>CM068348.1:8028778-8059222 GCA_034769755.1 Odontamblyopus lacepedii | reverse complement strand
TGTCAGTAGTGTAGGTGAATGAGATGTGACGGTCTGTAATGTCAGTAGTGTAGGTGAATGAGATGTGACGGTCTGTAATGTCAGTAGTGTAGGTGAATGAGATGTGACTGTCTGTAATGTCAGTAGTGTAGGTGAATGAGATGTGACTGTCTGTAATGTCAGTAGTGTAGGTGAATGAGATGTGACTGTCTGTAATGTCAGTAGTGTAGGTGAATGAGATGTGACTGTCTGTAATGTCAGTAGTGTAGGTGAATGAGATGTGACTGTCTGTAATGTCAGTAGTGTAGGTGAATGAGATGTGACGGTCTGTAATGTCAGTAGTGTAGGTGAATGAGATGTGACTGTCTGTAATGTCAGTAGTGTAGGTGAATGAGATGTGACTGTCTGTAATGTCAGTAGTGTAGGTGAATGAGATGTGACTGTCTGTAATGTCAGTAGTGTAGGTGAATGAGATGTGACTGTCTGTAATGTCAGTAGTGTAGGTGAATGAGATGTGACGGTCTGTAATGTCAGTAGTGTAGGTGAATGAGATGTGACGGTCTGTAATGTCAGTAGTGTAGGTGAATGAGATGTGACGGTCTGTAATGTCAGTAGTGTAGGTGAATGAGATGTGACTGTCTGTAATGTCAGTAGTGTAGGTGAATGAGATGTGACTGTCTGTAATGTCAGTAGTGTAGGTGAATGAGATGTGACTGTCTGTAATGTCAGTAGTGTAGGTGAATGAGATGTGACTGTCTGTAATGTCAGTAGTGTAGGTGAATGAGATGTGACGGTCTGTAATGTCAGTAGTGTAGGTGAATGAGATGTGACGGTCTGTAATGTCAGTAGTGTAGGTGAATGAGATGTGACTGTCTGTAATGTCAGTAGTGTAGGTGAATGAGATGTGACTGTCTGTAATGTCAGTAGTGTAGGTGAATGAGATGTGACTGTCTGTAATGTCAGTAGTGTAGGTGAATGAGATGTGACGGTCTGTAATGTCAGTAGTGTAGGTGAATGAGATGTGACTGTCTGTAATGTCAGTAGTGTAGGTGAATGAGATGTGACGGTCTGTAATGTCAGTAGTGTAGGTGAATGAGATGTGACGGTCTGTAATGTCAGTAGTGTAGGTGAATGAGATGTGACTGTCTGTAATGTCAGTAGTGTAGGTGAATGAGATGTGACTGTCTGTAATGTCAGTAGTGTAGGTGAATGAGATGTGTCTGTAATGTCAGTAGTGTAGGTGAATGAGATGTGACGGTCTGTAATGTCAGTAGTGTAGGTGAATGAGATGTGACGGTCTGTAATGTCAGTAGTGTAGGTGAATGAGATGTGACTGTCTGTAATGTCAGTAGTGTAGGTGAATGAGATGTGACGGTCTGTAATGTCAGTAGTGTAGGTGAATGAGATGTGACTGTCATGTCAGTAGTGTAGGTGAATGGCGATGTGACTGTCTGCTTAATGTCAGTAGTGTAGGTGAATGAGATGTGACTGTCTGTAATGTCAGTAGTGTGAGTGAATGAGATGACTCTGTCTGTAATGTCAGTAGTGTAGGTGAAGATGAGATGACTGTCTGTAATGTCAGTAGTGTAGGTGAATGAGATGTGACTGTCTGTAATGTCAGTAGTGTAGGTGAATGAGATGCTTATGACTGTCTGTAATGTCAGTAATTGTGTAGTGAATGAGATGTGACTCGTCTAGTAATGTCAGTAGTGTAGGTGAATGAGATGTCACTGTCTGTAATGTCAGTAGTGTAGGTGAATGAGATGTGACTGTCTGTAATGTCAGTAGTGTAGGTGAATGAGATGTGACGGTCTGTAATGTCAGTAGTGTAGGTGAATGAGATGTGACGGTCTGTAATGTCAGTAGTGTAGGTGAATGAGATGTGACGGTCTGTAATGTCAGTAGTGTAGGTGAATGAGATGTGACTGTCTGTAATGTCAGTAGTGTAGGTGAATGAGATGTGACGGTCTGTAATGTCAGTAGTGTAGGTGAATGAGATGTGACTGTCTGTAATGTCAGTAGTGTAGGTGAATGAGATGTGACTGTCTGTAATGTCAGTAGTGTAGGTGAATGAGATGTGACGGTCTGTAATGTCAGTAGTGTAGGTGAATGAGATGTGACTGTCTGTAATGTCAGTAGTGTAGGTGAATGAGATGTGACTGTCTGTAATGTCAGTAGTGTAGGTGAATGAGATGTGACGGTCTGTAATGTCAGTAGTGTAGGTGAATGAGATGTGACTGTCTGTAATGTCAGTAGTGTAGGTGAATGAGATGTGACTGTCTGTAATGTCAGTAGTGTAGGTGAATGAGATGTGACGGTCTGTAATGTCAGTAGTGTAGGTGAATGAGATGTGACTGTCTGTAATGTCAGTAGTATCGGTGAATGAGATGTGACTGTCTGTAATGTCAGTAGTGTAGGTGAATGGGATGCGACTGTCTGTAATGTCAGTAGTGTAGGTGAATGAGATGTGACAGTCTGTAATGTCAGTAGTGTAGGTGAATGAGATGTGACTGTCTGTAATGTCAGTAGTGTAGGTGAATGAGATGTGACTGTCTGTAATGTCAGTAGTGTATGTGAATGAGTGAGTGGTCATGGTGTATGAAGTGTTGTATGTGTAAAACTAAAATAAAAGGCTAACAAAGGGCTCAGGCGGTGCAGCGCAGGTGACGGCCTGGAGAGAGACAAACCGGCAGTAGGCGGGGCTTTAAATAGGCGCAGCACGTCAGGCCCAGACGCACCACTCACACACACACCCACACACACACACACCCACACAAACACACACCCAAACACACACACACCCACACACACACACACCCACGCACACACACACCCACACACACGCCCTCTTGTAGGAAGGGGTCGTGACACCGTATATACAGTATATACTGTATATACTGTACATACTGTATATACTGTATATAAATATATACAGTATATTTGTGTATATATATATATCCGTGTGTGACTGATGTTTGACTCAAGTCAGTATATATATATATAAATATATACAGTATATACAGTATGTATATACTGTATATGTATATACATACAGTATATACAGTATATACCATATATACAGTGTGTATGTGTGTGTGTGTGTGTGTATATATATATATATATATATATATATACATACTGACTTGAGTCAAACATCAGTCACACACGGAGAGTTTCTCCAAAAACAGTCAAATCAAATCTTATTTTTCTTACTGCACAAACACTGGGAATATAAAAAGTTGGAAATATCAAAATATCAGAAATATACACCAAATCTATTTAAATGTGATGTTAGTGCGGAGTGTTCTCCGAGACTGGAGTTAAAGGTGCCGTGTGTAACCTGGACGTGTTATTCCATTGCCTAGAAAGCTCCGCAGTGTGGCATTAAGCAGATGATACTTCTGTCTTCTGGCCACGTTACAGGTCAGATCTGTGGAGAGGTGGCCCTGCTCTCAGTAACAACACTTTTCAAGGTGCTATGAGCCAATAGATAATGTAAGACTGGGTCACTTCAATGCCACACTGTGGAACATTTCCAGGAGCAGAAAAGCCTCAGTTATTTTTGTCAGTGTCAGTGTTTGAGACGCACATTTACCATTAGAATCTGTGGTTTTGTATCTAATGTGAAAAGTGATTCTCGTATCCAAACGTTCTCAGGTATATAAATGATATATATACATCTAAATCTAACTGTATATACAGGTGTAGATATAAACGACATATATACATCTAAATCTAACTATATATACAGGTGTAGATATAAACGACATATATACATCTAAATCTAACTGTATATACAGGTGTAGATATAAACAACATATATACATCTAAATCTAACTATATATACAGGTGTAGATATAAACGACATATATACATCTAAATCTAACTATATATACAGGTGTAGATATAAACAACATATATACATCTAAATCTAACTATATATACAGGTGTAGATATAAACAACATATATACATCTAAATCTAACTATATATACAGGTGTAGATATAAACAACATATATACATCTAAATCTAACTATATATACAGGTGTAGATATAAACAACATATATACATCTAAATCTAACTATATATACAGGTGTAGATATAAACGACATATACACATCTAAATCTAACTATATATACAGGTGTAGATATAAACGACATATATACATCTAAATCTAACTATATATACAGGTGTAGATATAAACGACATATATACCTCTAAATCTAACTATATATACAGGTGTAGATATAAACAACATATACACCTCTAAATCTATCTATATATACAGGTGTAGATATAAACAACATATACACCTCTAAATCTAACTATATATACAGGTGTAGATATAAACAACATATACACCTCTAAATCTAACTATATATACAGGTGTAGATATAAACAACATATATACATCTAAATCTAACTATATATACAGGTGTAGATATAAACAACATATACACCTCTAAATCTAACTATATATACAGGTGTAGATATAAACAACATATACACATCTAAATCTAACTATATATACAGGTGTAGATATAAACAACATATACACCTCTAAATCTAACTATATATACAGGTGTAGATATAAACAACATATATACATCTAAATCTAACTATATATACAGGTGTAGATATAAAAAACATATATACATCTAAATCTAACTATATATACAGGTGTAGATATAAACGACATATATACATCTAAATCTAACTATATATACAGGTGTAGATATAAACGACATATATACATCTAAATCTAACTATATATACAGGTGTAGATATAAACAACATATACACCTCTAAATCTAACTATATATACAGGTGTAGATATAAACAAATACATATATATATATGTATATATATATATATATATATATATATATATATATATATATATATATATATATATATATATATATATATATATATATATATATATATATATATATACACACATACACATACACATACATACATACATACATACATACATACATACATACATACATACATATATATATATACACCTGTATAAGAAGAGCTTCTGTGTGGATGTTTTGTATATACATATAAATCTATACAGGTATAGATATATACACCTGTATAAGAAGAGCTTCCGTGTGGGTGTTTTGTATATACATATAAATCTATACAGGTATAGATATATACACCTGTATAAGAAGAGCTTCCGTGTGGGTGTTTTGTATATACATATAAATCTATACAGGTATAGATATATACAGCTGTATAAGAGGAGCTTCCGTGTGGGTGTTTTGTATATACATATAAATCTATACAGGTATAGATATATACACCTGTATAAGAAGAGCTTCCGTGTGGGTGTTTTGTATATACATATAAATCTATACAGGTATAGATATATACACCTGTATAAGAGGAGCTTCCGTGTGGGTGTTTTGTATATACATATAAATCTATACAGGTATAGATATATACACCTGTATAAGAGGAGCTTTTCAGCTGCACTAGTTCAGATGCTGCGGCTCGTGCCCTGAGCTCCAGCGTCATATGCATAGAAATGACTTTTCTCACTGCGATTTGTCCCTGTCACTTCTGCATTAAAAAT
Organism: Odontamblyopus lacepedii; assembly: GCA_034769755.1. Lineage (NCBI taxonomy): Eukaryota > Metazoa > Chordata > Actinopteri > Gobiiformes > Gobiidae > Odontamblyopus > Odontamblyopus lacepedii. The sequence goes on along the minus strand of CM068348.1, from coordinate 8,053,648 downwards.
CTGGGTTTTGTTTACACCATTTCCGAGTTTTGTGTCGAGACTGAACTCCTTTGATTCTCATCTGATTCTTACTCTGATGTTTGGACATGAACCAGGACTGGATCAGGACTGGATCAGGACTGGATCAGGACTGGACCGGGACTGGACCGGGACTGGACCGGGACTGGACCGGGACTGGACCAGAACTGGACCGGGACTGGACCGGGACTGGACCGGGACTGGACCAGGACTGGACCGGAACTGGACCGGGACTGGACCGGAACTGGACCGGGACTGGACCAGAACTGGACCGGGACTGGACCGGGGCTGGACCGGGACTGGACTGGACCCTCACGTCTCCTGCTCTCTTCCCTCCCTCAGGATGTCCCTCTGGGTTCTTTGGTCGGGACTGTGCTGAGATTTGCCGGTGCCAGAACGGAGCCGACTGTGACCACGTGTCGGGGCAGTGCGCCTGTCGGACCGGCTTCATCGGGACCAACTGTGAACAGAGTGAGTACTTTATGGACTAGACCAGGACTAGACCAGGACTAAACCAGGGCTAAACAGGACTAAACCAGGACTAAACCAGGGGTAAATCAGGACTGAACCAGGACTAAACCAGGACTAGACCAGGACTAAACCAGGACTAAACCAGGACTAAACCAGGACTGAACCAGGACTAAACCAGGACTAAACCAGGGGTAAACCAGGACTAAACCAGGACTAGACCAGGGCTAAACCAGGACTAAACCAGGGCTAAACCAGGACTAAACCAGGACTAAATGAGGACTAAACCAGGGCTAAATCAGGACTAAACCAGGACTAAACCAGGACCAGCTGGTTTCATGTCAGTGTGGGTGCTCGTAAACCCTCTAAGTGCTTTGTCGATGTCGTGGGTGGAGTTGGTGACGGAGGTCTCTCTCTGCAGAGTGCCCGGCGGGTACATTTGGGTACGGGTGCCAGCAGCTCTGTGAGTGCCTGAACAATGCCACCTGCGACTACGTGACGGGTACCTGCTACTGCAGCTCCGGGTACAAAGGAATCCGCTGTGACCAAGGTGATCCCTACACCCACTGTGTTCTGGCTCAACAGCACAACGGCAGAGCACAAAAGCAGAGCACAAAAGCAGAGCACAAAAGCAGAGCACAAAGGCAGAGCACAAAAGCAGAGCACAAAGGCAGAGCACAAAGGCAGAGCACAAAAGCAGAGCACAAAAGCAGAGCACAAAGGCAGAGCACAAAGGCAGAGCACAAAGGCAGAGCACAAAGGCAGAGCACAAAAGCAGAGCACAAAAGCAGAGCACAAAGGCAGAGCACAAAGGCAGAGCACAAAGGCAGAGCACAAAGGCAGAGCACAAAGGCAGAGCACAAAAGCAGAGCACAAAGGCAGAGCACAAAGGCAGAGCACAAAGGCAGAGCACAAAGGCAGAGCACAAAAGCAGAGCACAAAGGCAGAGCACAAAAGCAGAGCACAAAGGCAGAGCACAAAGGCAGAGCACAAAAGCGGAGCACAAAGGCGGAGCACAAAGGCAGAGCACAAAGGCAGAGCACAAAAGCAGCGGCTCAGCGGCGGCTGAACCGGGGCTGTGTTCAGATATAAGAAAAGTCACATTCATTTTTCCTCCTCTCTCAGAGAAACATTGAGCCTCATTCAGGAAAGTTTTCTTATCATTTTCCTAACTTCCACTTTAAAAAGACGCTGACAGAACTCTGCTCCAGATTCACAAAGAGTTTTTACGCAGACAAATTCCTTTTTCAGTGACAGTTGTGCCTAATTCACCAACACCTCAGACTGTACAGGCTCACATGGAGAGACAGACACACTGAGGCTCACTGCAGCCTAAAGTCTGTTAGAACATCTTCTATAAATGACACACAATAATACATTTAGAGGAAATTATTTAAGAAAATATATAACTTAGAGTAATGGAGGAATTAGAATTTTCTGTTGCATTATCAGAGTAATAAAATTCTAAAACAGTAGAATTTTAGATCTTCTGCGTGCTCCTGACTGTTGAGAGGATTTGTTTTTCCAGAAGAACATTTTCAGGTTGCCCCACATGTTCGTGAGAAGGACTTAAGGACTGAGGCCCAGTGTGATTAAACGTTTATATAAATCACACAAACCTTAATCCAGGTTCTGCTGTTCTGCTGTTTCCTCGTCACAGAGCTGGACTCGTGTTTCTTTCATTCACATGTTTGAGGAGCTCTTTATTATTTGTCCATCTACATTTTCAAAGCTCCAAACACTCTGCTCCACCTTGTGATGTCATGAAGTTGTAGTTTCTGAGTGAACAGCTCCTTTAGTTCAGTCGAGGTCGGCGACTCCAGGACTGAAATGATCCACATGATTCCACCACATGATGACATCACAAGGTGGAACAGAGTGCAAAATGTGCAGGTTGTGTGTGTGAATAAAACAAAACACAACTCCAGCTGTTTGTGACGAGGAAACGACATCAGAACAGAGCAGAAAAAGAGTCCTCTCTTTTCTGTCCTCTTCCTCCACTCCTCTCCTCTCTCCTCTCTCCTCTCCTCTCCTCTCTCCTCTCCTCTCTCCTCTCCTCTCCTCTCCTCTCTCCTCTCTCCTCTCTCCTCTCCTCTCTCCTCTCTCCTCTTTCCTCTCCTCTCCTCTCTCCTCTCCTCTCTCCTCTCCTCCTCTCTCCTCTCCTCTCTCCTCTCCTCTCTACTCTCCTCCTCTCTCCTCTCCTCTCCTCTCTCATCTCGTCTCCTCTCTCCTCTCCTCTCCTCTCTCCTCTCTCCTCCCTCCTCTCCTCCTTTCTCCTCTCCCCTCTCTCCGCTCTCCTCTCCTCTCTCCTCTCTCCTCTCCTCTCCTCTCTCCTCTTTCCTCTCCTCTCCTCTCTCCTCTCCTCTCTCCTCTCCTCCTCTTTCCTCTCCTCTCTCCTCTCCTCCTCTCTCCTCTCCTCTCCTCTCTCATCTCGTCTCCTCTCCTCTCCTCTCTCCTCTCTCCTCCCTCCTCTCCTCCTTTCTCCTCTCCTCTCTCCTCTCTCCTCCCTCCTCTCCTCCTTTCTCCTCTCCCCTCTCTCCGCTCTCCTCTCTTCTCCTCTCCTCTCTCCTCTCCTCTCTCTCCTCTCTCCTCTCCTCTCCTCTCACCTCTGTCCTCTCCTCTCCTCTCTCCTCTCTCCTCTCCTCTCTCCACTCCTCTCTCCTCTCCTCCTCTCTCCTCTCCTCTCTCATCTCGTCTCCTCTCTCCTCTCCTCTCCTCTCCTCTCCTCTCTCCTCTCTCCTCCCTCCTCTCCTCCTTTCTCCTCTCCCCTCTCTCCCCTCTCCTCTCCTCTCTCCTCTCCTCTCTCTCCACTCTCCTCTCTCCTCTCCTCCCCTCTCTCCTCTCCTCTCTCCTCTCCTTCCTCCTCTCCTCTCCTATCTCCTCTCTCCTCTCCTCTTCTCTCCTCTCCTCTCTCCCTGCTCTCTCTCTCTCTCCCTCTCTCCTCTCCTATCCTCTCTCCTCTCCTCTTCTCTCCTCTCTCCTCTCTCCTCTCCTCTCTCTCCTCTCTCTCTCTCTCCTCTCCTCTCTCTTCTCTCTTGTCTCATCTCTCCTCTCTCCTCTCTCCTCTCCTCTTTCCTCTCCTCTCTTTTCTCCTCTCTCCTCTCCTCTCTCCTCTCCTCTCTCATCTCTCCTCTCTCCTCTCCTCTCCTCCTCTCTCTTCTTCTCTCCTCTCTCCTCTCCTCTCTTCTCTCCTCTCTCGTCTCCTCTCTTGTCTCTCCTCTCGTCTCTCCTCTCTCCTCTCCTCTCCTCTCTCCTCTTGTCTCTCCTCTCCTCTCTCCTCTTTTCTCTCCTCTCCTCTCTCCTCTCCTCTCCTCTCTTCTCCTCTCCTCTCTCCTCTCCTCTCCTCTCTCCTCTCCTCTCCTTTCTTCTCTCTCCTCTCCTCTCTCCTCTCTCCTCTCCTCTCTCCTCTCCTCTCCTCTCTCCTCTCCTCTCCTCTCCTCCTCTCTCTTCTTCTCTCCTCTCTCCTCTCTTCTCTTCTCTCCTCTCTCGTCTCCTCTATCGTCCCTCCTCTCGTCTCTCCTCTCTCCTCTCCTCTCATCTCTTCTCTCTTCTCTCCTCTTTCCTCTCCTCTCCGGTCTCCTCTCCCCTCTCCTCTTCTCTTTTCTCTCCTCTCTCCTCTCCTCTCTCCTCTCTTCTCTTCTCTCCTCTCTCCTCTCTCCTCTCTCCTCTCTCCTCTCTCCTCTCCTCTCTCCCCTCTCCTCTCTCCTCTCTCCTCTCTCCTCTCTCCTCTCTCCTCTCCTCTCCTCTCTCCTCTCTCCTCTCTCCTCTCCTCTCCTCTCCTCTCCTCTCTCCTCTCCTCTCCTCTTTCCTCTCCTCTCTCCTCTCCTCTCCTCTCTCCTCTCCTCTATCCTCTCTCCTCTCTCCTCTCCTCTCCTCTCCTCTCTCACCTCTCCTCTCTTCTCTCCTCTCCTCTCTCTTCTCCTCTCCCCTCTCCTTACCTCTCCTCTCCTCTCCTCTCTTCTCTCCTCTCTCCTCTCTTCTCTCCTCTCCTCTCCTCTCCTCTCCTCTCCTCTCTCCTCTCCTCTCTCCTCTTTCCTCTCTCCTCTCTCCTCTCTCCTCTCTCCTCTCTCCTCTCTCCTCTCTCCTCTCCTCTCCTCTCCTCTCTCCTCTCTCCTCTCCCCTCTCTCCTCTCTCCTCTCCTCTCTCCTCTCTCCTCTCCTCTCCTCTTCTCTCTCCTCTCCTCTCCTCTCCTCTCTCCTCTCCTCTCTCCTCTCCTCTCCTCTCCTCTCTCCTCTCTCCTCTCTCCTCTCTTCTAACCTCGTGCCCTTGGGCCTACAGCAGCTCTGATGATGGAGGAGTTGAACCCGTACACAAAGATCAGTCCTGCGCGCGGCTCCGAGCGGCAGTCGGCCGGCGCCGTTATGGGCGTCATCTTCCTTCTCCTCATCGTCATGGCGATGCTCAGTCTGTTCGTGTGGTACCGACAGAGACAGAGGGACAAAGGCCAGGAGATCCAGCCCAGCGTGTCCTACTCCCAGGCCCTGCACATCTCCAACACGGACTACTCCCTCTCAGGTATGAACACCTCCAACACGGACTACTCCCTCTCAGGTATGAACACCTCCAACACGGACTACTCCCTCTCAGGTATGAACCTCTAACATCTGTGAGGTCCACCAGTGGACTATTAGATAGGGTAGAGCCCTCAAGCACGTCTCAGGTCCATCTCAAACTGGACACAGAGTTAAAATCTTCTGTCCAAACCTGAGCTGCTCATGTGTCTCACATGTTCCTCAGTAGTGTTCCTCAGCAGTGTTCCTCAGCAGTGTTCCTCAGCAGTGTTCCTCAGCAGTGTTCCTCAGTAGTGTTCCTCAGTAGTGTTCCTCAGCAGTGTTCCTCAGTAGTGTTCCTCAGCAGTGTTCCTCAGCAGTGTTCCTCAGTAGTGTTCCTCAGCAGTGTTCCTCAGCAGTGTTCCTCAGCAGTGTTCCTCAGTAGTGTTCCTCAGTAGTGTTCCTCAGCAGTGTTCCTCAGCAGACATCCTCAGCAGTGTTCTTCAGCAGTGTTCCTCAGTAGTGTTCCTCAGCAGTGTTCCTCAGCAGTGTTCCTCAGCAGTGTTCCTCAGCAGTGTTCCTCAGTAGTGTTCCTCAGCAGTGTTCCTCAGCAGTGTTCCTCAGCAGTGTTCCTCAGCAGTGTTCCTCAGCAGTGTTCCTCAGTAGTGTTCCTCAGCAGTGTTCCTCAGCAGTGTTCCTCAGCAGTGTTCCTCAGCAGTGTTCCTCAGCAGTGTTCCTCAGTAGTGTTCCTCAGCAGTGTTCCTCAGTAGTGTTCCTCAGTAGTGTTCCTCAGCAGTGTTCCTCAGCAGTGTTCCTCAGTAGTGTTCCTCAGCAGTGTTCCTCAGTAGTGTTCCTCAGCAGTGTTCCTCAGCAGTGTTCCTCAGCAGTGTTCCTCAGTAGTGTTCCTCGGCAGTGTTCCTCAGTAGTGTTCCTCAGTAGTGTTCCTTAGTAGTGTTCCTCAGCAGTGTTCCTCAGCAGTGTTCCTCAGCAGTGTTCCTCAGCAGTGATGATGGAGCTCTCTCTGCTCAGAGTTTTAGTCTTTAACAGTCCGGCCGTACCTCCAGAGTGAAATCCTGCATTTGTTTGTCTGTTATTATCACAGATTTGATTTAGCAGAGCGGCTCCACACGGGCCTCAGATCTGCTCTTATTTCTGTTTTATGACCCCAATTTCTGCTCCGACTTAAACTGAAGAAGATTATGCTGACGAGTCCTGGTGGGTTTGATACCGTATTAAAATGTAAACAACAGACGGATGTGTTTTCAGAAGTGTTGGGCTGTTAAGGAGCTCGGATAGTGAAGACGCCGGCCCTTCATTCATCTTTAATCTCTTATATAATTATCTGCATGTTCTGGGAGGAGTCTGGACATGGTTTAATGGTGCGTGAAAGATCTCAGCGTCTCCGAGGAGGAATAAAGCGAAATGTGAAATGAGTGGAGCTGCCTGATGAGCCGCTGTGATCCAGACTCTTAATGAAGGAGTTTGTATTAAAACTGTTAAACAGAACAGAGGAACAAAAGGCAAAATGCACCTGGAACTGTCTTGGGTCATTTTTGAGTCTGTGTTGAAACATCACATCACATTCTGTTCATTTTGACTTAAAAAAATAGAATTAATATTCTGATTTTGCACATCTCCAGAACAAATGTGATTTAAACTTTCGATATCCTCCTCCTCTTCTACATCAGCGCCTCTCAAAATAAAGTGTGTCCTGTGTTTCAGAGTGTGTCCTGTGTTTCAGAGTGTGTCCTGTGTTTCAGAGTGTGTCCTGTGTTTCAGAGTGTGTCCGGTGTTTCAGAGTGTGTACTGTGTTTCAGAGTGTGTCCTCCTGTGTTTCAGAGTGTGTCTTGTGTTTCAGAGTGTGTCCTGTGTTTCAGAGTGTGTCCTCCTGTGTTTCAGAGTGTGTCCTGTGTTTCAGAGTGTGTCCTGTGTTTCAGAGTGTGTCCGGTGTTTCAGAGTGTGTCCTGTGTTTCAGAGTGTGTCCTCCTGTGTTTCAGAGTGTGTCCTGTGTTTCAGAGTGTGTCCTCCTGTGTTTCAGAGTGTGTCCTGTGTTTCAGAGTGTGCCCGGTGTTTCAGAGTGTGTCCTGTGTTTCAGAGTGTGTCCTGTGTTTCAGAGTGTCTTGTGTTTCAGAGTGTGTTCTGTGTTTCAGAGTGTGTCCTGTGTTTGAGAGTGTGTCCTGTGTTTCAGAGTGTGTCCTCCTGTGTTTCAGAGTGTGTCTTGTGTTTCAGAGTGTGTCCTGTGTTTGAGAGTGTGTCCTCCTGTGTTCCAGAGTGTGTCCTGTGTTTCAAAGTGTGTCCTGTGTTTCAGAGTGTGCCCTCCTGTGTTTCAGAGTGTCTCCTGTGTTTCAGAGTGTGTCCTCCTGTGTTTCAGAGTGTGTCCTGTGATTCAGAGTGTGCCCTCCTGTGTTTCAGAGTGTGTCCTCCTGTGTTTCAGAGTGTGTCCTCCTGTGTTTCAGAGTGTGTCCTCCTGAGTTTCAGAGTGTGTCCTCCTGTGTTTCAGAGTGTGTCCTCCTGTGTTTCAGAGTGTGTCCCCCTGTGTTTCAGAGTGTGTCCTGTGTTTCAGAGTGTGTCCTCCTGTGTTTCAGAGTGTGTCTTGTGTTTCAGAGTGTGTCCTGTGTTTGAGAGTGTGTCCTCCTGTGTTCCAGAGTGTGTCCTGTGTTTCAGAGTGTGTCCTGTGTTTCAGAGTGTGTCCTCCTGTGTTTCAGAGTGTGTCCTGTGTTTCAGAGTGTGTCCTCCTGTGTTTCAGAGTGTGTCCTCCTGTGTTTCAGAGTGTGTCCTCCTGTGTTTCAGAGTGTGTCCTCCTGTGTTTCAGAGTGTGTCCTGTGTTTCAGAGTGTGTCCTGTGTTTCAAAGTGTGTCCTCCTGTGTTTCAGAGTGTGTCCTGTGTTTTAAGTGTGTCCTCCTGTGTTTCAGAGTGTGTCCTCCTGTGTTTCAGAGTGTGTCCTCCTGTGTTTCAGAGTGTGTCCTCCTGTGTTTCAGAGTGTGTCCTGTGTTTCAGAGTGTGTCCTCCTGTGTTTCAGAGTGTGTCCTGTGTTTCAGAGTGTGTCCTGTGTTTCAGAGTGTGTCCCGTGTTTCAGTGTGTCCTCCTGTGTTTCAGAGTGTGTCCTGTGTTTCAGAGTGTGTCCTCCTGTGTTTCAGAGTGTGTCCTGTGTTTCAGAGTGTGTCCTGTGTTTCAGAGTGTGTCCTCCTGTGTTTCAGAGTGTGTCCTGTGTTTCAGAGTGTGTCCTGTGTTTCAGAGTGTGTCCCGTGTTTCAGTGTGTCCTCCTGTGTTACAGAGTGTGTCCTGTGTTTCAGAGTGTGTCCTGTGTTTCAGAGTGTGTCCTGTGTTTCAGAGTGTGTCCTCCTGTGTTTCAGAGTGTGTCCAGTGTTTCAGAGTGTGTCCTGTATTTCAGAGTGTGTCCTGTGTTTCAGAGTGTGTCCTCCTGTGTTTCAGAGTGTGTCCTGTGTTTTAGAGTGTGTCCTCCTGTGTTTCAGAGTGTGTCCTGTGTTTCAGAGTGTGTCCTCCTGTGTTTCAGAATGTGTCCTGTGTTTCAGAGTGTGTCCTGTGTTTCAGAGTGTGTCCTGTGTTTCAGAGTGTGTCCTCCTGTGTTTCAGAGTGTGTCCTGTGTTTCAGAGTGTGTCCTGTGTTTCAGAGTGTGTCCCGTGTTTCAGTGTGTCCTCCTGTGTTTCAGAGTGTGTCCCGTGTTTCAGAGTGTGTCCCGTGTTTCAGTGTGTCCTCCTGTGTTTCAGAGTGTGTCCTGTGTTTCAGAGTGTGTCCTCCTGTGTTTCAGAGTGTGTCCTGTGTTTCAGTGTGTCCTCCTGTGTTTCAGAGTGTGTCCTCCTGTGTTTCAGAGTGTGTCCTGTGTTTCAGAGTGTGTCCTGTGTTTCAGAGTGTGTCCTGTGTTTCAGAGTGTGTCCTCCTGTGTTTCAGAGTGTGTCCTCCTGTGTTTCAGAGTGTGTCCTGTGTTTCAGAGTGTGTCCTGTGTTTCAGAGTGTGTCCTCCTGTGTTTCAGAGTGTGTCCAGTGTTTCAGTGTGTCCTCCTGTGTTTCAGAGTGTGTCCTCCTGTGTTTCAGAGTGTGTCCTGTGTTTCAGAGTGTGTCCTCTGTTTCAGAGTGTGTCCTGTGTTTCAGTGTGTCCTTCTGTGTTTCAGAGTGTGTCCTGTGTTTCAGAGTGTGTCCTGTGTTTCAGAGTGTGTCCTCCTGTGTTTCAGAGTGTGTCCTGTGTTTCAGAGTGTGTCCTCCTGTGTTTCAGAGTGTGTCCTCCTGTGTTTCAGAGTGTGTCCTCCTGTGTTTCAGAGTGTGTCCTCCTGTGTTTCAGAGTGTGTCCTGTGTTTCAGAGTGTGTCCTGTGTTTCAGAGTGTGTCCTCCTGTGTTTCAGAGTGTGTCCTGTGTTTCAGAGTGTGTCCTCCTGTGTTTCAGAGTGTGTCCTCCTGTGTTTCAGAGTGTGTCCTCCTGTGTTTCAGAGTGTGTCCTGTGTTTCAGAGTGTGTCCTGTGTTTCAGAGTGTGTCCTGTGTTTCAGAGTGTGTCCTGTGTTTGAGAGTGTGTCCTCCTGTGTTCCAGAGTGTGTCCTGTATTTCAGAGTGTGTCCTGTGTTTCAGAGTGTGTCCTCCTGTGTTTCAGAGTGTGTCCTGTGTTTCAGAGTGTGTCCTCCTGTGTTTCAGAGTGTGTCCTCCTGTGTTTCAGAGTGTGTCCTGTGTTTCAGAGTGTGTCCTGTGTTTCAGAGTGTGTCCTCCTGTGTTTCAGAGTGTGTCCTGTGTTTCAAGTGTGTCCTCCTGTGTTTCAGAGTGTGTCCTCCTGTGTTTCAGAGTGTGTCCTCCTGTGTTTCAGAGTGTGTCCTCCTGTGTTTCAGAGTGTGTCCTCTGTTTCAGAGTGTGTCCTGCTGTGTTTCAGAGTGTGTCCCGTGTTTCAGTGTGTCCTCCTGTGTTTCAGAGTGTGTCCTGTGTTTCAGAGTGTGTCCTCCTGTGTTTCAGAGTGTGTCCTGTGTTTCAGTGTGTCCTCCTGTGTTTCAGAGTGTGTCCTCCTGTGTTTCAGAGTGTGTCCTGTGTTTCAGAGTGTGTCCTGTGTTTCAGAGTGTGTCCTGTGTTTCAGAGTGTGTCCTCCTGTGTTTCAGAGTGTGTCCTCCTGTGTTTCAGAGTGTGTCCTGTGTTTCAGAGTGTGTCCTGTGTTTCAGAGTGTGTCCTCCTGTGTTTCAGAGTGTGTCCAGTGTTTCAGTGTGTCCTCCTGTGTTTCAGAGTGTGTCCTCCTGTGTTTCAGAGTGTGTCCTGTGTTTCAGAGTGTGTCCTCTGTTTCAGAGTGTGTCCTGTGTTTCAGTGTGTCCTTCTGTGTTTCAGAGTGTGTCCTGTGTTTCAGAGTGTGTCCTGTGTTTCAGAGTGTGTCCTCCTGTGTTTCAGAGTGTGTCCTGTGTTTCAGAGTGTGTCCTCCTGTGTTTCAGAGTGTGTCCTCCTGTGTTTCAGAGTGTGTCCTCCTGTGTTTCAGAGTGTGTCCTCCTGTGTTTCAGAGTGTGTCCTGTGTTTCAGAGTGTGTCCTGTGTTTCAGAGTGTGTCCTCCTGTGTTTCAGAGTGTGTCCTGTGTTTCAGAGTGTGTCCTCCTGTGTTTCAGAGTGTGTCCTCCTGTGTTTCAGAGTGTGTCCTCCTGTGTTTCAGAGTGTGTCCTGTGTTTCAGAGTGTGTCCTGTGTTTCAGAGTGTGTCCTGTGTTTCAGAGTGTGTCCTGTGTTTGAGAGTGTGTCCTCCTGTGTTCCAGAGTGTGTCCTGTATTTCAGAGTGTGTCCTGTGTTTCAGAGTGTGTCCTCCTGTGTTTCAGAGTGTGTCCTGTGTTTCAGAGTGTGTCCTCCTGTGTTTCAGAGTGTGTCCTCCTGTGTTTCAGAGTGTGTCCTGTGTTTCAGAGTGTGTCCTGTGTTTCAGAGTGTGTCCTCCTGTGTTTCAGAGTGTGTCCTGTGTTTCAGAGTGTGTCCTCCTGTGTTTCAGAGTGTGTCCTCCTGTGTTTCAGAGTGTGTCCTCCTGTGTTTCAGAGTGTGTCCTCCTGTGTTTCAGAGTGTGTCCTCTGTTTCAGAGTGTGTCCTGCTGTGTTTCAGAGTGTGTCCCGTGTTTCAGTGTGTCCTCCTGTGTTTCAGAGTGTGTCCTGTGTTTCAGAGTGTGTCCTCCTGTGTTTCAGAGTGTGTCCTGTGTTTTAGAGTGTGTCCTCCTGTGTTTCAGAGTGTGTCCTGTGTTTCAGAGTGTGTCCTGTGTTTCAGAGTCTGTCCTCATGTCTTTCAGAGTGTGTCCTCCTGTGTTTCAGAGTGTGTCTTGTGTTTCAGAGTGTGTCCTCCTGTGTTTCAGAGTGTGTCCTGTGTTTCAGAGTGTGTCCTGTGTTTCAGAGTGTGTCCTGTCTTTCAGAGTGTGTCCTCCTGTGTTTCAGAGTGTGTCCTGTGTTTCAGAGTGTGTCCTCCTGTGTTTCAGAGTGTGTCCAGTGTTTCAGAGTGTGTCCTGTATTTCAGAGTGTGTCCTGTGTTTCAGAGTGTGTCCTCCTGTGTTTCAGAGTGTGTCCTGTGTTTTAGAGTGTGTCCTCCTGTGTTTCAGAGTGTGTCCTGTGTTTCAGAGTGTGTCCTCCTGTGTTTCAGAATGTGTCCTGTGTTTCAGAGTGTGTCCTGTGTTTCAGAGTGTGTCCTGTGTTTCAGAGTGTGTCCTCCTGTGTTTCAGAGTGTGTCCTGTGTTTCAGAGTGTGTCCTGTGTTTCAGAGTGTGTCCCGTGTTTCAGTGTGTCCTCCTGTGTTTCAGAGTGTGTCCCGTGTTTCAGAGTGTGTCCCGTGTTTCAGTGTGTCCTCCTGTGTTTCAGAGTGTGTCCTGTGTTTCAGAGTGTGTCCTGTGTTTCAGAGTGTGTCCTGTGTTTCAGAGTGTGTCCTGTGTTTCAGAGTGTGTCCTCCTGTGTTTCAGAGTGTGTCCTGTGTTTCAGAGTGTGTCCTGTGTTTCAGAGTGTGTCCCGTGTTTCAGTGTGTCCTCCTGTGTTACAGAGTGTGTCCTGTGTTTCAGAGTGTGTCCTCCTGTGTTTCAGAGTGTGTCCTGTGTTTCAGAGTGTGTCCTGTGTTTCAGAGTGTGTCCTCCTGTGTTTCAGAGTGTGTCCTGTGTTTCAGAGTGTGTCCTCCTGTGTTTCAGAGTGTGTCCAGTGTTTCAGAGTGTGTCCTGTATTTCAGAGTGTGTCCTGTGTTTTAGAGTGTGTCCTCCTGTGTTTCAGAGTGTGTCCTCCTGTGTTTCAGAGTGTGTCCTCCTGTGTTTCAGAGTGTGTCCTCCTGTGTTTCAGAGTGTGTCCTCCTGTGTTTCAGAGTGTGTCCTGTGTTTCAGAGTGTGTCCTGTGTTTCAGAGTGTGTCTTGTGTTTCAGAGTGTGTCCTGTCTTTCAGAGTGTGTCCTCCTGTGTTTCAGAGTGTGTCCTGTGTTCAGAGTGTGTCCTGTGTTTCAGAGTGTGTCCTCCTGTGTTTCAGAGTGTGTCCTCCTGTGTTTGAGAGTGTGTCCTGTGTTTCAGAGTGTGCCCTCCTGTGTTTCAGAGTGTGTCCTGTGTTTCAGAGTGTGTCCTGTGTTTCAGAGTGTGTCCTCCTGTGTTTCAGAGTGTGTCCTGTGTTTCAGAGTGTGTCCTGTGTTTCAGAGTGTGTCCTCCTGTGTTTCAGAGTGTGTCCTGTGTTTCAGAGTGTGTCCTGTGTTTCAGACTGTGTCCTGTGTTTCAGAGTGTGTCCCGTGTTTCAGTGTGTCCTCCTGTGTTTCAGAGTGTGTCCTGTGTTTCAGAGTGTGTCCTCCTGTGTTTCAGAGTGTGTCCTGTGTTTCAGAGTGTGTCCTGTCTTTCAGAGTGTGTCCTGTGTTTCAGAGTGTGTCCTGTGTTTCAGAGTGTGTCCTCCTGTGTTTCAGAGTGTGTCCTGTGTTTCAGAGTGTGTCCTGTGTTTCAGAGTGTGTCCTCCTGTGTTTCAGAGTGTGTCCTGTGTTTCAGAGTGTGTCCTGTGTTTCAGAGTGTGTCCTCCTGTGTTTCAGAGTGTGTCCTGTGTTTCAGAGTGTGTCCTGTGTTTCAGAGTGTGTCCTCCTGTGTTTCAGAGTGTGTCCTGTGTTTCAGAGTGTGTCCTGTGTTTCAGAGTGTGTCCCGTGTTTCAGTGTGTCCTCCTGTGTTTCAGAGAATGTCTCGTGTTTCAGAGTGTGTCCCGTGTTTCAGTGTGTCCTCCTGTGTTTCAGAGTGTGTCCTGTGTTTCAGAGTGTGCCGTCCTGTGTTTCAGAGTGTGTCCTGTGTTTCAGAGTGTGTCCTGTGTTTCAGAGTGTGTCCTCCTGTGTTTCAGAGTGTGTCCTGTGTTTCAGTGTGTCCTCCTGTGTTTCAGAGTGTGTCCTCCTGTGTTTCAGAGTGTGTCCTGTGTTTCAGAGTGTGTCCTGTGTTTCAGAGTGTGTCCTGTGTTTCAGAGTGTGTCCCGTGTTTCAGTGTGTCCTCCTGTGTTTCAGAGTCTGTCCTGTGTTTCAGAGTGTGTCCTGTGTTTCAGAGTGTGTCCTCCTGTGTTTCAGTGTGTCCTGTGTTTCAGTGTGTCCTCCTGTGTTTCAGAGTGTGTCCTCCTGTGTTTCAGACTGTGTCCTGTGTTTCAGAGTGTGTCCTGTGTTTCAGAGTGTGTCCTCCTGTGTTTCAGACTGTGTCCTCCTTTGTTTCAGAGTGTGTCCTGTGTTTCAGAGTGTGTCCTGTGTTTCAGAGTGTGTCCTGTGTTTCAGAGTGTGTCCTCCTGTGTTTCAGAGTGTGTCCTCCTGTGTTTCAGAGTGTGTCCTCCTGTGTTTCAGAGTGTGTCCTGTGTTTCAGAGTGTGTCCTGTGTTTCAGAGTGTGTCCTGTGTTTCAGAGTGTGTCCTCCTGTGTTTCAGAGTGTGTCCTGTGTTTCAGAGTGTGTCCTGTGTTTCAGAGTGTGTCCTCCTGTGTTTCAGAGTGTGTCCTGTGTTTCAGAGTGTGTCCTCCTGTGTTTCAGAGTGTGTCCTCCTGTGTTTCAGAGTGTGTCCTCCTGTGTTTCAGAGTTTGTCCTCCTGTGTTTCAGAGTGTGTCCTGTGTTTTAGAGTGTGTCCTGTGTTTCAGAGTGTGTCCTCCTGTGTTTCAGAGTGTGTCCTGTGTTTCAGAGTGTGTCCTCCTGTGTGTCAGAGTGTGTCCTCCTGTGTTTCAGAGTGTGTCCTCCTGTGTTTCAGAGTGTGTCCTGTGTTTCAGAGTGTGTCCTCCTGTGTTTCAGAGTGTGTCCTCCTGTGTTTCAGAGTGTGTCCTCCTGTGTTTCAGAGTCTGTCCTGTGTTTCAGAGTGTGTCCTGTGTTTCAGAGTGTGTCCTCCTGTGTTTCAGAGTGTGTCCTCCTGTGTTTCAGAGTGTGTCCCGTGTTTCAGAGTGTGTCTTCCTGTGTTTCAGAGTGTGTCCTGTGTTTCAGAGTGTGTCCTGTGTTTCAGAGTGTGTCCTCCTGTGTTTCAGAGTGTGTCCTGTGTTTCAGAGTGTGCCCTCCTGTGTTTCAGAGTGTGTCCTGTGTTTCAGAGTGTGTCCTGTGTTTCAGAGTGTGTCCTGTGTTTCAGACTGTCTCCTCCTGTGTTTCAGAGTGTGTCCTGTGTTTCAGAGTGTGTCCTGTGTTTCAGAGTGTGTCCCGTGTTTCAGTGTGTCCTCCTGTGTTTCAGAGTGTGTCCTGTGTTTCAGTGTGTCCTCCTGTGTTTCAGAGTGTGTCCTGTGTTTCAGAGTGTGTCCTGTGTTTCAGAGTGTGTCCTCCTGTGTTTCAGAGTGTGTCCTGTGTTTCAGAGTGTGTCCCGTGTTTCAGTGTGTCCTCCTGTGTTTCAGAGTGTGTCCCGTGTTTCAGAGTGTGTCCCGTGTTTCAGTGTGTCCTCCTGTGTTTCAGAGTGTGTCCTGTGTTTCAGAGTGTGTCCTCCTGTGTTTCAGAGTGTGTCCTGTGTTTCAGAGTGTGTCCTGTGTTTCAGAGTGTGTCCTCCTGTGTTTCAGAGTGTGTCCTGTGTTTCAGAGTGTGTCCTGTGTTTCAGAGTGTGTCCTCCTGTGTTTCAGAGTGTGTCCTGTGTTTCAGAGTGTGTCCTGTGTTTCAGAGTGTGTCCCGTGTTTCAGTGTGTCCTCCTGTGTTTCAGAGTCTGTCCTGTGTTTCAGAGTGTGTCCTGTGTTTCAGAGTGTGTCCTCCTGTGTTTCAGAGTGTGTCCTGTGTTTCAGAGTGTGTCCTCCTGTGTTTCAGAGTGTGTCCTCCTGTGTTTCAGACTGTGTCCTGTGTTTCAGAGTGTGTCCTGTGTTTCAGAGTGTGTCCTCCTGTGTTTCAGACTGTGTCATCCTGTGTTTCAGAGTGTGTCCTGTGTTTCAGAGTGTGTCCTGTGTTTCAGAGTGTGTCCTCCTGTGTTTCAGAGTGTGTCCTCCTGTGTTTCAGAGTGTGTCCTCCTGTGTTTCAGAGTGTGTCCTGTGTTTCAGAGTGTGTCCTGTGTTTCAGAGTGTGTCCTGTGTTTCAGAGTGTGTCCTCCTGTGTTTCAGAGTGTGTCCTGTGTTTCAGAGTGTGTCCTCCTGTGTTTCAGAGTGTGTCCTGTGTTTCAGAGTGTGTCCTGTGTTTCAGAGTGTGTCCTGTGTTTCAGAGTGTGTCCTGTGTTTCAGAGTGTGTCCCGTGTTTCAGTGTGTCCTCCTGTGTTTCAGAGTCTGTCCTGTGTTTCAGAGTGTGTCCTGTGTTTCAGAGTGTGTCCTCCTGTGTTTCAGAGTGTGTCCTGTGTTTCAGTGTGTCCTCCTGTGTTTCAGAGTGTGTCCTACTGTGTTTCAGACTGTGTCCTGTGTTTCAGAGTGTGTCCTGTGTTTCAGAGTGTGTCCTCCTGTGTTTCAGACTGTGTCCTCCTGTGTTTCAGAGTGTGTCCGGTGTTTCAGAGTGTTTCCTGTGTTCAGAGTGTGTCCTGTGTTTCAGAGTGTGTCCTCCTGTGTTTCAGAGTGTGTCCTCCTGTGTTTCAGAGTGTGTCCTGTGTTTCAGAGTGTGCCCTCCTGTGTTTCAGAGTGTGTCCTGTGTTTCAGAGTGTGTCCTGTGTTTCAGAGTGTGTCCTCCTGTGTTTCAGAGTGTGTCCTGTGTTTCAGAGTGTGTCCTGTGTTTCAGAGTGTGTCCTCCTGTGTTTCAGAGTGTGTCCTGTGTTTCAGAGTGTGTCCTGTGTTTCAGAGTGTGTCCTCCTGTGTTTCAGAGTGTGTCCTCCTGTGTTTCAGAGTGTGTCCTGTGTTTCAGTGTGTCCTCCTGTGTTTCAGAGTGTGTCCTACTGTGTTTCAGACTGTGTCCTGTGTTTCAGAGTGTGTCCTGTGTTTCAGAGTGTGTCCTCCTGTGTTTCAGACTGTGTCCTCCTGTGTTTCAGAGTGTGTCCTGTGTTTCAGAGTGTGTCCTGTGTTTCAGAGTGTGTCCTGTGTTCAGAGTGTGTCCTGTGTTTCAGAGTGTGTCCTCCTGTGTTTCAGAGTGTGTCCTCCTGTGTTTGAGAGTGTGTCCTGTGTTTCAGAGTGTGCCCTCCTGTGTTTCAGAGTGTGTCCTGTGTTTCAGAGTGTGTCCTGTGTTTCAGAGTGTGTCCTCCTGTGTTTCAGAGTGTGTCCTGTGTTTCAGAGTGTGTCCTGTGTTTCAGAGTGTGTCCTCCTGTGTTTCAGAGTGTGTCCTGTGTTTCAGAGTGTGTCCTGTGTTTCAGACTGTGTCCTGTGTTTCAGAGTGTGTCCCGTGTTTCAGTGTGTCCTCCTGTGTTTCAGAGTGTGTCCTGTGTTTCAGAGTGTGTCCTCCTGTGTTTCAGAGTGTGTCCTGTGTTTCAGAGTGTGTCCTGTCTTTCAGAGTGTGTCCTGTGTTTCAGAGTGTGTCCTGTGTTTCAGAGTGTGTCCTCCTGTGTTTCAGAGTGTGTCCTGTGTTTCAGAGTGTGTCCTGTGTTTCAGAGTGTGTCCTGTGTTTCAGAGTGTGTCCTCCTGTGTTTCAGAGTGTGTCCTGTGTTTCAGAGTGTGTCCTGTGTTTCAGAGTGTGTCCTCCTGTGTTTCAGAGTGTGTCCTGTGTTTCAGAGTGTGTCCTGTGTTTCAGAGTGTGTCCTCCTGTGTTTCAGAGTGTGTCCTGTGTTTCAGAGTGTGTCCTGTGTTTCAGAGTGTGTCCTGTGTTTCAGTGTGTCATCCTGTGTTTAAGAGAATGTGTCGTGTTTCAGAGTGTTTCCCGAGTTTGAGTGTGTCCTCCTGTGTTTCAGAGTGTGTCCTGTGTTTCAGAGTGTATCCTCCTGTGTTTCAGAGTGTGTCCTGTGTTTCAGAGTGTGTCCTGTGTTTCAGAGTGTGTCCTCCTGTGTTTCAGAGTGTGTCCTGTGTTTCAGAGTGTGTCCTGTGTTTCAGAGTGTGTCCTGTGTTTCAGAGTGTGTCTTGTGTTTCAGAGTGTGTCCTGTGTTTCAGAGTGTGTCTTGTGTTTCAGAGTGTGTCCTGTGTTTCAGAGTTTGCCCTCCTGTGTTTCAGAGTGTGTCCTCCTGTGTTTCAGAGTGTGTCCTGTGTTTCAGAGTGTGTCCTGTGTTTCAGAGTGTGTCCTGTGTTTCAGAGTGTGTCCTCCTGTGTTTCAGAGTGTGTCCTCCTGTGTTTCAGAGTGTGTCCTGTGTTTCAGAGTGTGTCCTCCTGTGTTTCAGAGTGTGTCCTCCTGTGTTTCAGAGTTTGTCCTCCTGTGTTTCAGAGTGTGTCCTGTGTTTCAGAGTGTGTCCTCCTGTGTTTCAGAGTGTGTCCTCCTGTGTTTCAGAGTGTGTCCTGTGTTTCAGAGTGTGTCCTCCTGTGTTTCAGAGTGTGTCCTCCTGTGTTTCAGAGTCTGTCCTCCTGTGTTTCAGAGTGTGTCCTGTGTTTCAGAGTGTGTCCTGTGTTTCTGAGTGTGTCCTCCTGTGTTTCAGAGTGTGTCCTGTGTTTCAGTGTGTCCTCGTGTGTTTCAGAGTGTGTCCTCCTGTGTTTCAGAGTGTGTCCTGTGTTTCAGAGTGTGTCCTGTGTTTCAGAGTGTGTCCTGTGTTTCAGAGTGTGTCCCGTGTTTCAGTGTGTCCTCCTGTGTTTCAGAGTCTGTCCTGTGTTTCAGAGTGTGTCCTGTGTTTCAGAGTGTGTCCTCCTGTGTTTCAGAGTGTGTCCTGTGTTTCAGTGTGTCCTCCTGTGTTTCAGAGTGTGTCCTCCTGTGTTTCAGACTGTGTCCTGTGTTTCAGAGTGTGTCCTGTGTTTCAGAGTGTGTCCTCCTGTGTTTCAGACTGTGTCATCCTGTGTTTCAGAGTGTGTCCTGTGTTTCAGAGTGTGTCCTGTGTTTCAGAGTGTGTCCTCCTGTGTTTCAGAGTGTGTCCTCCTGTGTTTCAGAGTGTGTCCTCCTGTGTTTCAGAGTGTGTCCTCCTGTGTTTCAGAGTGTGTCCTGTGTTTCAGAGTGTGTCCTGTGTTTCAGAGTGTGTCCTGTGTTTCAGAGTGTGTCCTCCTGTGTTTCAGAGTGTGTCCTGTGTTTCAGAGTGTGTCCTCCTGTGTTTCAGAGTGTGTCCTGTGTTTCAGAGTGTGTCCTGTGTTTCAGAGTGTGTCCTGTGTTTCAGAGTGTGTCCTGTGTTTCAGAGTGTGTCCCGTGTTTCAGTGTGTCCTCCTGTGTTTCAGAGTCTGTCCTGTGTTTCAGAGTGTGTCCTGTGTTTCAGAGTGTGTCCTCCTGTGTTTCAGAGTGTGTCCTGTGTTTCAGTGTGTCCTCCTGTGTTTCAGAGTGTGTCCTACTGTGTTTCAGACTGTGTCCTGTGTTTCAGAGTGTGTCCTGTGTTTCAGAGTGTGTCCTCCTGTGTTTCAGACTGTGTCCTCCTGTGTTTCAGAGTGTGTCCTGTGTTTCAGAGTGTGTCCTGTGTTCAGAGTGTGTCCTGTGTTTCAGAGTGTGTCCTCCTGTGTTTCAGAGTGTGTCCTCCTGTGTTTGAGAGTGTGTCCTGTGTTTCAGAGTGTGCCCTCCTGTGTTTCAGAGTGTGTCCTGTGTTTCAGAGTGTGTCCTGTGTTTCAGAGTGTGTCCTCCTGTGTTTCAGAGTGTGTCCTGTGTTTCAGAGTGTGTCCTGTGTTTCAGAGTGTGTCCTCCTGTGTTTCAGAGTGTGTCCTGTGTTTCAGAGTGTGTCCTGTGTTTCAGACTGTGTCCTGTGTTTCAGAGTGTGTCCCGTGTTTCAGTGTGTCCTCCTGTGTTTCAGAGTGTGTCCTGTGTTTCAGAGTGTGTCCTCCTGTGTTTCAGAGTGTGTCCTGTGTTTCAGAGTGTGTCCTGTCTTTCAGAGTGTGTCCTGTGTTTCAGAGTGTGTCCTGTGTTTCAGAGTGTGTCCTCCTGTGTTTCAGAGTGTGTCCTGTGTTTCAGAGTGTGTCCTGTGTTTCAGAGTGTGTCCTGTGTTTCAGAGTGTGTCCTCCTGTGTTTCAGAGTGTGTCCTGTGTTTCAGAGTGTGTCCTGTGTTTCAGAGTGTGTCCTCCTGTGTTTCAGAGTGTGTCCTGTGTTTCAGAGTGTGTCCTGTGTTTCAGAGTGTGTCCTCCTGTGTTTCAGAGTGTGTCCTGTGTTTCAGAGTGTGTCCTGTGTTTCAGAGTGTGTCCCGTGTTTCAGTGTGTCCTCCTGTGTTTCAGAGTATGTCTCGTGTTTCAGAGTGTGTCCCGTGTTTCAGTGTGTCCTCCTGTGTTTCAGAGTGTGTCCTGTGTTTCAGAGTGTGCCGTCCTGTGTTTCAGAGTGTGTCCTGTGTTTCAGAGTGTGTCCTGTGTTTCAGTGTGTACTCCTGTGTTTCAGAGTGTGTCCTCATGTGTTTCAGAGTGTGTCCTGTGTTTCAGAGTGTGTCTTGTGTTTCAGAGTGTGTCTTGTGTTTCAGAGTGTGTCCTGTGTTTCAGAGTGTGTCTTGTGTTTCAGAGTGTGTCCTGTGTTTCAGAGTTTGCCCTCCTGTGTTTCAGAGTGTGTCCTCCTGTGTTTCAGAGTGTGTCCTGTGTTTCAGAGTGTGTCCTGTGTTTCAGAGTGTGTCCTGTGTTTCAGAGTGTGTCCTCCTGTGTTTCAGAGTGTGTCCTCCTGTGTTTCAGAGTGTGTCCTGTGTTTCAGAGTGTGTCCTCCTGTGTTTCAGAGTGTGTCCTCCTGTGTTTCAGAGTTTGTCCTCCTGTGTTTCAGAGTGTGTCCTGTGTTTCAGAGTGTGTCCTCCTGTGTTTCAGAGTGTATCCTCCTGTGTTTCAGAGTGTGTCCTGTGTTTCAGAGTGTGTCCTCCTGTGTTTCAGAGTGTGTCCTCCTGTGTTTCAGAGTCTGTCCTCCTGTGTTTCAGAGTGTGTCCTGTGTTTCAGAGTGTGTCCTGTGTTTCAGAGTGTGTCCTCCTGTGTTTCAGGGTGTGTCCTCCTGTGTTTCAGAGTGTGTCCTGTGTTTCAGAGTGTGTCCTCCTGTGTTTCAGAGTGTGTCCTGTGTTTCAGAGTGTGTCCTGTGTTTCAGAGTGTGTCCAGTCTTTCAGAGTGTGTCCTCCTGTGTTTCAGAGTGTGTCCTCCTGTGTTTCAGAGTGTGTCCTCCTGTGTTTCAGAGTTTGTCCTCCTGTGTTTCAGAGTGTGTCCTCCTGTGTTTCAGAGTCTGTCCTCCTGTGTTTCAGAGTGTGTCCTGTGTTTCAGAGTGTGTCCTCCTGTGTTTCAGAGCGTGTCCTCCTGTGTTTCAGAGTTTGTCCTCCTGTGTTTCAGAGTGTGTCCTGTGTTTCAGAGTGTGTCCTCCTGTGTTTCAGAGTGTGTCCTCCTGTGTTTCAGAGTGTGTCCTGTGTTTCAGAGTGTGTCCTCCTGTGTTTCAGAGTGTGTCCTCTTGTGTTTCAGAGTCTGTCCTCCTGTGTTTCAGAGTGTGTCCTGTGTTTCAGAGTGTGTCCTGTGTTTCAGAGTGTGTCCTCCTGTGTTTCAGGTTGTGTCCTCCTGTGTTTCAGAGTGTGTCCTGTGTTTCAGAGTGTGTCCTCCTGTGTTTCAGAGTGTGTCCTATGTTTCAGAGTGTGTCCTGTGTTTCAGAGTGTGTCCAGTCTTTCAGAGTGTGTCCTCCTGTGTTTCAGAGTGTGTCCTCCTGTGTTTCAGAGTGTGTCCTCCTGTGTTTCAGAGTTTGTCCTCCTGTGTTTCAGAGTGTGTCCTCCTGTGTTTCAGAGTGTGTCCTCCTGTGTTTCAGAGTGTGTCCTGTGTTTCAGAGTGTGTCCTGTGTTTCAGAGTGTGTCCTCCTGTGTTTCAGAGTGTGTCCTCCTGTGTTTCAGAGTGTGTCCTGTGTTTCAGAGTGTGTCCTCCTGTGTTTCAGAGTGTGTCCTGTGTTTCAGAGTGTGTCCTGTGTTTCAGAGTGTGTCCTGTCTTTCAGAGTGTGTCCTCCTGTGTTTCAGAGTGTGTCCTGTGTTTCAGAGTGTGTCCTGTGTTTCAGAGTGTGTCCTCCTGTGTTTCAGAGTGTGTCCTCCTGTGTTTCAGAGTGTGTCCTGTGTTTCAGAGTGTGCCCTCCTGTGTTTCAGAGTGTGTCCTGTGTTTCAGAGTGTGTCCTGTGTTTCAGAGTGTGTCCTCCTGTGTTTCAGAGTGTGTCCTCCTGTGTTTCAGAGTGTGTCCTGTTTTTCAGAGTGTGTCCTGTGTTTCAAAGTGTGTCCTCCTGTGTTTCAGAGTGTGTCCTGTGTTTCAGAGTGTGTCCTGTGTTTCAGAGTGTGTCCCGTGTTTCAGTGTGTCCTCCTGTGTTTCAGAGTGTGTCCTGTGTTTCAGAGTGTGTCCTCCTGTGTTTCAGAGTGTGTCCTGTGTTTCAGAGTGTGTCCTGTGTTTCAGAGTGTGTCCTGTGTTTCAGAGTGTGTCCTCCTGTGTTTCAGAGTGTGTCCTGTGTTTCAGAGTGTGTCCTCCTGTGTTTCAGAGTGTGTCTTGTGTTTCAGAGTGTGTCCTGTGTTTCAGAGTGTGTCCTCCTGTGTTTCAGAGTGTGTCCTGTGTTTCAGAGTGTGTCCTGTGTTTCAGAGTGTGTCCTGTGTTTCAGAGTGTGTCCTGTGTTTCAGAGTGTGTCTTGTGTTTCAGAGTGTGTCCTGTGATTCAGAGTGTGCCCTCCTGTGTTTCAGAGTGTGTCCTCCTGTGTTTCAGAGTTTGCCCTCCTGTGTTTCAGAGTGTGTCCTCCTGTGTTTCAGAGTGTGTCCTCCTGTGTTTCAGAGTGTGTCCTGTGTTTCAGAGTGTGTCCTGTGTTTCAGAGTGTGTCCTGTGTTTCAGAGTGTGTCCTCCTGTGTTTCAGAGTGTGTCCTCCTGTGTTTCAGAGTGTGTCCTGTGTTTCAGAGTGTGTCCTCTTGTGTTTCAGAGTGTGTCCTCCTGTGTTTCAGAGTGTGTCCTCCTGTGTTTCAGAGTGTGTCCTCCTGTGTTTCAGAGTGTGTCCTCCTGTGTTTCAGAGTGTGGCAGCACCGTGGCCATGCGCCCCCCCTCAGAGGGCACCCCTGGGCACCCCTCTGGGCAGAGCAGTGGGGCTCCGTGCTTCTCCAACCCGAGTTACCACACTGTGGCCCAGTGCAACGTGGTGTCCACCATCTCCAGCGGGCTGGACGGGACCCTCACCCTGAAGGTCTCTAAGAACTTTCCACTAGAACTTTAGAACCGAGTGTAGGGTTCTATGTTCCGCTCACACTAGGACTTTAGAGCCGAGTGTAGGGTTCTATGTTTTGCTCACACTAGGACTTTAGAGCCGAGTGTAGGGTTCTATGTTCCGCTCACACTAGGACTTTAGAGCTGAGTGTAGGGTTCTATGTTCCGCTCACACTAGGACTTTCGAACCGAGTGTAGGGTTCTATGTTCCTTACTGACACTAGGACTTTAGAACCGAGTGTAGGGTTCTATGTTCCGCTCACACTAGGACTTTAGAGCCGAGTGTAGGGTTCTATGTTCCGCTCACACTAGGACTTTTGAACCGAGTGTAGGGTTCTATGTTTTGCTCACACTAGGACTTTAGAGCCGAGTGTAGGGTTCTATGTTCCGCTCACACTAGGACTTTAGAGCTGAGTGTAGGGTTCTATGTTCCGCTCACACTAGGACTTTCGAACCGAGTGTAGGGTTCTATGTTCCTTACTGACACTAGGACTTTAGAACCGAGTGTAGGGTTCTATGTTCCGCTCACACTAGGACTTTAGAGCCGAGTGTAGGGTTCTATGTTCCGCTCACACTAGGACTTTTGAACCGAGTGTAGGGTTCTATGTTCCGCTCACACTAGGACTTTCGAACCGAGTGTAGGGTTCTATGTTCCTTACTGACACTAGGACTTTAGAACCGAGTGTAGGGTTCTATGTTCCGCTCACACTAGGACTTTAGAGCCGAGTGTAGGGTTCTATGTTCCACTCACACTAGGACTTTAGAGCTGACTGTAGGGTTCAATGTTCCGCTCACAGTAGGACTTTAGAGCCGAGTGTAGGGTTCTATGTTCCGCTCACACTAGGACTTTCGAACCGAGTGTAGGGTTCTATGTTCCGCTCACAATAGGACTTTAGGGCCGAGTGTAGGGTTCTATGTTCTGCTCACACTAGGACTTTAGAGCCGAGTGTAGGGTTCTATGTTCCGCTCACACTAGGACTTCAGAGCCGAGTGTAGGGTTCTATGTTCCTTACTGACACTAGGACTTTAGAACCGAGTGTAGGGTTCTATGTTCCGCTCACACTAGGACTTTAGAACCGAGTGTAGGGTTCTATGTTCCTCAGTCACACTAGGACTTTAGAACCGAGTGTAGGGTTCTATGTTCCGCTCACACTAGGACTTTAGAGCCGAGTGTAGGGTTCTATGTTCCGCTGACACTTGGACTTTAGAGCCGAGTGTAGGGTTTTATGTTTCTCACTCACACTAGGACTTTAGAACCGAGTGTACGGTTCTACGTTCCGCTCACACTAGGACTTTAGAACCGAGTGTAGGGTTCTATGTTCCTCACTCACACTAGGACTTTGGAGCTGAGTGTAGGGTTCTATGTTCCGCTCACACCAGGACTTTAGAGCCGAGTGTAGGGTTCTATGTTCCTCACTCACACTCGGACTTTAGAGCCGAGTGTCGGGTTCTATGTTCCTCACTCACACTAGGACTTTAGAACCGAGTGTAGGGTTCTATGTTCCGCTCACACTAGGACTTTAGAACCGAGTGTAGGGTTCTATGTTCCGCTCACACTTGGACTTTAGAACCGAGTGTAGGGTTCTATGTTCCGCTCACACTAGGACTTTAGAGCCGAGTGTAGGGTTCTATGTTCCGCTCACACTAGGACTTTAGAGCCGAGTGTAGGGTTCTATGTTCCGCTCACACTAGGACTTTAGAGCCGAGTGTAGGGTTCTATGTTCCGCTCAACTAGGACTTTAGACCCGAGTGTAAGGTTCTATGTTCCGCTCACATTAGGACTTTAGAACCGAGTGTAGGGTTCTATGTTACGCTCACGCTAGGACTTTAGAACCGAGTGTAGGATTCTATGATCCGCTCACATTAGGACTTTAGAGCCGAGTGTAGGGTTCTATGTTCTGCTCACACTAGGACTTTAGAGCCGAGTGTAGGGTTCTATGTTCCACTCACACTAGGACTTTAGAGCCAAGTGTAGGGTTCTATGTTCCACTCACACTAGGACTTTAGATCCGAGTGTAGGGTTCTATGTTCTGCTCACACTAGGACTTTAGACCCGAGTGTAGGGTTCTATGTTCTGCTCACACTAGGACTTTAGACCCGAGTGTAGGGTTCTATGTTCTAGTCACACTAGGACTTTAGAACCGAGTGTAGGGTTCTATGTTCCTCACTCACACTAGGACTTTAGAACCGAGTGTAGGGTTCTATGTTCTGCTCACACTAGGACTTTAGAGCCGAGTGTAGGGTTCTATGTTCCTCTCACACTAGGACTTCAGAGCCGAGTGTAGGGTTCTATGTTCCTTACTGACACTAGGACTTTAGAACCGAGTGTAGGGTTCTATGTTCCGCTCACACTAGGACTTTAGAACCGAGTGTAGGGTTCTATGTTCCTCAGTCACACTAGGACTTTAGAACCGAGTGTAGGGTTCTATGTTCCGCTCACACTAGGACTTTAG
>CM068348.1:7998778-8023778 GCA_034769755.1 Odontamblyopus lacepedii | reverse complement strand
GTGTGTGTGTGTGTGTCTGTTTGAGTGTGTGTGTGTGAGTGTGTGAGTGTGTGTGTGTGTGTGAGTGTGTGTGTGTGTGAGTGCGTGTGTGTGTGTGTGTGTGTGTGTGTAGATGACTTTAAAGGAACAGTATTACGTGATTCTCTGATTTATGTTCTAATGTTTTCTCACACAAACACACCTGGAGCGCCCCCTTCAGTCGATTCTTTTAAGTCTCATTTAAACACTTTTACTCACCGGCTTTAACACAACACGGTTTGAGAACTGTGAGGTCCTCTGACTGTTTTTTAAATTGATTTTATTTGCTATTTTTAGTTTGTATTGAGTTGCTTACTTATTTGTTGCTTTATTTAATTTAATGTGTTAATTTGTATTGTGTGTTCTCCGTGCAGCACTTTGGAGACTCTGTGTTGGTAAAATGTGCTGGACAAATGGAATAGAGTTACAGAGCAACAAGGTCTTTTATTCATTTATTTTATTTGGTTCTTTTAGTTTGTTTTCCTCCCTGACCATTTAGACAGTTTAAACCGTTTGGACCGTTTGGACTGTTTGGACCGTTTGGACTGTTTGGACCGTTTGGACCGTTTGGACCGTTTGGACCGTTTGGACTGTTTGGACCGTTTGGACCGCTCACGGTGGTCTTCCTCAAAGTGGTCATGTGATGTTGCTGCGTTGTGATTGGTCGGCTGATTTTGCTGTCTTCCTCCCGGTGCAGAGAGGTCGACAGCGCCATCTACAGTCCCTCCTCTTCAGGACAGTACCAGGTGTGTGAGAGTAAAACGGGCCCCTCGTCCCGGTCCATAGTCTCATGGACACGTCTGTACAGAAACAGTAACTTGAACACTACCACGTCTTGACATCACAAGGTGAAACACAACACAGCTGCAGGTCTGTTTGTGAGGAGGGAACAGCATTAGAACAGACTTAAAGCTCACAGGAGTTAGTTTTGTGTAATATAGGACCTTTTATTGAAACTTTAAAAATAGTTTTAAATTCCCTCTGTTGGAATTGTCCTCAACACTTACAGTTTTTTAAAGTTAAATTGTTGTGTCTCTGCAGATTTCATAAAAGGCCCGATGTGCAACAACAGCTCGTGCTCATTAAACTCAGATAACCCATACCCCGTCCCCAGGGACCCGCCGGGCCCCAGGGACCCCCCCGGCCTCAGGGACCCGCCCAGCCTCAGAGAGAGCAGTTACGTGGAGCTGAAGTCCCCCTCCCACAGAGAGGTGCCCTTTGGCGGGACTGCCACCCTCCTGGGCAGTGCCACCAGTGCCCTGTATGACGTGGGTGAGTCGGGCTGGGCTCGGGGCGGTTTCAAGCAAATGGGTTCAGCTTTATTATTTTAGGTTGTAATCGTTTAAACTAAAATATGAATCGTATTTTTGAATGTGAACAGCCAAAATAGAGCGCTGTTTATACAATCAGACGTGAACATCACTAATCTGTGTTTAACGTCACAGCAAATGTCTCTGTTGTGTGATTGTGATTTGTGTCGGTTGTCTTCAGTGTGTGTGTGTGTGTGTGTGTGTGTGTGTGTGTGTGTGTGTGTGTGTGTGTGATTTTAGCATGTTCTAATTTTAGCTTAATATGACCACAGTAATATTCACTGGTCGTGTTGATGGACTGAATGTTCATCGTCCTGCCAACAGGACCATGAATGAAAATGATCCTGCACGACTCTGGCACATTTACAGCTGCACTAACACAGGCGATCACTAAGATATGTGATCGCTAACATATGTGATCACTAAGATATGTGATCGCTAACATATGTGATCACTAAGATATGTGATCGCTAACACATGTGATCGCTAAGATATGTGATCGCTAACATATGTGATCACTAAGATATGTGATCGCTAACATATGTGATCACTAAGATATGTGATCGCTAACATATGTGATCGCTAAGATATGTGATCGCTAACACATGTGATCGCTAAGATATGTGATCGCTAACACATGTGATCGCTAACACATGCGATCACTAAGATATGTGATCGCTAACATATGTGATCACTAAGACATGTGATCGCTAACACATGCGATCACTAAGATATGTGATCGCTAACATATGTGATCACTAAGATATGTGATCGCTAACACATGCGATCACTAAGATATGTGATCGCTAACACATGCGATCACTAAGATATGTGATCGCTAACATATGCGATCACTAAGATATGCGATCGCTAACACATGTGATCGCTAACACATGTGATCGCTAACACATGCGATCACTAAGATATGTGATCGCTAACACATGCGATCACTAAGATATGCGATCGCTAACACATGCGATC
Organism: Odontamblyopus lacepedii; assembly: GCA_034769755.1. NCBI lineage: Eukaryota > Metazoa > Chordata > Actinopteri > Gobiiformes > Gobiidae > Odontamblyopus > Odontamblyopus lacepedii. Next base: position 8,021,469 of record CM068348.1, on the reverse strand, counting down.
GCTAACACATGCGATCACTAACACATGTGATCACTAACACGATCTACGCAAGTGAACAATTAGAACAATTTGACGTAACAGAAGGCTTTTGATTATGATTCTTAGTTTTATGTTGTAGTGAAACCTCTTATGATACTGATGGTGATTCCGTTAGTGATTGTGATTTTGATTGTGATTCTGATTGTGATTCTGATTGTGATTCTGGTTGTGATTCTGATTATAATTGTTATTGTGATTATAATTATGATACTGATTGTGATTCTGATTATAATTGTGATTGTGATTGTGATTATAATTATGATAGTGACTGTGTGCTGTTGTTGTGACAGAGCCGTCCGTGAGCGTGCTCCAGGGGCCCAATGGGATGGCCACAGGATTCTCCCAGAGTCCCTATGACCTGCCCCGCCCCGGGACCCTCCAGAACCTCAAGAGCCACTACGACCTCCTGCCCCTCCACCACAGCTCGGCCCCAGATCCCCCTCCCCTGGGCCCCGAGAGCCCCAGCTCCCTGCTCTAGACCCGTGCCCCCTGCCCCTGCCCGCCTCCGTGCCCGCTGCGGCGCGTCCGTACGAGCGGGAGGGGCCGGAGGACTGGCACTCACACCAGCGACCGATACTGTTGGCAAAGCTGCTGCCGCCAGTGGACCCCGGGCCCCTCAGCGGGCACGTCAGGGGCACACACGAGCCAGAGAAAAGCCCTTTATGTGATCTCAGCCCCCAGGGGCCCCCAACTGTTTCTAATCTCATACAGACCTGATTCTCCGACAGGAGGCGGAGAAGAACAGAAGATTTCTAATATATTCAGAGATTTTCATCCATTCATCCAGGGAGGAGCACATTTTTAAAAATCTGAAAGAAGAAAATGGGATTTAATGATTTTGCAACAAGAATACATCAACAACAACAAAGAAAATCAAGACTGTCCCCTTACAAAAAAAAATGTTTTCAATGTGTTTCTGCTCTAAAAATGTCTAATTTACAATTTCTGGATGTAAAGAAGGAACTTTATCCTTTTGTGTTTTATTCAGAGTTTGTTTCTTTCTGAAGTGATTTTGGTGATTTTGACGTGAGCCTAGATTCAGACCTGAGCATGAGCAGATCCAGGACCTGTAGATACGTCACTGATTATTACGTGAAAGTGTCATTTTGTGAACAACTTTTTTCCACACGTTTATTATTATTATTAATATTATATTTATTATTATAATGAGCTCTTTTCACTCCGATGTAAAGTCTGAATGTTCTGGTTTCCTGATCCGTGCAGCTCAGAGACTCTCGTATAAATGTATAAGTAATTCTAAGATATAATATTTATGTTTTGATAAAGATGAAGTCATAAACTGTCACGTCTCATCCTCAGTAGAAGCAATAACACGTGGACAATCGAGTGTAAACATTAGAGAGTCCTCAGTCTGTTTCAGTTTCATTTCTCCGTCATTTCACATTCGTATATTTCACATTCAAATAAATCTATAATCACCTCCATCTTAGTTGTCGATGTTACTTTTCTTGGCCCCAAGCACAGACTGTTTATAGAAGTGGACAGAGCAAACCCGCCCCAAACAGGAAGTGAGCGTGGAGGCGCTTCCGGCTTCTGTCCAATCTGTAATGAAAAAGTGTGTCTCCTCTCAATCAATCAGACTTTATTCATAGAGCACTTTTCATCCAAAAAATGCAGCACAAAGTGCTTACACAAGCTCTCTCCGTCTCTGCTGCAGTCAGACTCTTTATTTTGGTCTTAAAATGTTCGTATGAATCCGCCCTACATGACCCTGGGGTTTTATTTCACTGTTTAGTCTCTAAATCAGTTCCGATTCCTAAAATTGAACTCGGCTCCAAATTCTCCCCTGTAGCTGCCAGCCTCGGTGAGCTTCATTTGACTGTGTGTCTCTCTCTCCCTCAGTTCACTTCTGTACATAGTCTGTGGCTCGTACTGAAAGAATTCCTGTATGAGAGAAAAGTATTTGTAAAATTATTCACCAAAATAAATAAAGTCGTTTATATCCAGAACGTTTGAGACCAGTTTTAAAATCGAATGTTCTAATCCTGTGCTGCATTTACACGTTTTAATGAAACTCAACGTGAAATTAGTTTGTATTCAGAATACGGAACCAAAATACAGTTTAAAGCTCCTATATTCTCCAAAACTGAGTCCTGTGAGCTTTAATCCATCTTCTGCTGTTTTGCTGTTCCTCCTCACACTCAGAGCTGGAGTCGTGTTTGTTTCATTCACATGTTTGAGGAACTCTTTATTCTTCATGTGGATGAGTTTCCTCCGGGCACTCCGGTTTCCCCCATCATCCCAAAACAAGCTACACAGGTCCCAGGTCGTCATTTTAACACAAGCTGTTCTCAATGGACTTACCTGCTAAAATATCGAATAAATAAAAATACATAAATAACTAACAAAGAGTAAACGATTTGAATGGTAAATGGTAATAATAAATTCTAAATAAATTAGAAAAATAAAATATATATATAGAAAATAAACACAGCTGCAGGTGAGAATAATTAACAGTGACATTATTAAGCAGTTACATAAATAGTAAAATGTGAGAATATTTGGAGGAGTTGAGATGTTTGGTCTCATTCTGTTTTTTCATTTTGAGAGACAGTGCCGACATTTGGAATCGTTCTGTTTTCATTACAATAACGTGACTAGTTATTAAAGTCTCGCTGTAAGGATGTGTCAGACCTGAGGGTTTTTAGTACAAATCCTGTATTTTTACTTTCTGGTGCTGTTTCTGTTTTGTGCCACTAGAGGGGGCTGTGTTGCTGCTCACATTTATCAGAATTCTGATGCAAACTGTCATGCATCATTTTTATAGAACCGCACACACCGCAAACTTCTCTGATCTGGAGATTTTCAAACTTCTCTCAGGTTCTTCAGGTTGTTTTCAGAGTTATTCTCTCCTGACTCCTGACTCGCTTCATTCTCGTCTAGCGGTCGTTTTTTTAAGAGAACTTGACTCTAAACCACCATTTAGCACACAGCTCCTGGTGTTCAGTCCTTCCTTATCTTCTCTGCTCTCTCCAAAGTCCTTGGTCTCATTAGTTTTCAGTCTGTAGCGGTGTGGGTGAGTCAGACTGAAGGCCACAGTGTGTTTGTCTGTGCAGACGTCAGTGTAGAACATGAAACCTGAAGGACACAATCGCCCAGAGAAAGTCTACCACCTCCAGGAACCTCCAGGGTATGAGAAGTGAGCTCACAAGATCAGTTTTGTGTAATATACATTTACCAGGGACATGGTTTTGTACCAGAAGACCTCATGAGATAAAACTGTCACCAGACTTTGCACACATGAAGAACATTAGATTGTAAGATTTCTTTTCCATGAGTTTATGTTTGGGTTGGAGTTCCACCTCAGAAGAAGCTGAAGATCAGACAAAACCACGGCAGAATCTTCATAGATTAAATCAAATCTAACCGAGGAACCACACTTCACCTCCTCACACTTTTCTAGCTCCAGTTTTCTTCAAGATGTGTTTATTTTTTGACGTTAGCAGTTATTGTTTTGAATCTCTTTTAAACTGCCCCAGTCCTCAGGAAGACATGTGATGTATTTCCCACACATTCATTAATACTCCAGACTGTGCAGAAGAATCCCTCACATGTTTAAATCAGCGCAGGTTCTGATCTCGGATGAAGCTGCAGGTCTGACCACTGGAGGGCGCCCTGGGCAGAAGAGTGGGTTCTTCTCATGTTCTTACATTTTACACTCAGATGTGTTTAGATCCTGTATTGTCCTGCAGCTGGATGCAGGCGTAATGTTATTTTGGCTTTAAAACTTGATAAATCCACTTTACATTCCCTACGGATCAATGGAACATGTTTATGATTTCTCTGATTTTGCTGTGAAATGTGCGGGTTGAACCTCCCTCATAAAAAGTACAGAATTATCAGAACATTTATCATTTTAATAATGAAAATAAATATATTTACAGTTATCATAGACGCAAAACAGCCTCAGTACCACATCAGAACAGATTTTACACTGGAGCTTTACATCAGCTCCTGTGCTGCACCACACTGTCCAGCAGAGGGCAGTGGAGTCCATCTGACAAACTGGAGGAAATTGAAGCTTTTGGCGTTTCTGGATCTGTAGTGTTTACAGTGTCCACACAGTGTCCACGCTGTTTCCCCTGGACAGTCCCAGTCCTGTGTCCTCTGTCCCAGCAGATTTATTCAAAACCAGAGATTTGTCCCAGTTTTAATTGTTATAAAACTGACCAAAACACAAAAAAGTCACTATACTGACTCACATTAGAGCTGAGTGCAGAATTATTTTCCTTAATTCCGCACTTGATTCACAGTTTTATTCTGACCAGCCACCACCACCAGGACCAGGGATGTGTCAGTTTGTGATGTGAAAGTCTGGCCCCTGTACAGAGCTCACAGCAGAGTGGAGTTCAGGTGGAGTGTGCAGAGGACAGTTCTTCACATGCCTGTGCTCACCGCAGCATCACATGAAGTCCTCCAGATCCTCCTCCTGAACCCTGGGCTCAAACCCGGTGACCCTGCGGTGTGGCCCTGGAGTGTGGAGCCCGGTCCCCGCAGGACTCGTGTTTTTCTCCCCATCTGTGGGGTTCGGGTTCGGGGTACATTTCTGTGTGGTGCTGCGCGCACCAGACGCAGCGCTCGTGTCTGTGACGTGGGTTTGTGATGTGTCACGTGACCCGCGCAGCTCTGGATAAAGGCGCAGCTCTGCGTGTGCGTGGATGTGGATGAACCGTGTCACGGCTGAGACGCCCTGGAGATGGACCCTGGTCCTGTTCGTGTTGGTTTTGAGCTTCAGGGATAAAGACGCGGTGACGCGCACATTCTGAGCGCACGGACACGCGCCTCAACACCGACGGAGCGCGAGACCCGAGACGTGAGTACCGAACACACACCGAACACACACCGAACACACACCGAACACACTCCGCACACACTCCGCACACACTCCGCACACACTCCGCACGCCCTGGTCACGGCCCTGGGCCCCGGGCCGGACGGTTCTACCTGTTTGTGCTGCAGCTGATGCTGCGCGTGCCTCAGTGACCGGAACTGGGCTTTGTCTAATTGTATAATTAGAGCAGGGCGCGCGTGGGCCTCTACAGCCTCGTGTGGAATCGGTGAACCGGCTCTTTGCACGTCGTACGCGCGTTATTACGGAACATTTGGCATTTGGTTTTAAAGGGCATTTTACCCCAGCCTGGACCGGGGTTATTTACTACGCTGCGATTGGTCAGAGCGGGTCACGTGGCGCAGGCTTATCTCATCCTGATGCTCCGTAAGATGGCACCGGAAGCATCGGCTCCTGGAGCATCGGCCCCTGGAGCATCGGCTCCTGGAGCATCGGCTCCTGTGGTTTAGAGAAGCATCGGTATCGATCCTATGAGACTCTTTTCGGTCCGTGGGCTCTGGGGCCGTGGGTCCTCGTGTGTTTGTTTGCTCTGTGGACAGTCCGCGCGGAGCCTGGGCGCGTGCGGGTTTCCCACAGTCACGCACGAGCAGTGTAAATAAAGTCAACGAGCAGGGTGCTCCTGTCAAACGTGAGAAATGTGGCAGGTGAGGACCTGACGCGCGCACACTCCCCCCAAACACGCTCACCCAGGCCCGAGCGCGCGCACAACACACACACACACACACACACACACGCGCACACACACACACACACGCACGCACACACATGCACGCACGCACGCACACACACGCACGCACGCACACACACACACACACACATCCACCTGAGTCCACCTCCACAAGAAGGACAGAGGGATGTGGCCTGTGCCAGAACTGCTCACAGCTCAGAGCGTGAGCAGTTTGTGTTCAGTGTGTGTGTGTTCAGTGTGTGTTCAGTGTGTGTTCAGTGTGTGTGTTCAGTGTGTGTTCAGTGTGTGTGTTCAGTGTGTGTTCAGTGTGTGTGTTCAGTGTGTGTTCAGTGTGTGTTCAGTGTGTGTTCAGTGTGTGTTCAGTGTGTGTTCAGTGTGTGTGTTCAGTGTGTGTGTTCAGTGTGTGTGTTCAGTGTGTGTTCAGTGTGTGTTCAGTGTGTGTGTTCAGTGTGTGTTCAGTGCGTGTGTTCAGTGTGTGTTCAGTGTGTGTGTTCAGTGCGTGTGTTCAGTATGTGTTCAGTGTGTGTGTTCAGTGTGTGTGTTCAGTGTGTGTTCAGTTTGTGTTCAGTGTGTGTTCAGTGTGTGTGTTCAGTGTGTGTTCAGTGTGTGTGTTCAGTGTGTGTGTTCAGTGTGTGTTCAGTTTGTGTTCAGTGTGTGTTCAGTGTGTGTGTTCAGTGTGTGTTCAGTGTGTGTTCAGTGTGTGTGTTCAGTGTGTTCAGTGTGTGTTCAGTGTGTGTGTTCAGTGTGTGTTCAGTGTGTGTTCAGTGTGTGTGTTCAGTGTGTTCAGTGTGTGTTCAGTGTGTGTGTTCAGTGTGTGTGTTCAGTGTGTGTGTTCAGTGTGTGTTCAGTGTGTGTTCAGTTTGTGTTCAGTGTGTGTTCAGTGTGTGTTCAGTGTGTGTGTTTAGTGTGTGTTCAGTGTGTGTTCAGTGTGTGTGTTCAGTGTGTGTTCAGTGTGTGTTCAGTGTGTGTGTTTAGTGTGTGTTCAGTGTGTGTGTTCAGTGTGTGTTCAGTGCGTGTGTTCAGTGTGTGTTCAGTGTGTGTTCAGTGTGTGTGTTCAGTGTGTGTTCAGTGTGTGTTCAGTTGTGTTCAGTGTGTGTGTTTAGTGTGTGTGTTCAGTGTGTGTTCAGTGTGTGTTCAGTGTGTGTGTTCAGTGTGTGCTCAGTTTGTGTTCAGTGTGTGTGTTCAGTGTGTGTTCAGTGCATGTGTTCAGTGTGTGTTCAGTGTGTGTGTTCAGTGTGTGTTCAGTGTGTGTTCAGTGTGTGTTCAGTGTGTGTCTTCAGTGTGTGTTCAGTGTGTGTTCAGTGTGTGTGTTCAGTGTGTGTGTTCAGTGTGTGTGTTCAGTGTGTGTTCAGTGTGTGTTCAGTGTGTGTTCAGTGTGTGTCTTCAGTGTGTGTTCAGTGTGTGTTCAGTGTGTGTGTTCAGTGTGTGTTCAGTGTGTGTGTTCAGTGTGTGTGTTCAGTGTGTGTGTTCAGTGTGTGTTCAGTGTGTGCTCAGTGTGTGCTCAGTGTGTGTGTTCAGTGTGTGTGTTCAGTGTGTGTTCAGTGTGTGTCTTCAGTGTGTGTTCAGTGTGTGTTCAGTGTGTGTGTTCAGTGTGTGTTCAGTGTGTGTTCAGTGTGTGTGTTCAGTGTGTGTTCAGTGTGTGTTCAGTGTGTGCTCAGTGTGTGCTCAGTGTGTGTGTTCAGTGTGTGTGTTCAGTGTGTGTTCAGTGTGTGTTCAGTGTGTGCTCAGTGTGTGCTCAGTGTGTGTGTTCAGTGTGTGTGTTCAGTGTGTGTTCAGTGTTTGCTTAGTGTGTGTGTTCAGTGTGTGCTCAGTGTGTGTGTTCAGTGTGTGTGTTCAGTGTGTGCTCAGTGTGTGTGTTCAGTGTGTGTTCAGTTCCGGGCAGAGCAGGGACACACACAGTTCCTGTTGCACCTCAAAGTGTTTTATTCTCTAGATTTCTGTTCCTCGTGCAGCTCCTCGTCTCGTTGTGACTAAGTGGACTCAGACAAAAATCAGTGTGATGATAAGGCCATTAGTTCCACTGTTTAACCTCACTCCTCTCTCCTCTCCTCTCTCCTCTCCTATCTCCTCTCCTCTCCTCTCTCCTCTCTCCTCACTCCTCTCTCCTCTCTCCTCTCCTCTCCTCTCCTCTCTCCTCACTCCTCTCTCCTCTCCTCTCTCCTCTCCTCTCCTCTCTCCTCTCCTCTCTCCTCTCTCCTCTCCTCTCCTCTCTCCTCTCCTCTCTCCTCTCTCCTCTCCTCTCTCCTCTCCTCTCCTCTCTCCTCTCCTCTCCTCTCCTCTCTCCTCACTCCTCTCCTCTCTCCTCTCCTCTCTCCTCTCCACTCTCCTCTCTCCTCTCCTCTCCTCTCTCCTCTCCTCTCATCTCCTCTCTCTCCTCTCCTCTCCTCTCTCCACTCTCCTCTCCTCTCCTCTCTCGTCTCCTCTCCTCTCCTCTTTCCTCCCCTCTCGTCTCTCTCCTCTCTCCTCTCCTCTCTCCTCCCCTCTCTCCTCACTCCTCTCTCCTCTCTCCTCTCTCCTCTCTCCTCTCTCCTCTCCTCTCTCCTCTCTCCTCTCTCCTTTCTCCTCACTCCTCTCTCCTCTCCTCTCTCCTCACTCCTCTCTCCTCTCCTCTCTCCTCCCCTCTCTCTTCTCCCCTCTCTCCTCTCTCCTCACTCCTCTCTCCTCACTCCTCTCTCCTCCCCTCTCTCTTCACACCTCTCTCCTCTCCTCTCTCCTCTCTCCTCTCTCCTCACTCCTCTCTCCTCTCCTCTCTCCTCTCTCCTCTCTCCTCTCCTCTCTCTTCTCTCCTCTCTCCTCTCTTCTCTCTCCTCTCTCCTCTCTCCTCCCCTCTCTCCTCTCTCCTCACTCCTCTCTTCTCTCTTCTCTCTCCTCTCTCCTCTCTCCTCTCTCCTCTCCTCTCTCTTCTCTCCTCTCTCCTCTCTCCTCTCTCCTCTCTCCTCTCCTCTCTCCTCTCTCCTCTCTCCTCTCCTCTCCTCTCTCCTCCCCTCTCTCTTCTCCCCTCTCTCCTCTCTCCTCTCTCCTCTCTCCTCTCTCCTCTCCTCTCTCCTCCCCTCTCTCTTCACTCCTCTCTCCTCTCTCCTCTCCTCACTCCTCTCTCCCTCCTCCTCTCTCCTCTCCTCTCCTCACCTCTCCTCTCTCCTCTCCTCTCTCCTCCCCTCTCTCCTCTCTCCTCTCTCCTCTCCCTCTCCTCTCCTCTCTCCTCTCTCCTCTCTCCTCTCTCCTCTTCCCTCTTCCCTCTCTCCTCTCTCCTCTCTCCTCACACCTCTTCTCTCTCTCTCTCCTCTCTCCTCTCTCCTCTCTCCTCTCCTCTCTCCTCTCCTCCTCTCCTCCTCTCTCCTCCCTCCTCTCCTCTCTCCTCTCTCCTCTCTCCTCTCTCCTCCCATCTCTCTTCTCCCCTCTCTCCTCTCTACTCACTCCTCTCTCCTCTCTCCTCTCTCCTCTCTCCTCTCTCCTCTCCTCTCTCCTCTCCTCTCTCCTCACTCCTCTCTCCTCTCTCCTCTCCTCTCTCCTCACTCCTCTCTCCTCTCCTCTCTCCTCACTCCTCTCTCCTCTCTCCTCTCTCCTCTCCTCTCTCCTCCCCTCTCTCTTCTCTCCTCTCTCCTCTCTTCTCTCTCCTCTCCCCTCTCCTCTCTATTCCCCTCTCTCCTCTCTCCTCACTCCTTTCTCCTCACTCCTCTCTCCTCTCCTCTCTCCTCCCCTCTCTCTTCACTCCTCTCTCCTCTCCTCTCTCCTCTCTCCTCTCTTCTCTCTCCTCTCTCCTCTCTCCTCTCCTCTCTCCTCACTCCTCTCTCCTTTCTCCTTTCTCCTTTCTCCTCACTCCTCTCTCCTCTCCTCACTCCTCTCTCCTCTCTTCTCTCTCCTCACTCCTCTCTCCTCTCTCCTCTCCTCTCTCCTCCCCTCTCTCTTCTCCCCTCTCTCCTCTCTCCTCACTCCTCACTCCTCTCCTCTCCTCGCTCCTCCACTGATGCTGAGGTTTAAAGGCAGTTGTCATGGCGACACTGATACCATTTTAACTGGAGCTGGAGCTGAGTTTGTTTCATTCACACATTTAACACATTTGGGCGTCTGTCACCTGTTTCTATGGATACATCACTGCAATGACATTAAATAGCTCGACTTTACATGTATTCAGTCACAGGTGGTTTTACAGCTCAAAATTATCCAGAAAAGCAGACATTCTGACTGTGAGCGGGGCCGCCTCTCCACAGAGCTGACTTGTACACTGCAAAAAACTAAATCTACTCAAGCTAAAATGACTTGGATTAAGAAAGTTTTACCATGATTTCAGTAAATTTCACTTCACAAGTAAATATGATCTTTCAGTGAAATAAGATTTTTGTACTTAAAATATGAAAATACATTTTGCTGCACTAAAAACAACTTTTTGCACTTAAAATAAGAAATAAAATCAAATGTTCCTTGAATAAAAAAAATAAAAAAACAACCTTATTCCACTGGCAGATCATTGTCAGGATGAATCTACTCAAATAAAGTCAAATCTTCTTAATTTAAATAATTTTAACTGACCTACATATTGTTTTTTCCAGTGTAACTTCACTACAAAAATTTTCTATTTTCTAGTACAGTTAAACTTGAATTAAGCAGATTCATCTTAAAAGATAAATTTTAAGATTTTTTACTTAATAAAATGAGATTTTTTTTTTACTTGTTTCAGGATATTCCATCCTGATTTATCTTATCTCGACATTACAACTTATTCTAAGCACTTTTTATATTAAATCAAGTCAGGTTAAGCCTCTTTAACTTCCTTCTCAAACCAATAAGGTGAAAAATCTTGCCATAAATACTTGAAACTTGTGTTTTATGCTTAGAACAAGATTTGTATTTCATCTTCTTTAAAGAAAACTTGGTAAGTGAAAATTTCTTATTGCACTGGCAGAATATTTCACTTAAAATAGAGCATTTTTTTCCTCAAAATTGGTCTTTTATCTTATTTTTTGATAGGCATTTTTTGCAGTGTTGGTCTGGTTTGGTCTGGTTTAATGCCACACTGTGGAGCGTTCCAGACAAAGCAGTAACATCTCCATGGAGAAAAGCGTCTCCACCAGAAAAAAGTTACGCAGAGTCACTTTTGCGTCATGTTGGACCTTTAAATGTAAATAATAAGAGTCTGACCCACATATCGGCACCATAATATCGGCTTTATCAGCCATAATCGATATCGCGGTGAAAGAAATGGGGACCTGCAGTAAACTGACGGGCTTTTTCACATTATTCCAGCCCTCAGGCTGTGGATATAGAGCTGTGCTGTGGAGCTGCTGCTGTATCAGTGAAGGGGCTGACAGACGGATAGTGCCTCCAGATAGCGCTCGTCTGACTTCTTAATGCTTCTGTGATAAAACCTTCACAGCTGCTCTGGCTCAGTTCTTCTGTTCTTCCACAACATCGGCCTGAAGGGAGCGCCGTAAACAGCACCTCCGTGTCCTAAACACACGTCCTCCCTTTTCTCTTACAAAAGCCTGTTTTATTTTACATAACATCCCAGCGTTCCGGCGTTCCGGCGTTCCGGCGTTCCGGCGTGAGCGAGGTCACTGCTGAAGACCTCCATATTTCACTGTGAAAATGGAGCTCGTGGAATGCACTTTAACATGAGCCAGATGTGCCCAGTGAGCGCTCTTATTTTGTAAAGCTGATGTAGAGTCTCTTATTTTGTAAAGCTGATGTAGAGTCTCTTATTTTGTAAAGCTGATGCAGGGTCTCTTATTTTGTAAAGCTGATGTAGAGTCTCTTATTTTGTAAAGCTGATGTAGAGTCTCTTATTTTGTAAAGCTGATGCAGAGTCTCTTATTTTGTAAAGCTGATGTAGAGTCTCTTATTTTGTAAAGCTGATGCAGAGTCTCTTATTTTGTAAAGCTGAGTTAGAGTCTCTTATTTTGTAAAGCTGATGTAGAGTCTCTTATTTTGTAAAGCTGATGTAGAGTCTCTTATTTTGTAAAGCTGATGTAGAGTCTCTTATTTTGTAAAGCTGATGTAGAGTCTCTTATTTTGTAAAGCTGGTGGAGAGTCTCTTATTTTGTAAAGCTGATGCAGAGTCTCTTATTTTGTAAAGCTGATGTAGAGTCTCTTATTTTGTAAAGCTGATGTAGAGTCTCTTATTTTGTAAAGCTGAGTCAGAGTCTCTTATTTTGTAAAGCTGATGTAGAGTCTCTTATTTTGTAAAGCTGGTGGAGAGTCTCTTATTTTGTAAAGCTGATGTAGAGTCTCTTATTTTGTAAAGCTGATGTAGAGTCTCTTATTTTGTAAAGCTGATGTAGAGTCTCTTATTTTGTAAAGCTGAGGCAGAGTCTCTTATTTTGTAAAGCTGATGCAGATTCTTATTTTGAAAAGCTAATGTAGAGTCTTATTTTGAAGCTGATGCAGAGTCTCTTATTTTGAAAAGCTGGTGCAGTCTCTTATTTTGAAGTTTGTGCAGAGTCTCTTATTTTGAAGCTGGTGCAGAGTCTCTTATTTTGAAGCTGGTGCAGAGTCTCTTATTTTGTAAAGCTGGTGCAGAGTCTCTTATTTTGAAGCTGATGCAGAGTCTCTTATTTTGAAGCTGGTGCAGAGTCTCTTATTTTGAAGCTGATGCAGAGTCTCTTATTTTGAAGCTGGTACAGAGTCTCTTATTTTGAAGCTGGTGCAGAGTCTCTTATTTGGAAGCTGGTGCAGAGTCTCTTATTTGGAAGCTGGTGCAGAGTCTCTTATTTTGAAGCTGGTGCAGTCTCTTATTTTGAAGCTGATGCAGAGTCTCTTATTTTGAAGCTGATGCAGAGTCTCTTATTTTGAAGCTGATTCAGAGTCTCTTATTTTGAAGCTGGTGCAGAGTCTCTTATTTTGCAAAGCTGGTACAGAGTCTCTTATTTTGAAGCTGGTGCAGAGTCTCTTATTTTGAAGCTGATGCAGAGTCTCTCATTTTGAAGCTGGTGCAGAGTCTCTTATTTTGAAGCTGGTGCAGAGTCTCTTATTTTGAAGCTGGTACAGAGTCTCTTATTTTGTAAAGCTGGTACAGTCTCTTATTTTGAAGCTGGTGCAGAGTCTCTTATTTTGAAGCTGGTCCACAGTCTCTTATTTTGAAGCTGATTCAGAGTCTCTTATTTTGAAGCTGATGCAGAGTCTCTTATTTTGAAGCTGGCGCAGAGTCTCTTATTTTGTAAAGCTGGTGCAGAGTCTCTTATTTTGAAGCTGGTGCAGAGTCTCTTATTTTGAAGCTGGTGCAGAGTCTCTTATTTTGTAAAGCTGGTGCAGAGTCTCTTATTTTGAAGCTGGTGCAGAGTCTCTTATTTTGAAGCTGGCGCAGAGTCTCTTATTTTGAAGCTGGCGCAGAGTCTCTTATTTTGAAGCTGGCGCAGAGTCTCTTATTTTGAAGCTGGCGCAGAGTCTCTTATTTTGAAGCTGGTGCAGGAGTTGGGGCAAACTCACTCATGTCAGAGTTTGGTTTATTGTAGAATCGTTTAAACTGAGGGAGCCTCATGTTCAGATTCAGATTCAAACTCAGTGATGACAGTAACATTTATCGCTTTAGGGTCATTGTGGCGGAATCACATTCAGATTTACCGTTTATTATTTATATTTTCTTTATATATTGAACTTCAGAATGTTTGATGACAGATCAGTCTCCACCACAAACTCTCCAAGGATCTGACGTGTTTTCGACAGTATGCTTTGTTTACATGACAGTTGTATTTCTACTGTGTATTAGAAAATATGGGGAGTATTTATTTCTTTATGCATTTATGATTAGTTTACTTAAAGGGCCCAGATCAGGCTGTTCTGTGTTTTCCTCTCATGTCGTTTCCTCGTCACAAACAGACCTGCAGTTGTTTTTTGTTTTGTTTCATTCAAATGTTTAACACACAAACCTGCACATTCAGCACTCTGTTCCACCTTGTGATGTCATCATGTGGTGATACAGGAAGTGCTCCACTGTGTTTTTAAACTCTACACATCTACACTAGAATCATCTGGATCATTTTGATCTCTACAGAACTAAAGGTAAAAGGAGCTGTTCATTTAAAAACTACAACTTCATGACATCACAAGGTGGAACAGAGCATTTGGAGCTTTGCAGATGTAGACAGACGAATAATAAAGAGTTCCTCAAACATGTGAAAGAAACAAACACAACTCCAACTCTGTGTGTGAGGAGGAACAGCAGAACATGACTTAAAGCTCAGCGTCGGTTTGTGTGCTGCTCGAGCTTTAAGGGGACAGAGGATTGTTCCACCTTGAGCTCAGGAGCGGCCTGTTCCTCACAGAACACACCGTCCCACACCTGTAAATGATGCTGAGTGCTAAAAGCTAAATGTTGTTGAGTTCTCTGAAAATGGCCTAATATAAGTGTCTCTTTCTGTTCTATGTGCAGCTGAGGGGGAATGTTCCATGATGGAGGATAAAGGGCCACGTGTCGCCGACTACTTTGTGGTGGCTGGCCTCACAGAGTCTCCCACACCTCTGGAGGCTGGCCTCACAGAGTCTCCCACACCTCTGGAGGAGGGGCTGCACTGGGACGATGTCTCCTCGCGGGCGGTGCAGCCTAAAGCGCCCATCACGGACGTGGCGGTGGTGATTCGGTCTCTGGGTGAGGAGGTGCCCGCGGGCTTCACCTGCGTGGAGAGCACCCCCTCTGGGCTCTCGGCGGAGCTGAACGGGGCCAGCCTCAGGGGGCAGCAGATCTTCTTGTGCTTCAGACGTGGACGAGATAAGCCTCCTCTGACAGACCTGGGGTAATCCACTGTGACCTGCTTCTAATCACTGCTGCTCTAATCTGCACATGCACTCTGCCCCCACTGTGGGACATATACTGTGGACATACTCTCTGTGGGACATACTCTCTGTGGGACATACTCTCTGTGGGACATACTCTCTGTGGGACATACTCTCTGTGGGACATATACTGTGGACATACTCTCTGTTGGACATACACTCTGTGGGACGTACTCTCTGTGGGACATATACTGTGGACATACTCTCTGTGGGACATATACTGTGGACATACTCTCTGTGGGACATATACTGTGGACATACTCTCTGTGGGACATATACTGTGGACATACTCTCTGTGGGACATACTCTCTGTGAGACATGCACTCTGTGGGACATACTCTCTGTGGGACATACTCTCTGTGGGACATACTCTCTGTGGGACATGCACTCTGTGGGACATACTCTCTGTGGGACATATACTGTGGGACATACTCTCTGTGGGACATACTCTCTGTGGGACATACTCTCTGTGGGACATATACTGTGGACATACTCTCTGTGGGACATATACTGTGGACATACTCTCTGTGGGACATACTCTCTGTGGGACATACTCTCTGTGGGACATACACTGTGGGACATACTCTCTGTGGGACATATACTGTGGACACACTCTCTGTGGGACATATACTGTGGACATACTCTCTGTGAGACATACTCTCTGTGAGACATACTCTCTGTGGGACATGCACTCTGTGGGGCATACTCTCTGTGGGACATACTCTCTGTGGGACATACTCTCTGTGGGACATGCACTCTGTGGGACATACTCTCTGTGGGACATATACTGTGGGACATACACTCTGTAGGACATACTCTCTGTGGGACATACTCTCTGTGGGACATATACTGTGGGACATGCACTCTATAGGACATACTCTCTGTGGGACATACTCTCTGTGGGACATATACTGTGGGACATGCACTCTGTGGGACATACTCTCTGTGGGACATACTCTCTGTGGGACATGCACTCTGTAGGACATACTCTCTGTGGGACATACTCTGTGGGACATACTGTCTGTGGGACAAACTCTCTGTGGGACAAACTCTCTGTGGGACATGCACTCTGTGGGACATGCACTCTGTGGGACATGCACTCTGTGGGACATGCACTCTGTAGGACATACTCTCTGTGGGACATACTCTCTGTGGGACATATACTGTGGGACATGCACTCTGTGGGACATACACTCTGTGGGACATGCACTCTGTGGGACATGCACTCTGTGGGACATGCACTCTGTAGGACATACTCTCTGTGGGACATACTCTCTGTGGGACATATACTGTGGGACATGCACTCTGTGGGACATACACTCTGTGGGACATGCACTCTGTGGGACATGCACTCTGTGGGACATGCACTCTGTAGGACATACTCTCTGTAGGACATAGACTCTGTGGGACATGCACTCTGTGGGACATGCACTCTGTGGGACATGCACTCTGTAGGACATACTCTCTGTGGGACATACTCTGTGGGACATACTCTCTGTGGGACATATACTGTGGGACATATTCTCTGTGGGACACATACTGTGGGACATACTCTCTGTGGGACATACTCTCTGTGGGACATATACTGTGGGACATACTCTCTGTGGGACATATACTGTGGGACATACTCTCTGTGGGACACATACTGTGGGACATACTCTCTGTGGGACATACTCTCTGTGGGACATATACTGTGGGACATACTCTCTGTGGGACATACTGTCTGTGGGACATATACTGTGGGACATACTCTCTGTGGGACATACTCTCTGTGGGACATATTCTCTGTGGGACATAGACTCTGGGGGACATAGACTCTGTGGGACATAGACTCTGTGGGACATACTCTCTGTGGGACATACTCTCTGTAGGACATAGACTCTGTGGGACATGCACTCTGTGGGACATAGACTCTGTGGGACATACTCTCTGTAGGACACAGACTCTGTGGGACATACTCTCTGTAGGACATAGACTCTGTGGGACATACTCTCTGTAGGACATACACTCTGTGAGACATGCACTCTGTAGGACATACACTCTGTGGGACATACTCTCTGTAGGACATACTCTCTGTGGGACATACTCTCTGTGGGACATACACTCTGTGGGACATACTCTCTGTGGGACATACACTCTGTGGGACATACTCTCTGTGGGACATACACTCTGTAGGACATACACTCTGTGGGACATACTCTCTGTGGGACATACTCTCTGTGGGACATACACTCTGTAGGACATACTCTCTGTGGGACATACTCTCTGTGGGACATGCACTCTGTGGGACATACTCTCTGTAGGACATAGACTCTGTGGGACATACTCTCTGTAGGACATACACTCTGTGGGACATGCACTCTGTAGGACATACACTCTGTGGGACATACTCTCTGTAGGACATACTCTCTTTGGGACATACTCTCTGTGAGACATACACTCTGTGGGACATACACTCTGTGGGACATACACTCTGTGGGACATACACTCTGTGGGACATACTCTCTGTGGGACATATACTGTGGGACATGCACTCTGTGGGACATACACTCTGTGGGACATACACTCTGTGGGACATACTCTCTGTGGGACATACTCTCTGTGAGACATACACTCTGTGGGACATGCACTCTGTGGGACATACACTCTGTGAGACATACACTCTGTGAGACATACACTCTGTGGGACATACACTCTGTGGGACATACACTCTGTGGGACATGCACTCTGTGGGACATACACTGTGAGACATACACTCTGTGGGACATGCACTCTGTGGGACATACTCTCTGTGGGACATACTCTGTTGGACATACACTCTGTGGGACATACTGTCTGTGGGACATACACTCTGTGGGACATGCACTCTGTGGGACATACACTCTGTGGGACATACACTCTGTGGGACATGCACTCTGTGGGACATGCACTCTGTGGGACATACTCTCTGTGGGACATACTCTCTGTGGGACATACACTCTGTGGGACATACACTCTGTGGGACATGCACTCTGTGGGACATACTCTCTGTGGGACATACACTCTGTGGGACATACACTGTGGGACATACTCTTTGTGGGACATACACTCTGTGGGACATACACTCTGTGGGACATACACTCTGTGGGACATACACTCTGTGGGACATACACTCTGTGGGACATACTCTTTGTGGGACATACTCTCTGTGGGACATACACTCTGTGAGACACACACTCTGTGGGACATACACTCTGTGGGACATGCACTCTGTGGGACATACTCTTTGTGGGACATACAATCTGTGGGACATACACTCTGTGGGACATGCACTCTGTGGGACATACACTCTGTGGGACATGCACTCTGTGGGACATACTCTTTGTGGGACATACAATCTGTGGGACATACACTCTGTGGGACATGCACTCTGTGGGACATACACTCTGTGGGACATGCACTCTGTGGGACATACTCTTTGTGGGACATACAATCTGTGGGACATACTCTCTGTGGGACATACACTCTGTGGGACATGCACTCTGTGGGACATACTCTCTGTGAGACATACTCTCTGTGGGACATACTCTCTGTGGGACATACACTCTGTGGGACATACTCTCTGTGAGACATACTCTCTGTGGGACATACACTCTGTGGGACATACTCTCTGTGGGACATGCACTCTGTGGGACATACTCTCTGTGGGACATGCACTCTGTGGGACATACACTCTGTGGGACATGCACTCTGTGGGACATACTCTCTGTGGGACATACTCTCTGTGGGACATACACTCTGTGGGACATACACTCTGTGGGACATGCACTCTGTGGGACATGCACTCTGTGGGACATACTCTCTGTGGGACATACTCTCTGTGGGACATGCACTCTGTCCCCGCTGTGACTCTGGTCCCATTCATGTCCTGTAGTAGAAGTTTCCAGGTGAACAGCACCAGGTGAACAGCTCCCTTTAGTTTAGAGACTGAAATGATCCAGTTGATTCTAGTGAAGTGTGTGAAGTTTAAAAACACAGTGGAGCACTTCCTGGAGGAGGTAATAGATCAGAATGATATTATAGACCTTTCCCTCCTGTGTTCCTCAGGGTGTTGTACGAGTGGAAGGAGAAGCTGAAGTCCGGCTGTCACATCGTCCAGACGACGCCCTCAGGTCGCCCGGCGAACATCAGCAGCTCGTCATCTCAGAGGATCTACATCACGTATCGCCGCGCGCCCAAGAGCCAGCCCCACACCTCCCTCGCCCTCACCGACGTCTGCATCATCGTGCCGGGCAAAGGAGAGAGCCCCCCTCACACCTTCTGCAAAGTGGACAAGAACCTCAACAGCAGCATGGTGCGCCCTCTGTCTGCACGAGTGTGACATTACACACAATACGTGACACAATCAGTGATTAAAGTGTGTTGTGTTGTTTCCAGTGGGGGTCGTCCGTGTACCTTTGTTATAAGAAGTCTTTGGCCAAAGCCAACACCATCGCGTACAAAGCAGGTGAAGCTCGACTCAGATTTTAAAACACAGGGTACATCAGGTTGCTATGGAACCACGATGCGATTCCCTTGTGTGATGTTTAATTGTACTCCATCCTTTGTGTTTCCTGTGGGCAGGTCTGCTGTGCCGTTACCCTGAAAACGATTATGAGTCCTTTCCTTTGCCAGAGTCTGTGCCCATGTTCTGTTTGCCCATGGGCGCCACCATCGAGTGCTGGCCTCACCACACCAAACACTCTCTGCCCGTCTTCTCCACCTTCGTCCTGACCGGAGCCTCAGGGGAAAAGGTCAGTCTCTGCTTCTCATTGGCTGAGTGGGGTTTTGCTGATGTGGCACTCGTGAACGTCTGGCCCTTTTGAACGGTTCTTTTATGTAAACAGTTAGAAATGAATCTCACTTTGCAGTGAAGAACCCTGAAACACAAGGATCAGCTCAGAACCTGAGATTAAGATTCTCCACCGTTTCAAAGGGTAACATACTCCCACTCGCAGATTTGAAGCAGATCTGAGCCCTGTTTGTCAGATGTGAGTCATGTTTGTCTGTGATTCTTTGTGGATTAAAGGAGTTTGCACATTAATAAATATAAATGAGCCAGTCTTTTGAACGGCTCTTTAAAGTGAATGGGTCCAAAAGATTCAGATCCCATAAAGGAGCTGAAAGTCCCGTCACTACTTGAACGTGCTGATGTCACACTCTCAGATGGGGGCGGAGACCGTTCTGTTCCATCATTCTGACTGAGAACATCTCAGAGTCCATGTTTGAAACTCCAACATTTGGTTGATTTGATTTTGGACAGTTCAAATACTGAGGGGACGTGTGTTTGCCTTTAGTCACTCCTCCTGTGTGTATGTGTGTGTGCTAATGTGATGCTAATGTTGCTAATGTGTGCACAGCGCTAATGTGAACAAAACCTCAAACAAAAACACTCAAACGTTGCATTAAATCTGTTAATGCATTAACACTGTCTGGGTGACACCTGAGCTCAGCTGGAGCCTCGTTTTGTCTGATTTTTTAGTTTTTATGACTTTATTGAATCTTTATTGCATTAAACTGATCATTGTTGACAGTGGAAGGGCATCTGATGTTTAACTCAGTGATCATTCAGAGCTCTGAGAGCATCTGGAACGCAGCAGAAGAGCTTCAGTGTTGAACATGAGTGTCTGCAGAGCGGGTTAGAAGAACCGGTCCAGAGACTGTAGTGATGTAATCAGACACACCGCTGCGGTGATGTCACTATTACACTTGTGTGTTCTTATAGTGATGTCAATATTACACTTGTGTGTTCTTATAGTGATGTCACTATTACACTTGTGTGTTCTTGTAGTGATGTCACTATTACACTGGTGTGTTCTTGTAGTGATGTCACTATTACACTTGTGTGTTCTTATAGTGATGTCACTATTACACTTGTGCGTTCTTGTAGTGATGTCAATATTACACTTGTGCGTTCTTGTAGTGATGTCAATATTACACTTGTGCGTTCTTGTAGTGATGTCAATATTACACTTGTGCGTTCTTGTAGTGATGTCAATATTACACTTGTGCGTTCTTGTAGTGATGTCACTATTACACTTGTGCGTTCTTATAGTGATGTCAATATTACACTTGTGCGTTCTTATAGTGATGTCAATATTACACTTGTGCGTTCTTGTAGTGATGTCACTATTACACTTGTGTGTTCTTGTAGTGATGTCAATATTACACTTGTGTGTTCTTGTAGTGATGTCACTATTACACTTGTGTGTTCTTGTAGTGATGTCACTATTAGTAATAGTGACATCACTACAAGAACACACACGTGAAATAGTGACATCACTACAAGAACACACAAGTAATATTGACATCACTACAAGAACGCACAAGTGTAATATTGACATCACTAAGAACGCACAAGTAATATTGACATCACTATAAACGCACAAGTAATATTGACATCACTATAAGAACGCACAAGCGTAATATCACTAAAAGCACAAATAATAGTGACATCACTACAAGAACGCACAAGTGTAATATTGACATCACTATAAGAACACACAAGTGTAATAGTCTATTACACTTGTGTGTTCTTATAGTGATGTCAATATTACACTTGTGCGTTCTTGTAGTGATGTCACTATTACACTTGTGCGTTCTTGTAGTGATGTCAATATTACACTTGTGTGTTCTTATAGTGATGTCAATATTACACTTGTGCGTTCTTGTAGTGATGTCAATATTACACTTGTGCGTTCTTGTAGTGATGTCACTATTACACTTGTGCGTTCTTGTAGTGATGTCACTATTACACTTGTGCATTCTTGTAGTGATGTCACTATTACACTTGTGCGTTCTTGTAGTGATGTCACTATTACACTTGTGTGTTCTTGTAGTGATGTCACTATTACACTTGTGTGTTCTTGTAGTGATGTCACTATTACACTTGTGTGTTCTTGTAGTGATGTCACTATTACACTTGTGCGTTCTTGTAGTGATGTCACTATTACACTTGTGCGTTCTTGTAGTGATGTCACTATTACACTTGTGCGTTCTTGTAGTGATGTCACTATTACACTTGTGTGTTCTTGTAGTGATGTCAATATTACACTCGTGCGTTCTTGTAGTGATGTCCCTATTACACTTGTGCGTTCTTGTAGTGATGTCACTATTACACTCGTGCATTCTTGTAGTGATGTCACTATTACACTTGTGCGTTCTTGTAGTGATGTCAATATTACACTTGTGCGTTCTTGGAGTGATGTCACTATTACACTTGTGCGTTCTTGGAGTGATGTCAATATTACACTTGTGCGTTCTTGGAGTGATGTCACTATTACACTTGTGCGTTCTTGTAGTGATGTCAATATTACACTTGTGTGTTCTTGTAGTGATGTCACTATTACACTTGTGTGTTCTTGTAGTGATGTCACTATTACACTTGTGTGTTCTTGTAGTGATGTCAATATTACACTTGTGCATTCTTGTAGTGATGTCACTATTACACTTGTGCGTTCTTGTAGTGATGTCAATATTACACTTGTGCATTCTTGTAGTGATGTCACTATTACACTTGTGCATTCTTGTAGTGATGTCACGATTACACTTGTGCATTCTTGTAGTGATGTCAATATTACACTTGTGCGTTCTTGTAGTGATGTCAATATTACACTTGTGCGTTCTTGTAGTGATGTCAATATTACACTTGTGCATTCTTGTAGTGATGTCAATATTACACTTGTGCGTTCTTGTAGTGATGTCAATATTACACTTGTGTGTTCTTGTAGTGATGTCAATATTACACTTGTGCGTTCTTGTAGTGATGTCACTATTACACTGGTGTGTTCTTGTATTGATGTCACTGTTACACTTGTGTGTTCTTGTAGTGATCTCAGTATTACACTTGTGTGTTCTTGTAGTGATGTCACTATTACACTTGTGTGTTCTTGTAGTGATGTCACTATTACACGTGTGCGTTCTTGTAGTGATGTCAATATTACACTTGTGCGTTCTTGTAGTGATGTCACGATTACACTTGTGCGTTCTTGTAGTGATGTCACTATTACACTTGTGCGTTCTTGTAGTGATGTCAATATTACACTTGTGTGTTCTTATAGTGATGTCAATATTACACTTGTGCGTTCTTGTAGTGATGTCAATATTACACTTGTGCGTTCTTGTAGTGATGTCACTATTACACTTGTGTGTTCTTGTAGTGATGTCACTATTACACTTGTGCGTTCTTGTAGTGATGTCACTATTACACTGGTGTGTTCTTATAGTGATGTCAATATTACACTTGTGCGTTCTTGTAGTGATGTCACGATTACACTTGTGCGTTCTTGTAGTGATGTCACTATTACACTGGTG
>CM068348.1:7741278-7996278 GCA_034769755.1 Odontamblyopus lacepedii | reverse complement strand
TTTTTTAACTCCTCATCATTTCAAAGTCTCTGTCTCTGATTTTGACCGTCTTAAAATGTGAAAACAAAACTACTGCATTTTAAATAATTTCCAATTGCACTGGAACATTTTCCTCACATTCCCAACCACAGACTGGACACACAAGTGTGATGTGTGCGTCTGTGTGCAGGTGTATTCATGTCGTAGTTGTGTGGGGTTGTGTGCAGTTGTGTTAATATTGTAGTTGTGCGTCTGTGTGCAGGTGTATTCATGTCGTTGTTGTGTGGGGTTGTGTGCAGTTGTGTTAATGTTGTAGTTGTGCGTCTGTGTGCAGGTGTATTCATGTCGTAGTTGTGTGGGGTTGTGTGCAGTTGTGTTAATGTTGTAGTTGTGCGTCTGTGTGCAGGTGTATTCATGTCGTAGTTGTGTGGGGTTGTGTGCAGTTGTGTTAATGTTGTAGTTGTGCGTCTGTGTGCAGGTGTATTCATGTCGTAGTTGTGTGGGGTTGTGTGCAGTTGTGTTAATGTTGTAGTTGTGCATCTGTGTGCAGGTGTACGGTGCAGCCATCCAGTTCTATGAGCCGTACCCAGAGGAGGTTCTGACCCAGAGGCAGCGCTCTCAGCTCAGCCTGTCCTGCGCCGGCCTCGGTCCTGATGGGAGTGGTCTCCATAGCAACAAGAGCATCTGCCTCCTGTCCCACTGGCCCTTCTTCCAGTCCTTCAGGAGCTTTCTCACGTTCCTCTATCGATACTCCATCTCCGGACCTCACGCTCTGCCCATTGAAAAGTACGAGCTCCTAAAAACATCTGTGTAGAACAGTCACAGTCTTAGGTGTTTAGAACCGGGATTTTATTCTTTAGTTTGACTTCGACTTAAGCCCTATTCGCGTGAGGTAAGTACAACCCGGGGACGTTGGGTCATTTGCAAATTACCGCCCCACCTCTGTTACTTGCAGCGCATTCACACGGGATAAGTGAAGTCTGTAAATGACTCTATTTTACTGACACTGACACAGAGATTGAAAGAGAAACCTCTAGACGACCTCTAGACTAGAATGAAGCCGTCTCAGAATGAGTAAGTAGATAATAAATCTGAAAACTAAGATGAATAACCTGATAGAAGTTTTAAAGGCCAGCTCAGAGAGATTTGCGGTGTTCTGTTCTGACTGTTCTGACTTCTCTCCTTCATACCAGTGCATTATGTTAATTCTTTGTGTTTCCTCCTCAGGCACATCGCTCATTTCATGTTAAACGTTCCGTTTCCGTCAGTTCAGAGACCTCGGATTCTGGTTCAGGTGAGATTTAGCCTGATAATCCCGTGTGTGCAGTGATGGGGCTGATGTCTGACCTCTGACATTTGTGTTGTCCACAGCTGTCTCCTCACGACAGTCTGATCCTGAGCCAGCCCGTCTCCTCCCCTCTGCCCCTCAGGTACCACCGCCACTTTACTCTGATACCACTTTACTCTGGGTTTATTCATATGCATAATATTGGTGTAAATAATAACAAATAATGATGTAAAATGAAGCATAAGTACATTAAAATAAACACAGGTACATATTCATTTGCAACATTATTTTTAATGGTTTATAATGTTAGGATTGTCTACAGTGTTACCGGGGCATTAAATTCATCCTTTCATATGTACAGTTACCATGGTGACACAGTGCACACATTAGCAAGCAATGCCAAAAAAAAAAGTAAAAAAAATATAGTAATAATACACAGTGGATTTCGATCATGGAGCCAGGGTTTGTTTTTTACTCTGAAATTTGAGTCTGCAATAAAGAAATCTGAGAAAAAAAGATGTGAGTGACTCACTGAAAAACTGTTGGCTAATGCTAATGCTAAGGCTAAGGCTAATGCTAATGCTAATGCTAGCTTGTGACTGTACTATTATTCAGAGGGACGTGTTTAACAGCACAGATCAGATCACCTGTTGGAGTTACGACCAGTCAGTTCTTTACGGTTAGATTGAGACAGAGCAGTGCCTACAGTTAGCATCACACTCCCAGAGAATATTAATGACATCAGCTGCAAAGGATCAATAGTATTTACCGTGATAGGCGACGGTATGAATGTGTTTGCCTGGTTTTATGTCGTATGTGCTGCTTGTGTGTTAGTGTGCGGAGCCTGTGGGTGTTTATGTGTTTCTTATGGTAGAGGGGGGCCTGTATCTGATTGGTGCTTTTCTGTGTTTTTCTGTGTTTTTGTGTTAGCGGGGGGAGCCTGTCCACGCTGCTGTTGAACCTGGGCCCTAAGAACGCCGTGACCCTCCTGGTTTTGGCCGTCACAGAACATAAGATCCTGGTCCACTCGCTGCGTCCGGCCGTTCTGACCAGTGTGACCGAAGCTCTGGTGTCTGTGAGTCTGATGTTCTACACATTGTTTAGCAGTGCTGCTCATTTGCTTTTCAACATGTTTCAGTCCCTTCTGTGACCTGTAGGGGGTGAAAGACACTGCAGAGTCCTGATCTAATGGAAACTAAAAGACAAGTTTTAAAACATTTTAGTATTTTAGTTTTTAATTTTATTTGTCAAGTGAAACACCAAACGATACCTGAAGGATGCACTGATCTCTGAGAAATACTCTACCTCAGAACATTATAGAAGATAGAAAGAATCAGGAAAGTGTAACATGGGCCCTTTGAAACATAGATTTATTTAGTGCATTGGCAGATTAAAGCCCTCAAATTTACTTTAATCTCAAATTTTTTGCAAATAAAAATACCTTTCATTTCATAGATTTTCATTTCCTGTACATAAACAATACAGACTTTATCACAGCCATTTAACACAAACATTATTTCTGCTTCCAAAGTTTGAACTGCAATCCACATTTGACTGATGGGAGCGTAAAACCAACAACTGGAAATGACTGAGTCTCCATCTTCATTCATATTTGATTAATTGCCTGAACCCCACTGCAGTATGTCCACTATAGTGTGTGTGTTCTGGTTTAGACAGCGGTAATGACAATAAATGTGTCTCCCAAAGGAAAAAAACAACACACGTACATACATACACACTCACTCCCTCACACTCACGCTGGTGTTTCTGTAGGAGTGGAGTTCTTGGTCTTATGTAATGTTGAGCTCATGTGAGACAAAGAGCGCCTCCCTCACACACAGACCTGACATCTGAGTCTGCTCAGACCTTTACTCCGTTTCACAATATTTAACAGTTCACTACTTTTTTCCCTTTATTATCAGACATGTTCTGCTGTTCCTCCTCACACACAGAGCTGGAGTTGTGTTTTGTTTCATTCACACATGTTTGAGGAACTCTTTATTATTTGTGTGTCTACATCTCCAAATATAAAACATGTGTGAATGAAACAAAACACTCCAGGTCTGTCTGTGACAAGGAAATGACATCAAAACAGAGCAGAGAATAATACGGGCCCTTTAAAGCACAAACCTGATCTGAAATACATGATTTTTAAACACTGAAAATGTGAAATATGCTGCATAGACAAGTGTCCTGTCACTATGGCTCTGTCACTAAATCATTTACTAAAAGAAACCAAAAAATCCAAATCCTCTGAGAGAAATATCGGCAGCCCACAATACCGATATCACTAAAGTTCACGATCCTTCGATATTTCTGTATTGTGCACACTCTTGTGCACTCCGCCCACACTCTTGTGCACTCCGCTCACACTCTTGTGTCACGCACTCCACTCACACTCTTGTATCATGCACTCCGCTCACACTCTTGTGCACTCCGCTCACACTCTTGTGTCACGCACTCCGCTCACACTCTTGTGTCACGCACTCCGCTCATACTCTTGTGTCACGCACTCCGCTCACACTCTTGTGTCACACACTCCGCTCACACTCTTGTATCACGCACTCCGCTCACACTCTTGTGTCACGCACTCCGCTCACACTCTTGTGTGACGCACTCCGCTCATACTCTTGTGTCACGCACTCCTCTCACACTCTTGTGCATTCCGCTCACACTCTTGTGTCACGCACTCCGCTCACACTCTTGTGCACTCCGCTCACACTCTTGTGTCACGCACTCCGCTCACACTCTTGTGTCACGCACTCCGCTCACACTCTTGTGTCACGCACTCCGCTCACACTCTTGTGTCACGCACTCCGCTCACACTCTTGTATCACGCACTCCGCTCACACTCTTGTGTCACGCACTCCGCTCACACTCTTGTGTCACGCACTCCGCTCACACTCTTGTGTCACGCACTCCGCTCACACTCTTGTGCATTCCGCTCACACTCTTGTGTCACGCACTCCGCTCACACTCTTGTGCATTCCGCTCACACTCTTGTGTCACGCACTCCGCTCACACTCTTGTGCACTCCGCTCACACTCTTGTGTCACGCACTCCGCTCACACTCTTGTGTCACGCACTCCGCTCACACTCTTGTGTCACGCACTCCGCTCACACTCTTGTGTCACGCACTCCGCTCACACTCTTGTGCATTCCGCTCACACTCTTGTGTCACGCACTCCGCTCACACTCTTGTGCACTCCGCTCACACTCTTGTGTCACGCACTCCACTCACACTCTTGTGTCACACACTCCGCTCACACTCTTGTGTCACGCACTCCGCTCACACTCTTGTGTCACGCACTCCGCTCACACTCTTGTGTCACGCACTCCGCTCACACTCTTGTGTCACGCACTCCGCTCACACTCTTGTGTCACGCACTCCCCTCACACTCTTGTGTCACGCACTCCCCTCACACTCTTGTGTCACACACTCCGCTCACACTCTTGTGTCACACACTCCGCTCACACTCTTGTGTCACACACTCCGCTCACACTCTTGTATCACGCACTCCGCTCACACTCTTGTGTCACGCACTCCGCTCACACTCTTGTGTCACACACTCCGCTCACACTCTTGTGTCACACACTCCGCTCACACTCTTGTGTCACGCACTCCGCTCACACTCTTGTATCATGCACTCTGCTCACACTCTTGTGCACTCCGCTCACACTCTTGTGTCACGTACTCAGCTCACACTCTTGTGTCACGCACTCCGCTCACACTCTCGTGTGCTCCGCTCACACTCTTGTATCACGCACTCCGCTCACACTCTTGTATCACGCACTCCGCTCACACTCTTGTGTCACGCACTCCGCTCACACTCTTGTGTCACACACTCCGCTCACACTCTTGTATCACACACTCCGCTCACACTCTTGTGTCACGCACTCCGCTCACACTCTTGTGTCACGCACTCCGCTCACACCCTTGTGCATTCCGCTCACACTCTTGTGTCACGCACTCCGCTCACACTCTTGTGCATTCCGCTCACACTCTTGTGTCACGCACTCCGCTCACACTCTTGTGTCACACACTCCGCTTACACTCTTGTGCACTCCCCTCACACTCTTGTATCACGCACTCCCCTCACACTCTTGTGTCACGCACTCCGCTCACACTCTTGTGTCACGCACTCCGCTCACACTCTTGTGTCACGCACTCCGCTCACACTCTTGTGTCACACACTACGCTCACACTCTTGTGTCACGCACTCCGCTCACACTCTTGTGTCACGCACTCCGCTCACACTCTTGTGTCACGCACTCCCCTCACACTCTTGTGTCACGCACTCCGCTCACACTCTTGTGTCACACACTCCCCTCACACTCTTGTGTCACACACTCCGCTCACACTCTTGTGTCACACACTCCGCTCACACTCTTGTGTCACGCACTCCGCTCACACTCTTGTGTCACGCACTCCGCTCACACTCTTGTGTCACGCACTCCTCTCACACTCTTGTGTCACACACTCCGCTCACACTCTTGTGTCACGCACTCCGCTTACACTCTTGTGTCACGCACTCCGCTCACACTCTTGTATCATGCACTCTGCTCACACTCTTGTACACTCCGCTCACACTCTTGTGTCACGCACTCCGCTCACACTCTCGTGTGCTCCGCTCACACTCTTGTATCACGCACTCCGCTCACACTCTTGTATCACGCACTCCGCTCACACTCTTGTATCACGCACTCCGCTCACACTCTTGTGTCACGCACTCCGCTCACACTCTTGTGTCACGCACTCCGCTCACACTCTTGTGTCACGCACTCCGCTCACACTCTTGTGTCACGCACTCCGCTCACACTCTTGTGTCACGCACTCCGCTCACACTCTTGTGTCACGCACTCCGCTCACACACTTGTATCATGCACTCTGCTCACACTCTTGTGCACTCCGCTCACACTCTTGTGTCACGCACTCCGCTCACACTCTTGTGTCACGCACTCCGCTCACACTCTTGTGTGCTCCGCTCACACTCTTGTATCACGCACTCCGCTCACACTCTTGTATCACGCACTCCACTCACACTCTTGTGTCACGCACTCCGCTCACACTCTTGTGTCACGCACTCCGCTCACACTCTTGTATCACGCACTCCGCTCACACTCTTGTGCGCTCCGCTCACACTCTTGTGCGCTCCGCTCACACTCTCGTGCGCTCCGCTCACACTCTCGTGCACTCCGCTCACACATGTCTCTTGTGCCTTGTGCTATTGTAGCTGATCTTTCCGTTCCACTGGCCGTGCCCGTACATCCCCCTGTGCCCGCTGGCGTTGGCTGGCGTCCTGAGTGCCCCGTGCCCGTTCATCGTGGGTGTCGACTCTCGATACTTTGACCTGTACGTGCCCCCGGCAGACATCAGCTGTGTGGACCTGGACACCAACACCATCTCACAGTGAGACCGACCTTCAGCTTTCATTTATATAATCAGGAAATAAAGAAGTAAATATTAATCTGTAACATAAGTGTATGTTCAACACCTCTGCCCTGAGCCCGGAGCACTCCCACTTTAACAAATGTCCAAACAAATTCTAAACAAAAAGAAAAAGGGCGTCTCTGTGTCTCTGTGGCTTATGTAACAGTTTTACAGAGCTCTCAGTGCTCTGGGTTCACGGCTGTCCCACATCCATCTAAAGTGTGTTTTGCAGAGAACAGTCAGGGCAGATGTCAGGGCATTTTTACATCTTTTCTGAATGTTAAGTTTTGACTGTCATGCTGTAACTGAATCCATGTGTTGTGTTTCAGAAAAGACGATAAAAAGGCGGTGACATGGAAGCTGCTGCCGCGGAGAGCCTGCAAACATCTCCTGAGCAGTCTGAGCAAAGTTCACCAGCAGCTCCTTCAGGGTGAGGCCTCTTCATCTCGATTCACATCTTCACTGTCTCCTGCCCGCGTGGCAAACATTCACTTATATCATGGCTTTGGAAGCTAAGGAAGCTAATGTGCTCATGTCTAACCTCTCCAGATCGTGATCCAAATGTGATCACAGCAGGTGACACTTCTAAATGTTCACACTTCACTGTGATTGGCCAAACCAGCTGTCACTCAAAGCCTGATGGGAGGAGTGTGTGGAAGTCTGGTGTTTCAGTTCTGAGCTGGGTTAAACAGAACATTTTTAAGGGGAGACACTGTGTTTTGTTTTTCAGTTTTTCAGTTTTAGTTTTTTGTTCAGTTTGGTCTCATAGCAACAGTCATTCATGTGGAAACAGAAGAGTCCCTCTGAACCGAAACATGTTTGAATATTTAATCTAATCAACTCAGCCATTAGATCCTGTACTGGTTGGGGGTCTGTCACCTGTTTGTTTCTATGGATACGTCATTGCGCTGCCTGGAAAGTTCCACAGTATGACATTAACAGCTCTACTTTACATTTATTCAAATGCAGGTCATTTTAGAGCTCAGAAATCCCTAGAAAAACAAAACAGACATTCTGACTGTGAGCGGGGTCGCCTCTCCACAGATCTGACCTGTAACTTAATCTGGTTTGGTCTCCATGAAGATAGAAAGGTTTAATGCCGTACTGTGAAACATTCCAGACAAAACAATAACATCTCCATGGAGAGAAGTATTTGACAGACCTTCCACTAGAAAAGTTACACAGTGCAGCTTTAACCAGATTTTGATGAAACTTACAGAAGGATTTTATTTTAAATATCTAATTCCAAGTTTGATTTATTAAAGTTTTAACTCCAGAAATGCGTCTAAATAAGATCCCCAAAGTCCGTCCAGACGTTGTGTTTCTCACACTGCACTTGTACAGAACTCTGTAACACGAGCAGGAGCCGAGGGGACTCGCCAGATGCGTTTTTGCTGCTGCAGAAAAAACGAATGTGGTTTCAAACACATGGATTCAATTTAAGACCCAAACTCTACACCCACCGGCCACAGTTCATCTGGTCCGGAGAAAACAGAGACACGCTGAGAAAAAGTGCAACAGAGAAAAGTGAAATGTGAGGAAACTGCTGATTCAGATTTGATTTTCTAGAACAAATCAAATATTTGCACCACGGTTGTGTAAAAGTGAATGAGAAGATGAGTCTGAGCTGTTAAAGTCCCCATGTTATGCTCTAATGTCGTTTCCTCATCACAAACAGACCAAAAAAGCTTGGCCAAAATGTAAGATCTAAACACTTCAGAAAATGGCTTAAAAGTAGTGAAATGATCTGTTCCTGCAGCAAGATCATTCTACTGGACAAGTTCTCTTCAAATAATCGACCTCTAGACGAGAATGAAGCGTCTCAGAACAAGTAGGTAGGGAATAAATCTAAAAACAAGGCAAAGAATTTGATAGAATTTTTAAATCTTGGCCAGATCAGAGAAACTTACAGTACTGGAGTTGTGTTTTGTTTCATTCTCACATGTTTAACACACAAACCCTGCAGATTTAGCATGAGTTCTTTTCTCAAATGCACAACACAACTCCAGCTCTGTTTTTGAGGAGGACACAGAGTTAAAACTCACAGAAGTCCATTTTGTATCATATAGGACCTTTAAAGTTAAATGTTTTGAGATGTTTTGAGATGTTGTGGCTCTGGTCGTTGCTCAGGGGGTCAGCTGAACCGGGATGACCTGCAGACGGAGCCCTCCATGACGGACAGTGAGCTGGAGGGCGGGAAGAGCCTCCAAACGTTGGAGCTGGAGATCCAAGAGGCCTTCCTGCGGTTCATGGCGGCCATCTTGAGAGGGTACCGCTCGTATCTGCTGCCCATCACCCAGGCCCCGTCCGAGAAGACCACGGACGCCAGCTCCCTCTTCGACCTACAGGGTACCGCCCGCTCATGTGCATTTGTATCACGTGTATATTTTATTTCATACGGACGGGGACAGTTCAAATACCATTCAACTGCAGATTTTTGTTTTAACGCAGCAGGTCTGGGGTCTATTCTTTTTCCCTGGGGCCACATGAGAAACAGAAAATACTGTGGAGCCAAAATGCTGAACTCAGTTCTGCAGAATATGAATTGCATTTCTGTATAAAAGCAGTAAATCTCATTGTTCTGACGCTGCACAGACTGGGAAGAGTGCAAATCAGTGCAGCTTTAGTTCAGGCATGAAGTAAAATTATAAAATATGTTTATTTTGTCATTCCAAATGAGCTTAAAGGGGCCGGTCAGAGTCAACCAAAGAGCCGAATGTGGCCCTGGAGCTGGACTTGCCCCGGTCTGCTCTAGGCAAGAATAGAAATGATCAGGTTCCATGTTTGGGAATTTATCTTTACAATATTTCAGGGTAAAGCACATTGTGATCAGTACATAAATGTGGCTGTCTCTGGAAGTATGACATGATCACTTTGTAGAATCTGAAAACCACGGATAGGACAGAAGTGTTTCCTCTTGAAACATGACTTAAAGCTCTCTGGGGTCAGTTTTGTGTGATTCAGGAGCTTTAAATTTGAAGTCTTTTGGTTCTTTTGTGTTTGTGAATATTCAGTGTGATCTGTTATTTTTAGTTTCAGTTTGATTGTTCAGTCTAAATCATTACCACAGAGACATTAGGACAGAGACAGCAGCAGGAGGATTACACAGTGTGAGGGCATCTGCCTCGTCTCTGCTCTTATGTAACAGGTGCTTTCATCCGGCGCTCGGATTCCTGTAAATGTGGTGCTCAGACTGACAGAGGAGCTGAGTCATGGAGCTGTCACAATAACAAGCTCCATACATCACCACAGAGAAGTACTGAGATAATACTGAAACTACTTTATAACACTGACAAAAGCAGGAAAATCCCAGTAAACCAGTTTTGAAAGGTCTTTATCATTAGACTGTCTACATCTCTAAATCGTCTTCTGAATGCTCTAAATAGTCCTGGTCTGTTTGTGATGAGAAAACTACATTAGAACAGGTCAGAAAACAGAGGATTATGGGACATTTAATATACAGTAGAATTAAAAGGCAAAAGCTGCAACAAATAAACGGTTGAATGAATCAATCTTTATCCATAAAAGTCACTTATTCAACTCTCCACAGCTCAAATCTGATCACAGTACTACAAAAATACTCCAAATCTCCCACTTTTACAAAGAAACTGTCCACACGATCAGTATTAAGCTCCAAAATACTCGTGTCACGTCACGTTCTGAAGCTTACGTCCATGTGGTGATTATGGAGACTCTGTTATGAAATGCTTGTTTGTTTTGCTGCAGGTTTCTTGAAGAGTCGTGACCGCTCCCATCAGAGGTTCTACTCTCTAATGATGAAGACTCAGATGTTCAGCAGGTTCATCGAGGAGTGCTCCTTCGTCAGTGACAAAGACACCAGCCTCGCCTTCTTCGACGAGTGCGTGGACAAGGTCAGGATCAGAACTCACTCAGGTTTATATGGGCTTCTGTTTGGGGTCACAGGAGAATGAACCCTCTTCTCAATCCACAATGAACAATGAGGAGCGTTGCCATAGCAATTAACACATTTAAACTAAATATCCCATATTCTGAATTGTGAATAGTCCTCAGAGTGTGGCCTATGACCGGAGCTGAAACCCCAGGATCATGTAAAGGAGGTTCAGACCAACATTTGAGGGTCAGGAGCATTGGAGGAGTCTGACAACAGCAGTTACAACTTCACTGGTGACTTTTTCCCTTTAAATGCATTCATCTCGGTTATCCTGAATACAGTGATCCCTCGTTTATCGCGGGGGATACGTTCCAAAAATAACCCGCGATAGGTGAAATCCGCGAAGTAGTCAGCTTTATTTTTTACTGTTATTTTACAATGCAATACTTTACTGCAGAATGAAACAAAAAATAAAACCTCTTTTCAGGCCCAAAATGTGTTTAAGAAATAGAAATATTAACGTTTTCTTACAAATAACTATAATAGTTTAAAGAACGGTGTTGTAAAACTATATTTTTTATATAGTAATGAATACAAGGTAGGAAACATTGTCACTCGCGTATTTCACAGTCCCTCCAGCTGCGCCTCTTCGTCCTGACTCCGCTGCGCTGTAGCGTGTTTTTCTACTGAAGGCTGCGCGACCAAGTATTAGTCCTTCCTCCTCTTCTTTATCAACAAGATACAGATTCACTGTAAAAAAAAAAAAAAGCACTGTAAAAAATTCTGCGAAGCAGCGAAGCCGCGATAGGTGAAGCGCGATATAGCGAGGGATCACTGTATCTCAAACAGTATTTACTTCCATTCCGATCCTCTTACAGTTATGACGCAGATCAGATATTTTCTGTGGTCCCAAGAGTCAGAAAACAAACTGGAAAACACTCATTTAAATCTAAAGCTCCTTTCGACTGGAACAATCCTCCCTCGTCGATTTGAGCATTAACTTCATTTAAAAATACTCTGGTTCAGTAGTTACAGAACTGTGTAATTGTTTTTGATCTTGTTGGATTTTGTGACCATATTTGAACTTCGTCTTAGTTTTTGTCGAAATCTGATTTATTCTGTGTCTAACAGTTGTGTGTGTGTGTGTGTGTGTGTGTGTGTATGTGTGTGTGTGTGTGTGTGTGTGTCTCTATGGTTGTTGTTTTTTTTTTCTCTGTTTATTGGAGTTTCTTTTGCCGACTGTTTGCCCGACTGTATCTATCTTCTGTTGTAACTATGAGGACTCCTCGAAAACGAGTTGGCGAGAAACAAATAAATTCAAATTACAGAGAGCGGGGCCACGCATTTTACACACAAACTGAACTGGAGCTGGAGTTGATGGAGCTTAATGACACCCATGAACACTTCCTGTTTGGAGTTAAAGGGTTAAATATGTCCATTTATATAAACTGTGTGTGAGTGAAGCCCATGAATTCATACTCACTCTCTGCTTTTGGACTATAGACACAAAACAGATGAGTCATTGTAAACTGAACTGAAAAAATGTATTTGTTGGTTTCATGTCACAATTCCAGCCTCAGAGTCCTGAATCCAGAGGACTTCAGACGGTTTAAGGCAGATTATGACCGCACCAACAGGGCCGGGTCTGTCAGGACATATATATGTATATTTTCCAAATAACTTGCCATGAACTCTCCATCACTTTGTCTTGCTGATCTGTCGTTTTCTCTTCTGTTTCTCTCTCTGCTCTCGGGGATCATAGTTATTCAGCAGTGGAGGAAAGGTAAGACCAGTGAAACTGAGTAACATAAAATCTATACCCATAAAAACACAGAGATACAGGCCGACAGATCTGCACTGAAGGGCTGGGGAGCATTTAGAAGCTGAATAAGCGATAACCATCTCAATACAGTGCACTTTCGATTACTTTCAGCCCCTGAATGCTCAGGCCCATTCCTGAAGATGAAGTCAGTGTTTTGTTTAGAGCCTGTGACTATAGAAGAATAAATAAAGCCGTGGCATTGGTCTGTGCTGATTCATCCCATTTATACGAGCTCCACATTCACCAAAGGGAATATGAAACACACCCAGTTTAATCAAAACAGTGAATATGTCAAATGGACCAGTTTTCTTCCTCTAAACCTTCCTATAAAATATTGCTTTGTCACAAAATAATGTGGTGAAATATAAATACCCTTGGCGATTTATATATATTATATATGTATATATATATACAGCAGCCCACGATATCGATGCCATACCACCAATTTAAATGATACGATATATTGGTAATTTTGCACACCCTTTCAAATAGGATTTGTTGTTTTTTGACTCAAGAACAAAATCACATGTTTCAACATTTCAAAAGAAATAACATCCAGCTCCGTTTCCACTCTTGAGCAACAGGAAGTGTGTTTTACGTCCGGCTGTGTCCACACACAGACTCTGAAGTGTCCTCACTGAGGCTGTGATGTGGGTTTGAATAAAAGAGGAACTACAGATCCTCAAAGCATCACTGGAGCCTCCACATGTGAGAAAACAGAGAAAACAGAGGCTAAGAACTCTGATATGAGCAAGTGTGCCAACTAAAACCAACACAACCACAGAGAGATGAAACTCAATGACCGAGTGGTGACGTCTGCAGGAAGACAGATTTCACTAATAGAGTTTTAATTGAAGGTGTGGCTCTTATTTCTAATTTGTTTTTTGTCGAGGTTTAATTTTGTCACTGTTTTGATTAATTAAAAGGATATAGTTTTATGGAATTTTAGATAAATATTTAGCAAAGACATTGTTTTTGCACATTCCACTGTAGTTATTACAGCTGTGGGTCTCAAACTTTTCATCACCAAGAAAATCTACTCTGAATCCCATTAGTCCTAAACCAGGTCTGAAACAGGAGTGTTCTGGGTCTAAAACAGGACTAAAACAAGTTTAAAACATGAGTACACCATTCTCACAGCTGTTATAAATCAGAACAAACCCAAATATAGACAATGTAGTGACTCTTGTTGGACTCGTGTTGGACTCGTGTTGGACTCTTGTTGGACTCTTGTTGGACTCTTGTTGGACTCGTGTTGGACTCTTGTTGGACTCTTGTTGGACTCGTGTTGGACTCGTGTTGGACTCTTGTTGGACTCTTGTTGGACTCTTGTTGGACTCGTGTTGGACTCTTGTTGGACTCTTGTTGGACTCTTGTTGGACTCGTGTTGGACTCTTGTTGGACTCTTGTTGGACTCTTGTTGGACTCTTGTTGGACTCTTGTTGGACTCTTGTTGGACTCGTGCTGGACTCTTGTTGGACTCTTGTTGGACTCTTGTTGGACTCTTGTTGGACTCTTGTTGGACTCGTGTTGGACTGTTGTTGGTCTCATGTTGGACTCTTGTTGGACTCGTGTTGGACTCGTGTTGGAATCGTGTTGGACTCGTGTTGGACTCGTGTTGGACTCGTGTTGGACTCGTGTTGGACTCTTGTTGGACTCTTGTTGGACTCGTGTTGGACTCGTGTTGGACTCGTGTTGGACTCTTGTTGGACTTGTGTTGGACTTGTGTTGGACTCGTGTTGGACTCTTGTTGGACTCGTGTTGGACTCGTGTTGGAATCGTGTTGGACTTCTGTTGGACTCTTGTTGGACTGTTGTTGGACTCTTGTTGGACTCATGTTGGACTCGTGTTGGACTCGTCTTGGACTCGTGTTGGACTCGTGTTGGACTCTTGTTAGACTCGTGTTGGACTCTTGTTGGACTCGTGTTGGACTCTTGTTAGACTCATGTTGGACTCATGTTGGACTCGTGTTGGACTCGTGTTGGACTCGTGTTGGACTCTTGTTGGACTCGTGTTGGACTCTTGTTGGACTTGTGTTGGACTCCTGTTGGACTCGTGTTGGAATCTTGTTGGACTCTTGTTGGAATCATGTTGGACTCATGTTAGACTCATGTTGGACTCTTGTTGGACTCTTGTTGGAATCATGTTGGACTCATGTTGGACTCATGTTAGACTCATGTTGGACTTGTGTTGGGCTCTTGTTGGATTTGTGTTGGACTCGTGTTGGACTCTTGTTGAACTCGTATTGGACTTGTGTTGGACTCGTGTTGGACTCATGTTGGACTCTTGTTGGACTCGTGTTGGACTCGTGTTGGAATCGTGTTGGACTCGTGTTGGACTCGTGTTGGACTCGTGTTGGACTCGTGTTGGACTCGTGTTGGACTCTTGTTGGACTCTTGTTGGACTCGTGTTGGACTCGTGTTGGACTCGTGTTGGACTCTTGTTGGACTTGTGTTGGACTCGTGTTGGACTCGTGTTGGACTCTTGTTGGACTCGTGTTGGACTCGTGTTGGAATCGTGTTGGACTTCTGTTGGACTCTTGTTGGACTGTTGTTGGACTCTTGTTGGACTCATGTTGGACTCGTGTTGGACTCGTCTTGGACTCGTGTTGGACTCGTGTTGGACTCTTGTTAGACTCGTGTTGGACTCTTGTTGGACTCGTGTTGGACTCTTGTTAGACTCATGTTGGACTCATGTTGGACTCGTGTTGGACTCGTGTTGGACTCGTGTTGGACTCTTGTTGGACTCGTGTTGGACTCTTGTTGGACTTGTGTTGGACTCCTGTTGGACTCGTGTTGGAATCTTGTTGGACTCTTGTTGGACTCTTGTTGGACACTTGTTGGACTCTTGTTGGAATCATGTTGGACTCATGTTAGACTCATGTTGGACTCTTGTTGGACTCTTGTTGGAATCATGTTGGACTCATGTTGGACTCATGTTAGACTCATGTTGGACTTGTGTTGGGCTCTTGTTGGATTTGTGTTGGACTCGTGTTGGACTCTTGTTGAACTCGTATTGGACTTGTGTTGGACTCGTGTTGGACTCGTGTTGGACTCTTGTTGGACTCGTGTTGGACTCGTGTTGGAATCGTGTTGGACTTCTGTTGGACTCTTGTTGGACTGTTGTTGGACTCTTGTTGGACTCATGTTGGACTCGTGTTGGACTTGTGTTGGACTCGTCTTGGACTCGTGTTGGACTCGTGTTGGACTCTTGTTAGACTCGTGTTGGACTCTTGTTGGACTCGTGTTGGACTCTTGTTAGACTCATGTTGGACTCATGTTGGACTCGTGTTGGACTCGTGTTGGACTCGTGTTGGACTCGTGTTGGACTCTTGTTGGACTCGTGTTGGACTCTTGTTGGACTTGTGTTGGACTCTTGTTGGACTCGTGTTGGAATCTTGTTGGACTCTTGTTGGACTCTTGTTGGACACTTGTTGGACTCTTGTTGGAATCATGTTGGACTCATGTTAGACTCATGTTGGACTCTTGTTGGACTCTTGTTGGACTCTTGTTGGAATCATGTTGGACTCATGTTGGACTCATGTTAGACTCACTCTCAGAGAAAACAGAGGCTAAGAACTCTGACATGAGCAAGTGTGCCAACTAAAACCAACACAACCACAGAGAGATGAAACTCAATGACCGAGTGGTGACGTCTGCAGGAAGACAGATTTCACTAATAGAGTTTTAATTGAAGGTGTGGCTCTTATTTCTAATTTGTTTTTTGTCGAGGTTTAATTTTGTCACTGTTTTGATTAATTAAAAGGATATAGTTTTATGGAATTTTAGATAAATATTTAGCAAAGACATTGTTTTTGCACATTCCACTGTAGTTATTACAGCTGTGGGTCTCAAACTTTTCATCACCAAGAAAATCTACTCTGAATCCCATTAGTCCTAAACCAGGTCTGAAACAGGAGTGTTCTGGGTCTAAAACAGGACTAAAACAAGTTTAAAACATGAGTACACCATTCTCACAGCTGTTATAAATCAGAACAAACCCAAATATAGACAATGTAGTGACTCTTGTTGGACTCGTGTTGGACTCGTGTTGGACTCTTGTTGGACTCTTGTTGGACTCTTGTTGGACTCGTGTTGGACTCTTGTTGGACTCGTGTTGGACTCGTGTTGGACTCGTGTTGGACTCTTGTTGGACTCTTGTTGGACTCGTGTTGGACTCGTGTTGGACTCGTGTTGGACTCTTGTTGGACTCGTGTTGGACTCCTGTTGGACTCTTGTTGGACTCTTGTTGGACTCGTGTTGGACTCTTGTTGGATTCTTGTTGGACTCGTGCTGGACTCTTGTTGGACTCTTGTTGGACTCGTGTTGGACTCTTGTTGGACTCGTGTTGGACTCGTGTTGGAATCGTGTTGGACTCGTGTTGGACTTGTGTTGGACTCTTGTTGGACTCGTGTTGGACTCGTGTTGGACTCGTGTTGGACTCGTGTTGGACTCTTGTTGGACTCTTGTTGGACTCTTGTTGGACTCGTGTTGGACTTGTGTTGGACTCGTGTTGGACTCGTGTTGGACTCTTGTTGGACTTGTGTTGGACTCATGTTGGACTCGTGTTGGACTCTTGTTGGACTCGTGTTGGACTCGTGTTGGAATCGTGTTGGACTTCTGTTGGACTCTTGTTGGACTGTTGTTGGACTCTTGTTGGACTCATGTTGGACTCGTGTTGGACTTGTGTTGGACTCGTCTTGGACTCGTGTTGGACTCGTGTTGGACTCTTGTTAGACTCGTGTTGGACTCTGGTTGGACTCGTGTTGGACTCTTGTTAGACTCATGTTGGACTCATGTTGGACTCGTGTTGGACTCGTGTTGGACTCTTGTTGGACTCGTGTTGGACTCTTGTTGGACTTGTGTTGGACTCTTGTTGGACTCGTGTTGGAATCTTGTTGGACTCTTGTTGGACTCTTGTTGGACACTTGTTGGACTCTTGTTGGAATCATGTTGGACTCATGTTAGACTCATGTTGGACTCTTGTTGGACTCTTGTTGGACTCTTGTTGGAATCATGTTGGACTCATGTTGGACTCATGTTAGACTCATGTTGGACTTGTGTTGGACTCTTGTTGGATTTGTGTTGGACTCGTGTTGGACTCTTGTTGAACTCGTATTGGACTCGTGTTGGACTCGTGTTGGACTCTTGTTGGACTCGTGTTGGACTCGTGTTGGAATCGTGTTGGACTTCTGTTGGACTCTTGTTGGACTGTTGTTGGACTCTTGTTGGACTCATTTTGGACTCGTGTTGGACTCGTGTTGGACTCGTCTTGGACTCGTGTTGGACTCGTGTTGGACTCTTGTTAGACTCGTGTTGGACTCTTGTTGGACTCGTGTTGGACTCTTGTTAGACTCATGTTGGACTCATGTTGGACTCGTGTTGGACTCGTGTTGGACTCGTGTTGGACTCGTGTTGGACTCTTGTTGGACTCATGTTAGACTCATGTTGGACTTGTGTTGGACTCGTGTTGGACTCGTGTTGGACTCTTCTTGGACTCTTGTTGGAATCATGTTGGACTCATGTTGGACTCATGTTGGACTCTTGTTGGACTCTTGTTGGACTCTTGTTGGAATCATGTTGGACTCATGTTGGACTCATGTTAGACTCGTGTTGGACTCTTGTTGGACTCGTGTTGGACTCGTGTTGGAATCATTTTGGACTAATGTTGGACTCATGTTGGACTCGTGTTGGACTCTTGTTGGACTCGTGTTGAACTCGTGTTGGACTCGTGTTGGACTCATGTTGGACTCTTGTTGGACTCGTGTTGAACGCCTGTTGGACTCATGTTGGACTCTTGTTGGACTCGTGTTGGGCGTGTGTTGGACTCTTGTTGGACTCTTGTTGGACTCTTATTGGACACTTGTTGGACTCGTGTTGGACTCTTGTTGGACTCGTGTTGGACTGTTGTTGGACTCATGTTGGACTCTTGTTGGACTCGTGTTGGACTCGTGTTGGAATCGTGTTGGACTCGTGTTGGACTCGTGTTGGACTCTTGTTGGACTCGTGTTGGACTCGTGTTGGACTCGTGTTGGACTCTTGTTGGACTCTTGTTGGACTCGTGTTGGACTCGTGTTGGACTCGTGTTGGACTCTTGTTGGACTTGTGTTGGACTCGTGTTGGACTCTTGTTGGACTCTTGTT
The DNA here is from genome assembly GCA_034769755.1 of Odontamblyopus lacepedii. NCBI lineage: Eukaryota > Metazoa > Chordata > Actinopteri > Gobiiformes > Gobiidae > Odontamblyopus > Odontamblyopus lacepedii. The sequence goes on along the minus strand of CM068348.1, from coordinate 7,977,763 downwards.
GGACTCTTGTTGGACTCGTGTTGGACTCTTGTTGGACTCGTGTTGGACTCTTGTTGGACTCGTGTTGGACTCGTGTTGGACTCTTGTTGGACTCGTGTTGGACTCTTGTTGGACTCTTGTTGGACTCGTGTTGGACTCGTGTTGGACTCTTGTTGGACTCGTGTTGGACTCGTGTTGGACTCGTATTGGACTCATGTTGGACTCTTGTTGGACTCGTGTTGAACGCCTGTTGGACTCATGTTGGACTCTTGTTGGACTCGTGTTGGGCGCGTGTTGGACTCTTGTTGGACTCTTGTTGGACTCTTGTTGGACTCGTGTTGGGCGCGTGTTGGACTCTTGTTGGACTCTTGTTGGACTCTTGTTGGACTCTTGTTGGACTCGTGTTGGACTCTTGTTGGACTCGTGTTGGACTGTTGTTGGACTCATGTTGGACTCTTGTTGGACTCGTGTTGGACTCGTGTTGGAATCGTGTTGGACTCGTGTTGGACTCGTGTTGGACTCTTGTTGGACTCGTGTTGGACTCGTGTTGGACTCGTGTTGGACTCTTGTTGGACTTTTGTTGGACTCTTGTTGGACTCGTGTTGGACTCGTGTTGGACTCGTGTTGGACTCTTGTTGGACTTGTGTTGGACTCGTGTTGGACTCTTGTTGGACTCTTGTTGGACTCTTGTTGGACTCGTGTTGGACTCTTGTTGGACCCGTGTTGGACTCTTGTTGGACTCTTGTTGGACTCGTGTTGGACTCATGTTGGACTCTTGTTGGACTCGTGTTGGACTCGTGTTGGACTCTTGTTGGACTCTTGTTGGACTCTTGTTGGACTCGTGTTGGACTCTTGTTGGATTCTTGTTGGACTCTTGTTGGACTCTTGTTGGACTCGTGTTGGACTCTTGTTGGATTCTTGTTGGACTCTTGTTGGACTCGTGTTGAACGCCTGTTGGACTCGTGTTGGACTCATGTTGGACTCTTGTTGCACTTGTGTTGGACTCGTGTTGGACTCTTTTTGGACTCGTGTTGGATTCTTGTTGGACTCTTGTTAGACTCGTGTTGTACTCTTGTTGGACTCTTGTTAGACTCGTGTTGGACTCTTGTTGGACTCGTGTTGGACTCTTGTTGGACCCGTGTTGGACTCTTGTTGGACTCGTGTTGGACTCATGTTGGACTCTTGTTGCACTTGTGTTGGACTCTTGTTGGACTCTTGTTGGACTCTTGTTAGACTCGTGTTGGACTCGTGTTGGACTCGTGTTGGTCGCGTGTTGGACTCGTGTTGGACTCTTGTTATACTCGTGTTGGACTCTTGTTGGACTTGTGTTGGACTCGTGTTTGTCTCGTGTTGGACTCGTGTTGGACTCGTTTTGGACTCGTGTTGGACTCATGTTGGACTCTTGTTGGACTCGTGTTGGACTCTTGTTGGAATCATGTTGGACTCATGTTGGACTCTTGTTGGACTCGTGTTGGACTCATGTTGGACTCTTGTTGCACTTGTGTTGGACTCGTTTTGGACTCTTGTTGGACTCTTGTTAGACTCGTGTTGGACTCGTGTTGGACTCGTGTTGGACTCTTGTTGGACCCGTGTTGGACTCTTGTTGGACTCGTGTTGGACTCATGTTGGACTCTTGTTGCACTTGTGTTGGACTCTTGTTGGACTCTTGTTGGACTCTTGTTAGACTCGTGTTGGACTCGTGTTGGACTCGTGTTGGTCGCGTGTTGGACTCGTGTTGGACTCTTGTTATACTCGTGTTGGACTCTTGTTGGACTCTTGTTGGACTTGTGTTGGACTCTTGTTGGACTTGTGTTGGACTCTTGTTGGACTCTTGTTGGACTTGTGTTGGACTCTTGTTGGACTCTTGTTGCACTTGTGTTGGACTCGTGTTGGACTCTTGTTATACTCGTGTTGGACTCTTGTTGGACTTGTGTTGGACTCTTGTTGGACTTGTGTTGGACTCTTGTTGGACTCTTGTTGGACTCTTGTTAGACTCGTGTTGGACTCGTGTTGGACTCGTGTTGGACTCGTGTTGGACTCTTGTTGGACCCGTGTTGGACTCTTGTTGGACTCGTGTTGGACTCATGTTGGACTCTTGTTGCACTTGTGTTGGACTCTTGTTGGACTCTTCTTGGACTCTTGTTGGACTTGTGTTGGACTCGTGTTGGTCGCTTGTTGGACTCTTGCTGGACTCGTGTTGGACTCGTGTTGGACTCGTGTTGGACTCTTGTTGGACCCGTGTTGGACTCGTGTTGGACTCTTGTTCAACTCTTGTTGGACTCGTGTTGGACTCTTGTTGGATTCTTGTTGTTGTTGCAGATGGACAGTGATCACCCAGAGGACACACGGCTCATAGATCTGGACGAGTCTCACTACAGCGAACACACTGTGTACATCAACCCCCCTGAGCTGCCCCCCCTGCCCGAGGGACAAGAACACCCCCTACAGTACAGGTACAATAACGCACCTCTCACCGCGTTTTGAAACAGTCCATAATACAGGATTTTTTTGTGTTTTAAAACTCCACACACCTTCAGTAGAATCATTTGGATCATTTCAGTTCTGGAGTTGCACTGAACTAAAGGTAAAAGGAGCTACTCACTTGAAAACTACCACTTCATGACATCACAAGGTGGAACAGAGTGTTTGGAGCTTTGGAGATGTAGTCAGACTAATAATAAAGAGTTCCTCAAACATGTGCATGAAACAAAACACAGCTCCAGGTCTGTTTGTGAGGAGGGAACAGCGTTCTAGCGTAAAGCTCACAGGAGTCAGTTTTGGGTAATATTAAACCCCTCACCACAGCTCTATTACTCCTCCAGGTCATAGTAAGAGAAAACTGTATTTTACTGAAACTAAAATCTGCAGATGTAATTTATAAAGCATCTTTCTGTTTAGAGGGGACATTTTTATTCCAGTGACAGCCTGTTTATATGATAATAAGAGCAAACGGACCAAAAAGTTAAAATTAAAAAAGTGAGTTTAGCCTGAAGTGTCTGAACATAAACATTACTGAAGTGTCAGACTCTTTAATTCTCCCTCTTCAGTGTACAAGCTCTTTATGATTAATTACAGTTTGCAAAACACAATTATTCAATTCTTTTAACACTATTCCAGTGGGTATCTGTGGGTAAAAACAAGTCACTTGGTCTGTTTAGGAATGTTTTAAAGACTTTATTGTATCTTGGATACAAACATATGCACCAGGGCATTTCGGCCAACAGACTTCACCCGGGTGCACGGGCAAACCCAGGGGTGAGGTGGCCACTCATGCTGAGACCGGGATTTGAACCATCAACCTTCAGGTCAGAGGGCAAACACTCCAACTGAGCTACTGTCAACACAAATATATACAGAATCTTCACGTTAGTGCGTATGTTTTTATCCTTAGTAACCGAGACATTTCTGGGATCTGATCTTCTGTGCACATTTTTGAGATTTGATACGATCAGTTTCAAATCAGTTCGATACGGTTCAGGAAAAATAATGGCTTAGCGATGGTTGTGATATGAAAAGTCTTTACCTCCTGTGCAAAGTTCATATGAAACACACCCATTTTAATCATCAGAACAGTGAAAATGTCAAACCCGTTGCATAAATGAGTTTCCTTCCTCTGAACAAGCAACAAAATTGTAGCTGTAACAAAATCATTTAGTAAAATATACCTAAAAATACTCTTGATGATCGATACAGCAGCCCACGATATCCATACTGTATCATCCCATTAAACAATACGATATATCGATATTTGAATATATTTGCACACACCTAGTGTGTGTGTGCGTGTGTGTGAAACTGTGTACGTGTTTTTATCTATTGGTGAGTGTGATAATCTGCCTCTTCCTCTTGGTTCTGTAGTTACTCTGGGTTCCCGGTGCTGGAGGTGGACCTGCTGCAGCCTCTAGAGGGCGCCATTCCTCCTCCAGCGGGATCCGGCTCTCGGCACATCAGCCCAGCCAGTCCCACGGCCATCTTTAGAAGATCCAAACAGGTGAGCCTGGACCTCACAGTGTACTGATGCTCCACACTGGGGCTGTTCTACATGTATCTCTATGGGCGGAATGTTCAGCAGTTACCATAGTGACACAGTGCACACATTAGCAAACACAGACGGAGGTGACATTTTAAGAATCGACAAAAATGAAATCTGAACTGGCAAAATAATACTGAAGACTTCAGAACATGTTTGTGCTGATCTAAACTTCAGGGTGAGACGTTTTTATGAGGAATAAGACCCCAGGGAGACACAGGGAGGGCATCTGACACACGGGGAGGGCATCTGACACACGGGGAGGGTGTTGTGCAGATGTGAGTGTTTTTGTGCAGAGGAGAGTGTGGACGACATGATGGGACTTCAGAAAATGCAACTTTTGCTTTAGTTTTATCTGTAAACTTCAGTCAGAGCCAAGTATCGAACTGACGATGAGAAGTGACAGGATCTCCTCTGTGTTTGTGTAACAATCTCTGCACAGAGTCATTCAAACTGTTTACACAATAAGAAAGACGTGAGCATCACAGAACAAACATAAACATGAAGAATCATAAAATGATCATCACGAGCAAAGAGAGAAGAATAACAAGAGCTCCTCCAGCGGGTCAAAATACGCCCGTACTTTGAATTATTGTATATAGAATTAAGTTAGAATTTGTCAAACCTAGCAACAGAACTTAAAGACACTACAAAGCTTTGTTAAAGACACTACAAAGCTTTGAAGTGTCCACAGACGGATAGACGGACGGACGGACGGACAGCGCCATACCATAATACGTCCCGTCTTATTACAACGGGCGTATAAAAACTACACTTTCAGTCACATGGAGCTAAACAGAAGCATTTGGAGTCTGGATTTACACAGAGTCAGAGCAGAGTGTGTGCCACATGATCAGACTGCTCCAGGGTTAGGCTGAAACACTGAAACTCTGATACACTGAAACACTGAAACTCTGAAACACTGAAACTCTGAAACACTGAAACTCTGAAACTCTGAAACACTGAAAAACTGAAACTCTGAAACACTGAAACACTGAAACTCTGAAACACTGAAACACTGAAACTCTGAAACACTGAAACTCTGAAACACTGAAACTCTGAAACACTGAAACTCTGAAACACTGAAACACTGAAACTCTGAAACACTGAAACTCTGAAACACTGAAACACTGAAATACTGAAACACTGAAACTCTGAAGCACTGAAACTCTGAAACTCTGAAACACTGAAACACTGAAACTCTGAAACACTGAAACACTGAAACTCTGAAACACTGAAACACTGAAACTCTGAAACACTGAAACACTGAAATACTGAAACACTGAAACTCTGAAGCACTGAAACACTAAAACTCTGAAACTCTGAAACACTGAAAAACTGAAACTCTGAAACACTGAAACACTGAAACTCTGAAACACTGAAACTCTGAAACTCTGAAACACTGAAACACTGAAACACTGAAACTCTGAAACACTGAAACACTGAAACTCTGAAACTCTGAAACACTGAAACTCTGAAACACTGAAACACTGAAACTCTGAAACACTGAAACACTGAAACTCTGAAACACTGAAACTCTGAAACACTGAAACACTGAAACTCTGAAACACTGAAACACTGAAACTCTGAAACACTGAAACACTGAAACACTGAAACACTGAAACTCTGAAACTCTGAAACACTGAAACACTGAAACTCTGAAACACTGAAACACTGAAACACTGAAACTCTGAAACACTGAAACACTGAAACTCTGAAACACTGAAACACTGAAACACTGAAACTCTGAAACACTGAAACACTGAAACTCTGAAACACTGAAACTCTGAAACACTGAAACACTGAAACTCTGAAACACTGAAACACTGAAACTCTGAAACACTGAAACACTGAAACTCTGAAACACTGAAACTCTGAAACACTGAAACTCTGAAACACTGAAACACTGAAACTCTGAAACTCTGAAACACTGAAACACTGAAACTCTGAAACACTGAAACACAGAAACTCTGAAACACTGAAACACTGAAACACTGAAACTCTGAAACTCTGAAACTCTGAAACACTGAAAGACTGAAACACTGAAACACTGAAACTCTGAAACACTGAAACTCTGAAACTCTGAAACACTGAAACATTGAAACTCTGAAACACTGAAACTCTGAAACACTGAAACACTGAAACTCTGGAACACTGAAACTCTGAAACACTAAAGCTCCGAAACTCTGAAACACTGAAACTCTGAAACACTGAAACTCTGAAACTCTAAAACACTGAAACTCTGAAACACTGAAACACTGAAACACTGAAACTCTGAAACACTGAAACTGTGAAACACTAAAGCTCCGAAACTCTGAAACACTGAAACTCTGAAACACTGAAACTCTGAAACACTGAAACACTGAAACTCTGAAACACTGAAACACTGAAACTCTGAAACACTGAAACACTGAAATACTGAAACACTGAAACTCTGAAGCACTGAAACTCTGAAACTCTGAAACACTGAAACACTGAAACTCTGAAACACTGAAACACTGAAACTCTGAAACACTGAAACTCTGAAACACTGAAACACTGAAATACTAAAACACTGAAACTCTGAAGCACTGAAACACTAAAACTCTGAAACACTGAAACTCTGAAACACTGAAACACTGAAACTCTGAAACACTGAAACACTGAAACTCTGAAACACTGAAACTCTGAAACTCTGAAACACTGAAACACTGAAACACTGAAACTCTGAAACACTGAAACACTGAAACTCTGAAACACTGAAACTCTGAAACACTGAAACACTGAAACTCTGAAACTCTGAAACACTGAAACACTGAAACAGTGAAACTCTGAAACACTGAAACTCTGAAACACTGAAACACTGAAACAATGAAACAATGAAACTCTGAAACTCTGAAACACTGAAACTCTGAAACACTGAAACACTGAAACTCTGAAACTCTGAAACACTGAAAGTCTGAAACACTGAAACACTGAAACTCTGAAACTCTGAAACACTGAAACTCTGAAACACTGAAACACTGAAACTCTGAAACTCTGAAACTCTGAAACACTGAAACTCTGAAACACTGAAACACTGAAACTCTGAAACACAAAAAACACTGAAACTCTGAAACTCTGAAACACTGAAAAACTGAAACTCTGAAACACTGAAACACTGAAACACTGAAACTCTGAAACACTGGAAAACTGAAAACTCTGAAAACACTGAAACACTGGAAACTCTGGAAACATCTGAAACACTGAAACACCTGAAACACTGAAACACCTGAAACACTGAAACATCTGAAACACCTGAAACACTGAAACGTCTGAAACACTGAAACATCTGAAACACTGAAACACCTGAAACACTGAAACACCTGAAACACTGAAACATCTGAAACACCTGAAACACTGAAACACCTGAAACACTGAAACACTGAAACACCTGAAACACTGAAACATCTGAAACACTAAAACACCTGAAACACTGAAACTCTGGAAACACTGGAAACACTGAAACACTGAAACACTGGAAACTCTGGAAACACTGAAACTCTGAAACACTAAAGACTCCAAACTCTGAAACACTGAAACACTGAAACACTGAAACTCTGAAACTCTAAAACACTGGAAACTTGAAACACTGGAAACACTGAAACACAGAAACACTGAAACTCTGAAACACTAAAACTCCGAAACTCTGAAACACTGACACTCTGAAACACTGAAACTCTGAAACTCTAAAACACTGAAACTCTGAAACACTGAAACACTGAAACACAGAAACACAGAAACTCTGAAACACTGAAACACAGAAACTCAGAAACACTGAAACACAGAAACACAGAAACTCTGAAACACTGAAAGAGTGAAACTCTAAAACTCTGAAACACTGAAACTCTGAAACACTGAAACAATGAAACAATGAAACTCTGAAACTCTGAAACACTGAAACACAGAAACACTGAAACTCTGAAACACTGAAACACTGAAACACAGAAACACTGAAACTCTGAAACTCTGAAACACTGAAACTCTGAAACACTGAAACACTGGAACACTGACACTCTGAAACACTGAAACACTGAAACTGAAACACTGAAACACTGAAACTCTGAAACACTGAAACACTGAAACTCTGAAACACTGAAAAACTGAAACTCTGAAACACTGAAACACTGAAACACTGAAACTCTGAAACACTGAAACTCTGAAACACTGAAACACTGAAACACAGAAACTCTGAAACACTGAACCACTGAAACACTGAAACACTGAAACACTGAAACTCTGAAACACTGAACCACTGAAACACTGAAACTCTGAAACACTGAAACTCTGAAACACTGGAACACTGACACTCTGAAACACTGAAACACTGAAACACTGAAACACAGAAACACTGAAACTCTGAAACTCTGAAACACTGAAACACTGAAACTCTGAAACTCTGAAACTCTGAAACACTGAAACACTGACACACTGAAAAACTGAAACACTGACACACAGAAACACTGAAACTCTGAAACACTGAAACACTGAAGCACTGAAGCACTGAAACACTGAAACACTGAAACACTGAAACACAGAAACTCTGAAACACTGAAACACTGAAACACAGAAACTCTGAAACACTGAAACTCTGAAACACTGAAACTGTCAAACACTGAAACTCTGAAACTCTGAAACTCTGAAACACTGAAACACTGAAAAACTGAAACACAGAAACACTGAAACACTGAAACACTGAAACACTGAAACTCTGAAACTCTGAAACACAGAAACACTGAAACACTAACACTGAAACTCTGAAACACTGAAACACTGAAACACTGAAACAACTGAAACACTGAAACATCAGAAACACTGAAACATCAGAAACAACAGGAACACTGAAACACTGAAACACTGAAACAACTGAAACACTGAAACAACAGGAACACTGAAACACTGAAACACTGAAACACTGAAACACTGAAACACTGAAACATCAGAAACACTGAAACATCAGAAACACTCAAACATCAGAAACAACAGGAACACTGAAACACTGAAACACTGGAAACTCTGAAACACTGAAACTCTGAAACACTGAAACACAGAAACACTGAAGCACTGAAACACTGAAACTCTGAAACACTGAAACACTGAAACACAGAAACACAGAAACTCTTAAACACTGAAACACAGAAACAGAAACACTGAAACACTGAAACTCTTAAACACTGAAACACAGAAACAGAAACACTGAAACACTGAAACTCTGAAACACTGAAACTCTGAAACTCTGAAACACTGAAACTCTGAAACACTGAAACACTGAAACTCTGAAACTCTGAAACACTGAAACTCTGAAACACTGAAACACTGAAACTCTGAAACACTGAAACACTGAAGCACTGAAACACTGAAACTCTGAAACACTGAAACACTGAAACATTGAAACTCTGAAACACTGAAACACTGAAACGGAAACACAGAAACTCTGCAACTCTGAAACATTGAAACTCTGAAACACTGAAACACAGAAACACAGAAACACAGAAACACTGAAACACAGAAACACAGAAACTCTGAAACACTGAAACTCTGAAACACTGAAACACAGAAACACTGAAGCACTGAAACACTGAAACTCTGAAACACTGAAACACTGAAACACAGAAACTCTTAAACACTGAAACACAGAAGCAGAAACACTGAAACACTGAAACTCTGAAACACTGAAACTCTGAAACTCTGAAACACTGAAACTCTGAAACACTGAAACACTGAAACTCTGAAACACTGAAACACTGAAACACTGAAGCACTGAAACACTGAAACTCTGAAACACTGAAACACTGAAACACTGAAACTCTGAAACACTGAAACACTGAAACGGAAACACAGAAACTCTGCAACTCTGAAACATTGAAACTCTGAAACACTGAAACACAGAAACACAGAAACACTGAAACACAGAAACACAGAAACTCTGAAACACTGAAACTCTGAAACACTGAAACACAGAAACACTGAAGCACTGAAACACTGAAACTCTGGAACAATGAAACTGTGAAACACTGAAACCGTGAAACACTGAAACTCTGAAACACTGAAACTCTGAAACACTGAAACACTGAAACTCTGAAACACTGAAACACTGAAACATTGAAACTCTGAAACACTGAAACACTGAAACGGAAACACAGAAACTCTGCAACTCTGAAACATTGAAACTCTGAAACACTGAAACTCTGAAACACTGAAACACTGAAACACTGAAACACAGAAACACAGAAACTCTTAAACACTGAAACACAGAAACAGAAACAATGAAACACTGAAACTCTGAAACACTGAAACTCTGAAACTCTGAAACACTGAAACTCTGAAACACTGAAACACTGAAACTCTGAAACACTGAAACACTGAAACACTGAAGCACTGAAACACTGAAACTCTGAAACACTGAAACACTGAAACACTGAAACACAGAAACACTGAAACACAGAAACACTGAAACTCTGAAACTCTGAAACACTAAAACACAGAAACACAGAAACACAAACACACACAAACACTGAAACACTGAAACTCTGAAACACTGAAACACTGAAACTTTGAAACTCTGAAACACTGAAACTCTGAAACACTGGAACGCTGAAACACTGAAACTCTGAAACTCTGAAACACTGAAACACTGAAAAACTGAAACACTGAAACTCTGAAACACTGAAACTCTGAAACACTGAAATACTGAAACACTGAAACTCTGAAACACTGAAACACTGAAATACTGAAACACTGAAACTCTGAAGCACTGAAACACTAAAACTCTGAAACTCTGAAACACTGAAACTCTGAAACTCTGAAACACTGAAACTCTGAAACACTGAAACACTGAAACTCTGAAACAGTGAAACTCTGAAACACTAATACTCTGAAACTCTGAAACACTGAAACTCTGAACCACTGAATCTCTGAAACACTGAAACTCTGAAACACTGAAATACTGAAACTCTGAAACATTCAAACTCTGAACCACTGAAATACTGAAACACTGAAACTCTGAAGCACTGAAACACTAAAACTCTGAAACTCTGAAACTCTGAAACACTGAAACACTGAAACTCTGAAACTCTGAAACTCTGAAACACTGAAATACTGAAACTTTGAAACATTCAAACACTGAAACTCTGAAACACTGAAACACTGAAACTCTGAAACTCTGAAACACTGAAACACTGAAACTCTGAAACACTGAAACTCTGAAACACTGAAATACTGAAACTTTGAAACATTCAAACACTGAAACACTGAAACTCTGAAACACTGAAACTCTGAAACTCTGAAACACTGAAACTCTGAAACACTGAAACACTGAAACTCTGAAACACTGAAACACTGAAACACTGAAGCACTGAAACACTGAAACTCTGAAACACTGAAACACTGAAACACTGAAACACAGAAACACTGAAACACAGAAACACTGAAACTCTGAAACTCTGAAACACTAAAACACAGAAACACAGAAACACAAACACACACAAACACTGAAACACTGAAACTCTGAAACACTGAAACTCTTAAACACTGAAACTCTGAAACACTGAACCTCTGAATCACTGAAACACTGAAACTTTGAAACTCTGAAACACTGAAACTCTGAAACACTGAAACGCTGAAACACTGAAACTCTGAAACTCTGAAACACTGAAACTCTGAAAAACTGAAACACTGAAACTCTGAACCACTGAAACACTGAAACACTGAAACATTCAAACTCTGAAACACTGAAACTCTGAAACACTGAAACACTGAAACTCTGAACCACTGAAACTCTGAAACACTGAAACTCTGAAACACTGAAATACTGAAACACTGAAACTCTGAAACACTGAAACACTGAAATACTGAAACACTGAAACTCTGAAGCACTGAAACACTAAAACTCTGAAACACTGAAACACTGAAACTCTGAAACTCTGAAACACTGAAACTCTGAAACACTGAAACACTGAAACTCTGAAACAGTGAAACTCTGAAACACTAATACTCTGAAACTCTGAAACACTGAAACTCTGAACCACTGAATCTCTGAAACACTGAAACTCTGAAACACTGAAATACTGAAACTCTGAAACACTGAAACTCTGAAACACTGAAACACTGAAACTCTGAAACACTGAAACTCTGAAACACTGAAATACTGAAACTTTGAAACATTCAAACACTGAAACACTGAAACTCTGAAACTCTGAAACACTGAAACTCTGAAACACTGAAACACTGAAACTCTGAAACACTGAAACACTGAAACACTGAAATACTGAAACACTGAAACTCAGAAACACTGAAACACAGAAACTCTGAAACACTGAAACTCTGAAACACTGAAACACTGAAACACAGAAACACTGAAACACAGAAACACAGAAACACAGAAACTCTGAAACACTGAAACTCTGAAACACTGAAACACAGAAACACTGAAACACTGAAACACTGAAACACTGAAGCACTGAAACACTGAAACTCTGAAACACTGAAACACAGAAACACTGAAACACAGAAACACAGAAACACTGACACACAGAAACACAGAAACTCTTAAACACTGAAACACAGAAACACTGAAACACAGAAACACAAAAACTCTGAAACACTGAAACACAGAAACACAGAAACATTGAATCTCTGAAATTCTGAAACACTGAAACTCTGAAACACTGAAACACTGAAACTCTGAAACTCAGAAACACAGAAACACTGAAACTCAAACACTGAAACACTGAAACTCTGAAACACTGAAACTCTGAAACACTGAAACTCTGAAACACTGAAACACAGATACACTGAAACACAGAAACACTGAATCTCTGAAACACTGAAACACTGAAACACTCAAACACAGAAACACTGAAACTCTGAAACACTGAAACACTGAAACTCCGAAACACTGAAACACTGAAACACTGAAACTCTGAAACACTGAAACACTGAAACACTAAAACACTAAAACACTGGAACTCTGAAACACTGAAACACTGAAACTCTGAAACACTGAAACACTGAAACACTGAAACTCTGAAACACTGAAACACTAAAACACAGAAACACAGAAACACAAAAACACACAAACACTGAAACACTGAAACTCTGAAACACTGAAACTCTGAAACTCTGAAATACTGAAACTCTGAATCACTGAAACACTGAAACTCTGAAACACTGAAACACTGAAACTCTGAAACATTGAAACTCTGAAACACTGAAACATTGAAACTCTGAAACACTGAAACACAAACACTGAAACACTGAAACTCTGAAACACTGAAACTCTGAAACACTGAAACTCTGAATCACTGAAACACTGAAACTCTGAAACACTGAATCTCTGAAACACTGAAACACAGTAACATTGAAACTCTAAAACACTGAAACACTGAAACACTGAAACACAGAAATACAGAAACTCTGAAACTCTGAAACTCTGAAACACTGAAACTCTGAAACACTGAAACTCTGAAACTCTGAAACACTGAAACTCTGAAACTCTGAAACACAAACTCTGAAACACTGAAACTCTGAAACACTGAAACTCTGAAACTCTGAAACACTGAAACTCTGAATCACTGAAACATTGAAACTCTGAAACACTGAAACTCTGAATCACTGAAACACTGAAACACTGAAACTCTCAAACACTGAAACACAGAAACACAGTAACATTGAAACTCTGAAACACTGAAACTCTGAAACACTGAAACTCTGAAACTCTGAAACTCTGAAACTCTGAAACACTGAAACTCTGAAACACTGAAACTCTGAAACACTGAAACACTGAAACTCTGAAACACTGAAACTCTGAAACACTGAAACACAAACTCTGAAACACTGAAACTCTGAAACACTGAAACTCTGAAACACTGAATCACTGAAACACTGAAACTCTGAAACACTGAAACTCTGAAACATTGAAACTCTGAAACACTGAAACACAGAAACACTGAAACTTTGAAACTCTGAAACTCTGAAACACTGAAACTCAATCACTGAAACACTGAAACTCTGAAACACTAAAACACAGAAACACAGTAACATTGAAACTCTGAAACACTGAAACTCTGAAACACTGAAACTCTGAAACACTGAAACACAGAAACACTGAAACACTGAAACTCTGAAACACTGAAACACTGAAGCACTGAAACTCTGAAACACAGAAACACTGAAACTCTGAAACACTGAAACTCTAAAACACTGAAACTCTGAAACACTGAAACACTGAAACACAGAAATACAGAAACTCTGACACACTGAAACTCTGAAACACTGAAACACAAACTCTGAAACACAGAAACACTGAAACTCTGAAACACTGAAACTCTGAAACTCTGAAACACTGAAACTCTGAAACACTGAAACACTGAAACACTGAAACTCTGAAACATTGAAATTCTGAAACACAGAAACACTGAAACACTGAAACCCTGAAACACTGAAACACTGAAACTCTGAATCACTGAAACACTGTAACACTGAAACTCTCAAACACTGAAACACAGAAACACAGTAACATTGCAACTCTGAAACACTGAAACTCTGAAACACTGAAACTCTGAAACACTGAAACACTGAAACTCTGAAACACTGAAACTCTGAAACACTGAAACACAAACTCTGAAACACTGAAACTCTGAAACACTGAAACTCTGAAACTCTGAAACTCTGAAACACTGAAACTCTGAATCACTGAAACACTGAAACTCTGAAACACTGAAACACTGAAACTCTGAAACATTGAAACTCTGAAACACTGAAACACAGAAACACTGAAACACTGAAACTCTGAAACACTGAAACTCTGAAACACTGAAACTCTGAATCACTGAAACACTGAAACACTGAAACTCTGAAACACTAAAACACAGAAACACAGTAACATTGAAACTCTGAAACACTGAAACTCTGAAACACTGAAACTCTGAAACACTGAAACACAGAAACACTGAAACACTGAAACTCTGAAACACTGAAACACTGAAACACTGAAACTCTGAAACACAGAAACACTGAAACTCTGAAACACTGAAACTCTGAAACTCTGAAACACTGAAACACTGAAACACAGAAATACAGAACCTCTGACACACTGAAACTCTGAAACACTGAAACTCTGAAACACAGAAACACAGAAACACTGAAACTCTGAAACACTGAAACTCTGAAACTCTGAAACACTGAAACTCTGAAACACTGAAACACTGAAACACTGAAACTCTGAAACACTGAAACACTTGGCATAGTGTGGATCAGATTGTTAGTTTTTCATTCAAACCTTCAAAATATCATTGCCTGACCCTGACTTCTGTGTCCCGTTGGGCTTTTGCTGTCAGGAGATGAAGCTGGCTCAGAGGATGGCCAAAGCCCACTCCTCCATGCCCCAGATGTGGTCCAAGTGTCTGCTGCGTCACTGTTACGGCCTGTGGTACATGTGCCTGCCCGGCTTCATCAGCAGCAGCGTCTCCAGAGTCCGAGCTTTGCACACGGCCTACGAGCTCCTCCAGAAGATGCAGGAGAGGAATTTGCGGGCCCCAGACGAGGTGAGACCGAGTCGTGGGTGTTTGTAGCTGGAGGCACTTGTGTGTCTGACTCCTCTGTGTGCAGGTGTGTGTTTGTAGCTGGAGGCACTTGTGTGTCTGACTCCTCTGTGTGCAGCTGTGTGTTTTCTAGCTGGAGGCACTTGTGTGTCTGACTCCTCTGTGTGCAGCTGTGTGTTTGTAGCTGGAGGCACTTGTTTGTCTGACTCCTCTGTGTGCAGCTGTGTGTTTTCTAGCTGGAGGCACTTGTGTGTCTGACTCCTCTGTGTGCAGGTGTGTGTTTGTAGCTGGAGGCACTTGTGTGTCTGACTCCTCTGTGTGCAGCTGTGTGTTTGTAGCTGGAGGCACTTGTGTGTCTGACTCCTCTGTGTGCAGCTGTGTGTTTGTAGCTGGAGGCACTTGTGTGTCTGACTCCTCTGTGTGCAGCTGTGTGTTTGTAGCTGGAGGCACTTGTGTGTCTGACTCCTCTGTGTGCAGCTGTGTGTTTTCTAGCTGGAGGCACTTGTGTGTCTGACTCCTCTGTGTGCAGCTGTGTGTTTGTAGCTGGAGGCACTTGTGTGTCTGACTCCTCTGTGTGCAGGTGTGTTACCGGGTGCTGCTGCAGCTCTGTGGTCAGTACAGTCAGCCCGTTCTGGCCGTGCGAGTCCTGTTCGACATGAAGAAGGCGGGACTCCAGCCGAACGCCATCACCTACGGATACTACAACAAGGTGAGGCCTGGGGAGGGGCAAATGTGGCAGGTTTACTGGAGTTTATTAGATTTACAGGAGGGACTTTGGTGGAAATGCATAATCTGCGTGGTTCGTATTGAGCCGTTTGGTTCTAATTGATCTTTGTCTATAATCTGATGCTTGCGTGCCTCAGTGCAGGAGATGATTTGAATGGCTGCTCCGTCACACTGATGTTCGTGTGTGCAGGCTGTGCTGGAGAGCACCTGGCCCTCCACCACCAGGGGGGGCTATTTCATGTGGAGAAAGCTGCGGAACATCGTCCTGTGTGTGGTGCACTTCAAACAGGCCGTGAAGAAACAGCCCAGTTCGAGTAAAGACCCGCGCCTCTCAGGTCCTCACTCAGGTCCTCACTCAGGCCCTCACTCAGGTCCTCACTCAGGTCCTCACTCAGGCCCTCACTCAGGTTCTCACTCAGGTCCTCAGCTCTCAGGTCCACACTCAGGTCCACACTCAGGTCCACACTCAGGTCCTCACTCAGGTCCTCACTCAGGCCCTCACTCAGGTCCTCACTCAGGTCCTCAGCTCTCAGGTCCAGACTCAGGTCCACACTCAGGTCCTCACTCAGGTCCACACTCAGGTCCTCACTCAGGTCCTCACTCAGGTCCTCAGCCCTCAGGTCCACACTCAGGTCCACACTCAGGTCCTCAGCTCTCAGGTCCACACTCAGGTCCACACTCAGGTCTACACTCAGGTCCTCACTCAGGTCCACACTCAGGTCCTCACTCAGGTCCTCAGCTCTCAGGTCCACACTCAGGTCCTCACTCAGGTCCTCACTCAGGTCCTCACTCAGGTCCACACTCAGGTCCTCACTCAGGTCCACACTCAGGTCCACACTCAGGTCCTCACTCAGGTCCTCACTCAGGTCCTCAGCTCTCAGGTCCACACTCAGGTCCACACTCAGGTCCTCACTCAGGTCCACACTCAGGTCCTCACTCAGGTCCTCAGCTCTCAGGTCCACACTCAGGTCCTCACTCAGGTCCTCACTCAGGTCCTCACTCAGGTCCACACTCAGGTCCTCATTCAGGTCCACACTCAGGTCCACACTCAGGTCCTCACTCAGGTCGTCACTCAGGTCCTCACCTCTCAGGTCCACACTCAGGTCCACACTCAGGTCCACACTCAGGTCCTCACTCAGGTCCTCAGCTCTCAGGTCCACACTCAGGTCCTCACTCAGGTCCACACTCAGGTCCTCACTCAGGTCCTCACTCAGGTCCACACTCAGGTCCACACTCAGGTCCACACTCAGGTCCTCAGCTCTCAGGTTCACACTCAGGTCCACACTCAGGTACACACTCAGGTCCTCAGCTCTCAGGTCCACACTCAGGTCCACACTCAGGTCCACACTCAGGTCCTCAGCTCTCAGGTCCACACTCAGGTCCACACTCAGGTCCTCACTCAGGTCCTCACTCAGTTCCTCACTCAGGTCCACACTCAGGTCCACACTCAAGTCCACACTCAGGTCCTCACTCAGGTCCACACTCAGGTCCACACTCAGGTCCACACTCAGGTCCTCAGCTCTCAGGTCCACACTCATGTCCACACTCAAGTCCTCACTCAGGTCCTCACTCAGGTCCTCACTCAGGTCCACACTCAGGTCCTCAGCTCTCAGGTCCACACTCATGTCCATACTCAAGTCCTCACTCAGGTCCTCACTCAGGTCCACACTCAGGTCCACACTCAGGTCCTCACTCAGGTCCTCACTCAGGTCCTCACTCAGGTCCTCAGCTCTCAGGTCCACACTCATGTCCACACTCAAGTCCACACTCAGGTCCTCACTCAGGTCCACACTCAGGTCCACACTCAGGTCCACACTCATGTCCACACTCAAGTCCACACTCAGGTCCTCACTCAGGTCCTCACTCAGGTCCACACTCAGGTCCACACTCAGGTCCTCAGCTCTCAAGTCCACACTCAGGTCCTCACTCAGGTCCTCACTCAGGTCCACACTCAGGTCCACACTCAGGTCCTCAGCTCTCAGGTCCACATTCAGGTCCTCAGCTCTCAAGTCTTCACTCAGGTCCACACTTCTGTATTTTACATCTTTGTCCATCAGATTTTCACTGAAATGAAAGTCACTGAGTCAAAGACATTTTCCTTCTCTTCTGTTGTCATGTGTCATTCTCTCGTTCTCTCCTGATCTTTATATAAATATGATAAAGGATAAATAAATATGGGACAGAAATCAGCTGCTGTTTTATACCTTTGTCAGTATATTCTCTCCTCACTCTCTCCTCGTTGGCCCTCTGTCCTCTCTCTGTCCTCTCTCCTCATCCCTCTGTCCTCTCTCCTCATCCCTCTGTCCTCTCTCCTCATCCCTCTGTCCTCTCTCACGGTCCTCTCCTCTGTCCTCACTCTGTCCTCATCCCTCTGTCCTCTCTCTCTCATGGTCCTCTCCTCTGTCCTCACTCTGTCCTCATCCCTCTGTCCTCTCTCCTCATCCCTCTGTCCTCTCTCTCTCACGGTCCTCTCTTCTGTCCTCACTCTGTCCTCATCCCTCTGTCCTCTCTCTCACGGTCCTCTCTTCTGTCCTCACTCTCTCCTCATCCCTCACCTCATCCCTCTGTCCTCTCTCTCACGGTCCTCTCTTCTGTCCTCACTCTCTCCTCATCCCTCTGTCCTCTCTCCTCATCCCTCTGTCCTCTCTCCTCATCCCTCTGTCCTCTCTCTCACGGTCCTCTCTTCTGTCCTCTCGCCTCATCCCTCTGTCCTCTCTCTCACGGTCCTCTCTTCTGTCCTCACTCTCTCCTCATCCCTCACCTCATCCCTCTGTCCTCTCTCTCTCACGGTCCTCTCCTCTGTCCTCACTCTGTCCTCATCCCTCTGTCCTCTCTCCTCATCCCTCTGTCCTCTCTCTCACGGTCCTCTCTTCTTCCCTCTGTCCTCTCTCCTCATCCCTTTGTCCTCTCTCTCACGGTCCTCTCCTCTGTCCTCTCTCCTCATCCCTCTGTACTCTCTCCTCATCCCTCTGTCCTCTTTCCTCATCCCTCTGTCCTCTCTCCTCATCCCTCTGTCCTCTCTCCTCATCCCTCTGTCCTCTCTCTCTCACGGTCCTCTCTTCTTCCCTCTGTCCTCTCTCCTCCTCCCTCTGTCCTCTCTCCTCATCCCTCTGTCCTCTCTCTCTCTCACGGTCCTCTCTTCTTCCCTCTGTCCTCTCTCCTCATCCCTCTGTCCTCTCTCCTCATCCCTCTGTCCTCTCTCTCTCACGGTCCTCTCTTCTTCCCTCTGTCCTCTCTCCTCATCCCTTTGTCCTCTCTCTCACGGTCCTCTCCTCTGTCCTCTCTCCTCATCCCTCTGTCCTCTCTCCTCATCCCTCTGTCCTCTCTCCTCATCCCTCTGTCCTCTCTCTTCTTCCCTCTGTCCTCTCTCCTCATCCCTTTGTCCTCTCTCCTCATCCCTCTGTCCTCTCTCTTCTTCCCTCTGTCCTCTCTCCTCATCCCTCTGTCCTCTCTCCTCATCCCTCTGTCCTCTCTCCTCATCCCTCTGTCCTCTCTCCTCATCCCTCTGTCCTCTCTCTTCTTCCCTCTGTCCTCTCTCTCACGGTCCTCTCCTCTGTCCTCTCTCCTCATCCCTCTGTCCTCTCTCCTCATCCCTCTGTCCTCTCTCCTCATCCCTCTGTCCTCTCTCTCTCACGGTCCTCTCTTCTTCCCTCTGTCCCCTCAGATGGGAGTGATCTGGACACAGTGAGTCACGGCAGTGAGGACAGCGCCAACGACTCTACCGAGCGAATGTCCCTGGACGCCGACTTCACCAAAATCGACTCTAGTGACGACGGCTTCAGCACAGGTCACAAAACACAAAACCTGAAACATAAAACTTATTTTCATTTTAAAAAATCCAGTTTGCCCAGTTTGGTTTTATGTTTCAAATGTCACTTCCTGGTTGGAAATCATGACATCACACAGGGAATTCTCAAACTGCAGCCACCGCGATGAACCCTGGACCAAAACTCCTAATGTCACAGAGACAAATACAAATATAAGAAAGAATCTTCATTTGGTTTAAACTTTTCTTCACAACTGCGTCTTGATTTGTGTAAAACTAAAATCAGAGAATCACCCAAACCTGCAGCACACTTTGAGCAGTCCTAGGGGGTCAGATGTACTGACTTCTGTGTGTTTGTGTGTTTGTGTGTTTGTGTGTCTGTGTGTTTGTGTGTCTGTGTGTTTGTGTGTTTGTGTGTCTGTGTGTCTGTGTGTTTGTGTGTCTGTGTGTCTGTGTGTCTGTGTGTCTGTGTGTCTGTGTGTCTGTGTGTCTGTGTGTCTGTGTGTCTGTGTGTTTGTGTGTCTGTGTGTCTGTGTGTCTGTGTGTCTGTGTGTCTGTGTGTCTGTGTTTGTGTGTTTGTGTGTTTGTGTTTGTGTGTCTGTGTGTCTGTGTGTCTGTGTGTCTGTGTGTCTGTGTGTTTGTGTGTCTGTGTGTCTGTGTGTCTGTGTGTCTGTGTGTTTGTGTGTCTGTGTGTCTGTGTGTTTGTGTGTGTGTGTGTGTCTGTGTGTCTGTGTGTCTGTGTGTCTGTGTGTTTGTGTGTCTGTGTGTCTGTGTGTCTGTGTGTCTGTGTGTTTGTGTGTCTGTGTGTCTGTGTCTGTGTGTCTGTGTGTCTGTGTTGTGCAGGAGGTCAGTCGGATCAGGGCTACGACTCTCTGTCCAAAGAAGAAGAGCGTCTGTGTGTGAGGGACCCTGAGCCTGCAGTGACCGAGGACAGAGGACAGAGGGCGCCGGGTGAGTCTGTGTTCTTTTTTCTTCTGTGTTCGACAGATGTTTCTGCCTGCAGCAGATGAGTTTTACCAAAGTCCATCTGGAAAGACCTGAACTGAATCATTACGATGTAATTTCATGTGACACAAGATTAGATCTAGAGTTAGAAAAGCCTGTCACAGTATTTACTGTATCGACTTATGGTTCAGTTCAGTATGTGAAGGATGGAACTGTATATTTTGGGGCTCAGTTTTATTGTGGGTTTAGGTGTAAAACGATCAGACCTGAGGTGTGGAGGGGTCAGTGTCTTCTGTGGTTGTTCATCTGCTGCATCTCAGGCCTTTTAATGATATTATCTGTTTAAAATGGTTTTACTGGGATGCTCCTGTTTCATAAAGTAGTTTCAGTGTCATCCTTTATCCCAGTATGTCTCTGTAGTGATGTGTGGAGCTTCCTCGTGTGGTGTCAGGCCTGGAGCTAAACCTCTGATGTTCTCCTGTAGGCCCCCGGCCTGTGTGTGCAGACTCTGCTCTGAGACTGGAGCGCCCCCGGTCTCTGGAGCTTTGTGGAGGTCAGGAGGTCTCCGTCAGGGTCTCTGCTCCTCACCTCTGCTCTGACAGACTGTACCAGGTCCAGGAGGAGGTGGAGGTGGACAAACACAAAGAGAGCGCTCAGGACGGGGCAGGCGAGAGCTCGGAGGGTCCCGGGGTGGTGACGAGCTCCAAGACAACACCGTGTGAGCCCAGTGTGAGCCCATGCACTAAAGAGGAGACCTCCACCTCCTCCACCTCCTCCACCTCCTCCCCCAGACCCTCCACACTGCAGCGCTCCATCTCCAACCTGCCTTTGCCCCCCAAGACCAAAGAGAGGCTGCGTCAGTCCCCCTCCCTGCCTCTGGGGGAGCTGCGGGAGAGACCGTCCCCCCTGAAGTCCCCGTCATCCCCCACGCCGTCCACAGGCTCCTCCTTCTCCATGGACTCCCTGTTCACGCCCACTCTGGACATCTTCAGGAGCAGCGTGATCTCTGCGGGGAAGGGCGTGGCCGAGAAGGCGAGTCGGCTCTACTCGCGCCTGTCGTCTCAGACCTCATTATCACAGGTGAGTGAGGTGATGTCAACACTCTCTGGGGTGGGTGCTAACTGAAGCACTGCTGTGTCTGAAACGGTCTGCTACTCAAGTACGCGCACTGATCACAGGAAAATGAAAATGTGCTCTTAGACTCTGTACTCTGGGATTATTTATGGAGTTTTCAGACTATTGAATGTATAAAATGTTTGTCTGTATTTATGTTACAATGCTAATTGTGTCACCATGGTAACTGCTGAGCATTCTACTGATAGAGTAACATGTAGCACACCTCCAGAGTGAAGTATAATTTGATAACTGAACCGTCCCTGAGAAAGCCCTGACCTGGTTCACACCTGGGGTGGGGTTTACCTGGGGAACTTTAGTTCTGTTGAAAATCTTAAAATGTCTTGGATTTATTTTAGTCCTGGTTTAGTACTTTAGTCCTGGTTTGGTTCTGGTCCAGTTCCAGTCTAATCCTGAATCGGATCTGTTTCTGGCCTGTTTGGACCTGGGGTGGAGTACACTGCTTTAAACTGCTGGAAATCTGTTTAATCTGAGTCTGAGATTTGTTTTAGACTTGGTTTAGTTCTGATTTAGTCCAGGCTTAAACATGTTTTTTTGTTTAGACCTGGTATAGGCCTTGTTTAGACCTGGTTAAGATCTGGTTTAAACCTAGTTTAGACCTTGTTTAGTCCTGGTTAAGACCTGGTAAAGACCTAGTTTAGACCTACTATAAATCGACCTTATCTCATGCAGGATGTGAACGTGGACGTGGTGAGCCTGTCGTCCATGACCTCAGACACAGACTGCTGCTCTCTGCTGGACACTGACCTGTGTCCAGACCCCGAGGGCTTCACCTCCCCCCAGCACCTGACCACCAGGGGGCCCCGGCGCAGCCCCAGCACCCCCGACCGAGTCTTCAGACACAACTCCTTCTCTGGTCAGTGGACTTTTTCTCCAGTTTGATGTTTTTCATGGATGATACTCATAGGATTGGGCAGCGATGCGTCGTCATTTTGGTCCAAATGTAAAAAACCCTCTGCTCGAGTGTGACGTGCAGCTCCACAGGAGGAGCCCACAGCCTGGTTTAGACCTGGTTTAGTCCTGGGTTAGTCCTGGTTTAGACCTGGCTTAGTCCCAAATGGACATAGTTTTCTAACGCTGAAGTTGTTGCACTTGTTTCTTTATTTATCCATATTCAATGTAGAATTATAACAGAATGATCCATGGAGGCAGAGATTAGAACTTTAGAGACACAAAGGTCTGATTTGTGCTTCTGATAAAGAAAAATCCATGAAAGTTGCTGAAATATTTTAATGTTGTGTTTTCTGCTCTTTTTGTAGGTGGTTTAGCTCTGGCCTCCAGGTCTCCTCACACTCCAGAATCGTCTCCAGAAACCGGCCGCTTCCAGCCCTCCCCCAGCTTCTCTGTGGAGGTGAAAACACTCACCATCTTCTGATGTCCTTTCCTTGTCACAAACTGACCTGGACATGTTGTTTCATTCACATGTTTAACACACAAACCTGCACATTTAGCACGAGTTCTTCTCTCAAACTGAAAACGCTCTGTTCCACCTTGTGATGTCATCATGTGGTGATACAGGAAGTGCTCCACTGTGTTTTTAAGCTCCACACACCTTCACTAGAATCATTTGGATCATTTCAGTCCTGAAATTGCTGAGCTCAACTGAACTAAAGGTAAAAAGAGCTGTTACCTTGGAAACTACCACTTCATGACATCAGAAGGTGGAACAGAGTATTTGCAGATGTAGACAGACTAATAATAAAGAGTTCCTCAAATATGTGTGAATGAAACAAACACAACTCCAGCTCTGTGTGAGGTTTGCTTTGATTAGACATGCCTTAAACCTCACAGGAGTCTGTTTTGGCTGATATTGGACTTTTAAACTCCTCCATGTTGCTTTCCTCCATATTCTTCTGGTTGTGGTCCTCAGGTCCTGATGTCCAGCTGCAGTCGCTGTCAGACGTGTGAGAGTCTGGTCTACGATGAGGAGATCATGGCCGGATGGACGTCCAATGACTCCAACCTGAACAGCTCCTGTCCCTTCTGTGGCTCGGCCTTCCTCCCCCTCCTCAGTGTGGAGGTCAAGGACCTGAGGCCTCACAGGTGCGCGACACGACGCATTTCTTTAATCACAGCTTTTTATTTTAAATGTTTGTTGGCCACAAAATGAACCACCAGAGTTTAGGGCAACAGTTAAATTACAGTTCTTGGTTCACTTGTTCATTTGTAAGTGTTTAGATGGTCTTTTTAAGCTCTCATGTACATGTGGCCTTTGTCCAATAATGTGCACCTACATCCTCCACAGCTCCATCTCTAAACCGAGCGTTCCTGTGGTGGAGGAGGATAAACCCACCTCAGCCAGTGCCCCCAGTGCCCGTCTGCGCCCGTCCCTGGTCACCGTGCCCTACCTGAGCCCCCTGGTCCTGTGGAAAGAGCTGGAGAGTCTGCTGGTGAACGAGGGGGAGCAGGCCCTGTCCTCTCCGGGCGTCGTGGACCATCACCCCATCGTCTTCTGGAACCTTCTGTGGTTCTTCAAGAGACTCGAGCTGCCCAGTAACCTGCCTGTCCTGGTCCTGGGCTCACAGCACTGTCACCATGACGACCAGGTACAGACGCCGCCTTATATATGAAAGATAGAAATAAATACCTGAAATAATACGTGTTGTTCTAATGGAAATGACAGAGGATGTTTTACTACTACAGAGCGTTTGGAGCTTTGGGGCTGTAGACAGATGAACAAACACAACTCCAGCTCTGTGTGATGAGGAACAGCAGAACAGATCAGAAAACAGTGTGATGTGGTGTGTTTCTTCCTCAGGTTCCTCAGAGCTTTTTGGCTGAGGACAGTCGGCAGGTTCTGGTCAGGACCATGTGGGACAATCTGTCCCTCCACCAGGACTCCATCCAACCCTGCTACGTCCTCTGGAACACACACTGTAAGTACTGCTCTGTGCTCTGTGTGGGTTTTTAGGCTCTAACTCCCTGATTCTCTCCGGGGTGTGTGTGTTTGTAGGCTCTAACTCCCTGATTCGCTCCGGGGTGTGTGTGTTTTTAGGCTCTAACTCCCTGATTCTCTCCGGGGTGTGTGTTTGTAGGCTCTAACTCCCTGATTCGCTCCGGGGTGTGTGTGTTTTTAGGCGCTAACTCCCTGATTCACTCCGGGGTGTGTGTGTTTTTAGGCGCTAACTCCCTGATTTGCTCCAGGGTGTGTGTGTTTTTAGGCTCTAACTCCCTGATTTGCTCTGGGGTGTGTTTTTAGGCTCTAACTCCCTGATTCGCTCCGGGGTGTGTGTGTTTTTAGGCGCTAACTCCCTGATTTGCTCCGGGGTGTGTGTGTTTTTTTTGGCGCTAACTCCCTGATTCGCTCCGGGGTGTGTGTGTTTTTAGGCGCTAACTCCCTGATTCGCTCCGGGGTGTGTGTGTTTTTAGGCGCTAACTCCCTGATTTGCTCTGGGGTGTGTGTGTTTTTAGGTGCTAACTCCCTGATTCGCTCCGGGGTGTGTGTGTTTTTAGGCGCTAACTCCCTGATTCGCTCCGGGGTGTGTGTGTTTTTAGGCTCTAACTCCCTGATTCGCTCCAAGGTGTGTGTGTTTTTTTTGGCGCTAACTCCCTGATTCGCTCCGGGGTGTGTGTGTTTTTAGGCGCTAACTCCCTGATTCGCTCCGGGGTGTGTGTGTTTTTAGGCGCTAATTCCCTGATTTGCTCCAGGGTGTGTGTTTTTAGGCGTTAACTCCCTGACCTGCTCCGGGGTGTGTGTTTTTAGGCGCTAACTCCCTGATTCGCTCCGGGGTGTGTGTGTTTTTAGGCGCTAACTCCCTGATTCGCTCCGGGGTGTGTGTGTTTTTAGGCGCTAACTCCCTGATTTGGTCCGGGATGTGTGTGTTTTTAGGTGCTAACTCCCTGATTCGCTCCGGGGTGTGTGTGTTTTTAGGCGCTAACTCCCTGATTCGCTCCGGGGTGTGTGTGTTTTTAGGCGCTAACTCCCTGATTCGCTCCGGGGTGTGTGTGTTTTTAGGCGCTAACTCCCTGATTTGCTCTGGGGTGTGTGTGTTTTTAGGTGCTAACTCCCTGATTCGCTCCAGGGTGTGTGTGTTTTTAGGCGCTAACTCCCTGATTCGCTCCGGGGTGTGTGTGTTTTTAGGCGCTAACTCCCTGATTTGCTCCGGGGTGTGTGTGTTTTTAGGCGCTAACTCCCTGATTTGCTCTGGGGTGTGTGTGTTTTTAGGTGCTAACTCCCTGATTCGCTCCGGGGTGTGTGTGTTTTTAGGCGCTAACTCCCTGATTCGCTCCGGGGTGTGTGTGTTTTTAGGCTCTAACTCCCTGATTCGCTCCGGGGTGTGTGTGTTTTTAGGCGCAAACTCCTGATTCGCTCCGGGGTGTGTGTGTTTTAGGCTCTAACTCCTGATTCGCTCCGGGTGTGTGTGTTTTTTGGCGCTAACTCCTGATTCGCTCCGGGTGTGAGTGTTTTTAGGCGCTATCTCCCTGATTCGCTCCGGGGTGTGTGTGTTTTTAGGCGCTAATTCCCTGATTTACTCCAGGGTGTGTGTTTTTAGGCGTTAACTCCCTGACCTGCTCCGGGGTGTGTGTTTTTAGGCGCTAACTCCCTGATTCGCTCCAGGGTGTGTGTGTTTTTATGCGCTAACTTCCTGATTCGCTCCGGGGTGTGTGTGTTTTTAGGCTCTAACGCCCTTATTCGCTCCAAACTGTGTGTGTTTTTAGGCGCTAACTCCCTGATTTGCTCCGGGGTGTGTGTGTTTTTAGGCGCTAACTCCCTGATTTGGTCCGGGGTGTGTGTGTTTTTAGGTGCTAACTCCCTGATTCGCTCCGGGGTGTGTGTGTTTTTAGGCGCTAACTCCCTGATTCGCTCCGGGGTGTGTGTTTTTAGGCGCTAACTCCCTGATTCGCTCTGGGGTGTGTGTGTTTTTAGGCGCTAACTCCCTGATTCGCTCCGGGGTGTGTGTGTTTTTAGGCGCTAACTCCCTGATTTGGTCCAGGGTGTGTGTGTTTTTAGGTGCTAACTCCCTGATTCGCTCAGGGGTGTGTGTTTTTAGGCGCTAACTCCCTGATTCGCTCCGGGGTGTGTGTTTTTAGGCGCTAACTCCCTGATTCGCTCTGGGGTGTGTGTGTTTTTAGGCGCTAACTCCCTGATTCGCTCCGGGGTGTGTGTGTTTTTAGGCGCTAACTCCCTGATTTGGTCCAGGGTGTGTGTGTTTTTAGGTGCTAACTCCCTGATTCGCTCAGGGGTGTGTGTTTTTAGGCGCTAACTCCCTGATTCGCTTTGGGGTGTGTGTGTTTTTAGGCTCTAACTCCCTTATTCGCTCCAGAGTGTGTGTGTTTTTAGGCGCTAACTCCCTGATTCGCTTCGGGGTGTGTGTTTTTAGGCGCTAACTCCCTGATTCACTGCGTGGTGTGTGTTTTTAGGCTCTAACTTCCTGATTCGCTCCGGGGTGTGTGTGTTTTTAGGCGCTAACTCCCTGATTTGCTCCGGGGTGTGTGTGTTTTTAGGCGCTAACTCCCTGATTCGCTCCGGGGTGTGTGTGTTTTTAGGCGCTAACTCCCTGATTCGCTCCGGGGTGTGTGTGTTTTTAGGCGCTAACTCCCTGATTCGCTCTGGGGTGTGTGTGTTTTTAGGCGCTAACTCCCTGATTTGGTCCGGGGTGTGTGTGTTTTTAGGTGCTAACTCCCTGATTCGCTCCGGGGTGTGTTTTTTTAGGCGCTAACTCCCTGATTCGCTCTGGGGTGTGTGTGTTTTTAGGCGCTAACTCCCTGATTCGCTCCGGGGTGTGTGTGTTTTTAGGCGCTAACTCCCTGATTCGCTCCGGGGTGTGTGTGTTTTTAGGCTCTAACTCCCTTATTCGCTCCAGAGTGTGTGTGTTTTTAGGCGCTAACTCCCTGATTCGCTCCGGGGTGTGTGTGTTTTTAGGCGCTAACTCCCTGATTCACTGCGGGGTGTGTGTTTTTAGGCTCTAACTCCCTGATTCGCTCCGGGGTGTGTGTGTTTTTAGGCGCTAACTCCCTGATTTGCTCCGGGGTGTGTGTGTTTTTAGGTGCTAACTCCCTGATTCGCTCCGGGGTGTGTGTTTTTAGGCTCTAACTCCCTGATTCGCTCCGGGGTGTGTGTGTTTTTAGGCTCTAACTCCCTGATTCGCTCCAGGGTGTGTGTTTTTAGGCGCTAACTCCCTGATTTGCTCCGGGGTGTGTGTTTTAGGCTCTAACTCCCTGATTTGCTCCAGGGTGTGTGTTTTTAAGCTCTAACTCCCTGACCTGCTCTGGGGTGTGTGTTTTTAGGCGCTAACTCCCTGATTCGCTCCAGGGTGTGTGTTTTTAGGCGCTAACTCCCTGATTCGCTCCGGGGTGTGTGTTTTTAGGCTCTAACTCCCTGATTCGCTCCAGGGTGTGTGTGTTTTTAGGTGCTAACTCCCTGATTCGCTCCGGGGTGTGTGTTTTTAGGCGCTAACTCCCTGATTCGCTCCGGGGTGTGTGTTTTAGGCTCTAACTCTCTGATTCGCTCCGGGTGTGTGTTTTTAGGCTCTAACTCCTGATTTGCTCCAGGGTGTGTGTTTTTAGGCGCTAACTCCTGATTCACTCCGGGTGTGTTTTTTGGTGCTAACTCCCTGATTCGCCCCGGGGTGTGTGTTTTTAGGCGCTAACTCCCTGATTCGCTCCGGGGTGTGTGTTTTTAGGCTCTAACTCCCTGATTCGCTCCAGGGTGTGTGTGTTTTTAGGCGCTAACTCCCTGATTCGCTCCGGGGTGTGTGTTTTTAGGCGCTAACTCCCTGATTCGCTCCGGGGTGTGTGTGTTTTTAGGCGCTAACTCCCTGATTCGCTCCGGGGTGTGTGTGTTTTTAGGCTCTAACTCCCTGATTCGCTCCAGGGTGTGTGTTTTTAGGCTCTAACTCCCTGATTCGCTCCGGGGTGTGTGTTTTTAGGCTCTAACTCCCTGATTTGCTCCGGGGTGTGTGTTTTTAGGCGCTAACTCCCTGACCTGCTCCGGGGTGTGTGTTTTTAGGCGCTAACTCCCTGATTCGCTCCAGGGTGTGTGTGTTTTTAGGCGCTAACTCCCTGATTCGCTCTGGGGTGTGTGTTTTTAGGTGCTAACTCCCTGATTTGCTCCGGGGTGTGTGTGTTTTTAGGCTCTAACGCCCTTATTCGCTCCAAACTGTGTGTGTTTTTCGGCGCTAACTCCCTGATTCGCTCCGAGGTGTGTGTGTTTTTAGGCGCTAACTCCTTGATTTGCTCCGGGGTGTGTGTGTTTTTAGGCGCTAACTCCCTGATTCGCTCCGGGGTGTGTGTGTTTTTAGGTGCTAACTCCCTGATTCGCTCTGGGGTGTGTGTTTTTAGGCTCTAACTCCCTGATTCGCTCTGGGGTGTGTGTGTTTTTAGGCTCTAACTCCCTGATTCGCTCCAGGGTGTGTGTTTTTAGGCGCTAACTCCCTGATTCGCTCCGGGGTGTGTGTTTTTAGGCTCTAACTCCCTGATTTGCTCCGGGGTGTGTGTCTTTAGGCTCTAACTCCCTGATTCGCTCCAGGGTGTGTGTTTTTAGGCTCTAACTCCCTGATTCGCTCCGGGGTGTGTGTTTTTAGGCGCTAACTCCCTGATTCGCTCCGGGGTGTGTGTTTTAGGCGCTAACTCCCTGATTCGCTCCGGGGTGTGTGTTTTTAGGCTCTAACTCCCTGATTCGCTCCAGGGTGTGTGTGTTTTTAGGCGCTAACTCCCTGATTCGCTCCGGGGTGTGTGTTTTTAGGCGCTAACTCCCTGATTCGCTCCGGGGTGTGTGTGTTTTTAGGCTATAACTCCCTGATTCGCAACAGCGAGTGTGTGTTTTAGGCGCTAACTCCTGAGTCGCTGCGGGGTGTGTGTTTTTAGGCTCTAACTCCCTGATTCGCTCCGGGGTGTGTGTGTTTTTAGGCTCTAACTCCCTGATTCGCTCCGGGGTCTGTGTTTTTTGGCTCTAACTCCCTGATTCGCTCCGGCGTGTGTGTTTTTAGGCTCTAACTCCCTGATTTGCTCCGGGGTGTGTGTTTTTAGGCGCTAACTCCCTGACCTGCTCCGGGGTGTGTGTTTTTAGGCGCTAACTCCCTGATTCGCTCCAGGGTGTGTGTGTTTTTAGGCGCTAACTCCCTGATTCGCTCTGGGGTGTGTGTGTTTTTAGGCGCTAACTTCCTGATTCGCTCCGGGGTGTGTGTGTTTTTAGGCTCTAACGCCCTTATTCGCTCCAAACTGTGTGTGTTTTTAGGTGCTAACTCCCTGATTTGCTCCGCGGTGTGTGTGTTTTTAGGTGCTAACTCCTTGATTTGCTCCGAGGTGTGTGTGTTTTTAGGCGCTAACTCCCTGATTCGCTCCGGGGTGTGTGTGTTTTTAGGCTCTAACTCCCTGATTCGCTCCAGGGTGTGTGTTTTTAGGCGCTAACTCCCTGATTCGCTCCGGGGTGTGTGTTTTAGGCTCTAACTCCCTGATTTGCTCCAGGGTGTGTGTTTTTAGGCTCTAACTCCCTGACCTGCTCTGGGGTGTGTGTTTTTAGGCGCTAACTCCCTGATTCGCTCCAGGGTGTGTGTTTTTAGGCGCTAACTCCCTGATTCGCTCCGGGGTGTGTGTTTTTAGGCTCTAACTCCCTGATTCGCTCCAGGGTGTGTGTGTTTTTAGGTGCTAACTCCCTGATTCGCTCCGGGGTGTGTGTTTTTAGGCGCTAACTCCCTGATTCGCTCCGGGGTGTGTGTTTTTAGGCTCTAACTCTCTGATTCGCTCCGGGGTGTGTGTTTTTAGGCGCTAACTCCCTGATTCGCTCCGGGGTGTGTGTTTTTAGGCGCTAACTCCCTGATTCGCTCTGGGGTGTGTGTTTTTATGCTCTAACTCCCTGATTCGCTCTGGGGTGTGTGTTTTTAGGCTCTAACTCCCTGATTTGCTCCGGGGTGTGTGTTTTTAGGCGCTAACTCCCTGATTCACTCCGGGGTGTGTGTTTTTAGGCGCTAACTCCCTGATTCGCTCCAGGGTGTGTGTGTTTTTAGGCGCTAACTCCCTGATTCGCTCCGGGGTGTGTGTTTTTAGGCGCTAACTCCCTGATTCGCTCCGGGGTGTGTGTGTTTTTAGGCGCTAACTCCCTGATTCGCTCCGGGGTGTGTGTGTTTTTAGGCTCTAACTCCCTGATTCGCTCCGGGGTGTGTGTGTTTTTAGGCGCTAACTCCCTGATTCGCTCCGGGGTGTGTGTGTTTTTAGGCTCTAACTCCCTGATTCGCTCCGGGGTCTGTGTTTTTAGGCTCTAACTCCCTGATTCGCTCCGAGGTATGTGTTTTTAGGCTCTAACTCCCTGATTTGCTCCGGGGTGTGTGTTTTTAGGCGCTAACTCCCTGATTCGCTCCAGGGTGTGTGTGTTTTTAGGCGCTAACTCCCTGATTCGCTCTGGGGTGTGTGTGTTTTTAGGCGCTAACTCCCTGATTCGCTCCGGGGTGTGTGTGTTTTTAGGCTCTAACGCCCTTATTCGCTCCAAACTGTGTGTGTTTTTAGGCGCTAACTCCCTGATTCGCTCCGAGGTGTGTGTGTTTTTAGGCGCTAACTCCTTGATTTGCTCCGGGGTGTGTGTGTTTTTAGGCGCTAACTTCCTGATTCGCTCCGGGGTGTGTGTGTTTTTAGGTGCTAACTCCCTGATTCGCTCTGGGGTGTGTGTTTTTAGGCTCTAACTCCCTGATTCGCTCTGGGGTGTGTGTGTTTTTAGGCTCTAACTCCCTGATTCGCTCCAGGGTGTGTGTTTTTAGGCGCTAACTCCCTGATTCGCTCCGGGGTGTGTGTTTTTAGGCTCTAACTCCCTGATTTGCTCCGGGGTGTGTGTCTTTAGGCTCTAACTCCCTGATTCGCTCCAGGGTGTGTGTTTTTAGGCTCTAACTCCCTGATTCGCTCCGGGGTGTGTGTTTTTAGGCGCTAACTCCCTGATTCGCTCCGGGGTGTGTGTTTTAGGCGCTAACTCCCTGATTCGCTCCGGGGTGTGTGTTTTTAGGCTCTAACTCCCTGATTCGCTCCAGGGTGTGTGTGTTTTTAGGCGCTAACTCCCTGATTCGCTCCGGGTAGTGTGTTTTTAGGTTGCTAACTCCCTGATTCGCTCCGGGGTGTGTGTGTTTTTAGGCTCTAACTCCCTGATTCGCTCCAGGGTGTGTGTGTTTTTAGGCGCTAACTCCCTGATTCGCTCCGGGGTGTGTGTTTTTAGGCGCTAACTCCCTGATTCGCTCCGGGGTGTGTGTGTTTTTAGGCTCTAACTCCCTGATTCGCTCCGGGGTCTGTGTTTTTAGGCTCTAACTCCCTGATTCGCTCCGGCGTGTGTGTTTTTAGGCTCTAACTCCCTGATTTGCTCCGGGGTGTGTGTTTTTAGGCGCTAACTCCCTGACCTGCTCCGGGGTGTGTGTTTTTAGGCGCTAACTCCCTGATTCGCTCTGGGGTGTGTGTGTTTTTAGGCGCTAACTTCCTGATTCGCTCCGGGGTGTGTGTGTTTTTAGGCTCTAACGCCCTTATTCGCTCCAAACTGTGTGTGTTTTTAGGCGCTAACTCCCTGATTTGCTCCGGGGTGTGTGTGTTTTTAGGCGCTAACTCCTTGATTTGCTCCGAGGTGTGTGTGTTTTTAGGCGCTAACTCCCTGATTCGCTCCGGGGTGTGTGTGTTTTTAGGTGCTAACTCCCTGATTCGCTCTGGGGTGTGTGTTTTTAGGCTCTAACTCTCTGATTCGCTCTGCGGTGTGTGTGTTTTTAGGCTCTAACTCCCTGATTCGCTCCAGGGTGTGTGTTTTTAGGCGCTAACTCCCTGATTCGCTCCGGGATGTGTGTTTTTAGGCTCTAATTCCCTGATTTGCTCCGGGGTGTGTGTCTTTAGGCTCTAACTCCCTGATTCGCTCCAGGGTGTGTGTTTTTAGGCTCTAACTCCCTGATTCGCTCCGGGGTGTGTGTTTTTAGGCGCTAACTCCCTGATTCGCTCCGGGGTGTGTGTTTTTAGGCTCTAACTCCCTGATTCGCTCCAGGGTGTGTGTGTTTTTAGGCGCTAACTCCCTGATTCGCTCCGGGGTGTGTGTGTTTAGGCGCTAACTCCCTGATTCGCTCCGGGGTGTGTGTGTTTTTAGGCGCTAACTCCCTGATTCGCTCCGGGGTGTGTGTGTTTTTAGGCTCTAACTCCCTGATTCGCTCCGGGGTCTGTGTTTTGAGGCTCTAACTCCCTGATTCGCTCCGGGGTGTGTGTTTTTAGGCTCTGACTCCCTGATTTGCTCCGGGGTGTGTGTTTTTAGGCGCTGACTCCCTGACCTGCTCCGGGGTGTGTGTTTTTAGGCGCTAACTCCCTGATTCGCTCCAGGGTGTGTGTGTTTTTAGGCGCTAACTCCCTGATTCGCTCCGGGGTGTGTGTTTTTAGGCTCTAACTCCCTGATTTGCTCCAGGGTGTGTGTGTTTTTAGGCGCTAATTCCCTGATTCGCTCCGGGGTGTGTGTTTGTTTTTAGGCTCTAACTCCCTGATTCACTCCAGGGTGTGTGTGTTTTTAGGCTCTAACTCCCTGATTCACTCCAGGGTGTGTGTGTTTTTAGGCGCTAACTCCCTGTTTCGCTCCAGGGTGTGTGTGTTTTTAGGCGCTAACTCCCTGATTCGCTCCGGGGTGTGTGTTTTTAGGCGCTAACTCCCTGATTCGCTCCGGGGTGTGTGTTTTTAGGCACTAACTCCCTGATTCACTGCGTGGTGTGTGTGTTTTTACGCGCTAACTCCCTGATTTGCTCCAGGGTGTGTGTGTTTTTAGGCGCTAACTCCCTGATTCGCTCCGGGGTGTGTGTTTTTAGGCGCTAACTCCCTGATTCGCTCCGGGGTGTGTGTTTTTAGGCACTAACTCCCTGATTCACTCCGGGGTGTGTGTGTTTTTAGGCGCTAACTCCCTGATTCGCTCCGGGGTGTGTGGAGAAGGACAGCTGTTCACGGTGGAGCTTCTTCAGGGGATTGTGCGCAGTATAAAGAAGAGTGACCTGTACCAGCCCATGGGTCAGATCCTGCAGCTGCTCGGGCCAGAACTCGGCTTTAGAAGGCAAAGGTCAGAGAACAGGACCGGACATTTTTAATCTTCAATTCAAAATTGAATATTAATTTAATAAAGAACAGACTTTTCCACATCTGGGGACAACTTTAGGCATTTTATAACATAATCTGTTTCATCAGATTTAGAATTTTAAATCCCACTCAGAAAAAAACATGACTGATTTTTTTATTTTTTTATTTTAAGCATATGTTTTCAAGAAATAAAAGAGAATCAGGTTCAGACCAGATCAGATCACTTTGGATCGATTGCTTCTGCCTTGGCATCTTGGATCTTTGACTTTCTCAATGTCAGTGTCAGTGTCAGTGTCAGAGTCAGTGTCAGAGTCAGTGTCAGAGTCAGTGTCAGTGTCAGTGTCAGAGTCAGTGTCAGTGTCAGTGTCAGTGTCAGAGTCAGTGTCAGAGTCAGTGTCAGAGTCAGTGTCAGTGTCAGTGTCAGTGTCAGTGTTAGTGTCAGTGTCAGAGTCAGTATTAGTGTCAGTGTCTGTGTCAGTGTTAATGATAGTGTCAGTGTCTGCGTCAGTGTTAATGATAGTGTCAGAGTCAGTGTTAGTGTCAGTGTTAGTGTCAGTTAATAATAGTGTCAGTGTTCATGATAGTGTCAGAGTCAGTGTTAGTGTTAGTGTCACTTAATAATAGTGTTCGTGTTAATGATAGTGTCAGAATCAGTGTTAGTGTTAGTGTCAGTGTTAGTGTCAGTGTTAGTGTCAGTGTTAGTGTTAGTGTCAGTTAATAATAGTGTGTGTTAATGATAGTGTCAGAGTCAGTGTTAGTGTTAGTGTCAGTGTTAGTGTTAGTGTCACTTAATAATAGTGTCAGTGTTAATGATAGTGTCAGTGTCAGTGTTAGTGTCAGTGTCAGTGTTAGTGTCAGTGTCAGTGTCAGTGTCAGTGTTAATGTCAGTGTCAGTGTTCATGATAGTGTCTGTGTCAGCGTTAATGATAGTGTCAGAGTCAGTGTTAGTGTCAGTGTTAGTGTCACTTAATAATAGTGTCAGTGTTAATGATAGTGTCAGTGTTAGTGTTAGTGTCAGTTAATAATAGTGTCAGTGTTCATGATAATGTCAGAGTCAGTGTTAGTGTTAGTTAATAATAGTTAGTGTTAATAATAGTGTCAGTGTTAGTGTTAGTGTCAGTGTTAATGATAGTGTCAGAGTCAGTGTTAGTGTTAGTGTCAGTGTTAGTGTCAGTGTCAGTGTTAGTGTCAGTGTTAATGATAGTGTCAGAGTCAGTGTTAGTGTTAGTGTCAGTGTTAGTGTCAGTGTCAGTGTTAGTGTCAGTTAATAATAGTTAGTGTTAATGATAGTGTCAGAGTCAGTGTTAGTGTCAGTGTTAGTGTCAGTGTTAGTGTTAATGATAGTGTCAGTGTTAGTGTTAGTGTCAGTGTTAATGATAGTGTCAGTGTCAGTGTTAGTGTCAGTGTTAATGATAGTGTCAGAGTCAGTGTTAGTGTCAGTTAATAATAGTGTCAGTGTTAATGATAGTGTCAGAGTCAATGTTAGTGTTAGTGTCAGTGTTAGTGTTAGTGTCACTTAATAATAGTGTCAGTGTTAATGATAGTGTCAGTGTCAGTGTTAGTGTCAGTGTCAGTGTCAGTGTCAGTGTCAGTGTCAGTGTCAGTGTTAATGTCAGTGTCAGTGTTCATGATAGTGTCTGTGTCAGCGTTAATGATAGTGTCAGAGTCAGTGTTAGTGTCAGTGTTAGTGTTAGTGTCACTTAATAATAGTGTCAGTGTTAATGATAGTGTCAGTGTTAGTGTTAGTGTCAGTTAATAATAGTGTCAGTGTTCATGATAATGTCAGAGTCAGTGTTAGTGTTAGTTAATAATAGTTAGTGTTAATAATAGTGTCAGTGTTAGTGTTAGTGTCAGTGTTAATGATAGTGTCAGTGTTAGTGTCAGTGTTAGTGTCAGTGTCAGTGTTAGTGTCAGTGTTAATGA
The DNA here is from genome assembly GCA_034769755.1 of Odontamblyopus lacepedii. Lineage (NCBI taxonomy): Eukaryota > Metazoa > Chordata > Actinopteri > Gobiiformes > Gobiidae > Odontamblyopus > Odontamblyopus lacepedii. The sequence goes on along the minus strand of CM068348.1, from coordinate 7,941,705 downwards.
TAGTGTCAGAGTCAGTGTTAGTGTCAGTGTTAGTGTCAGTGTCAGTGTTAGTGTCAGTGTTAGTGTCAGTTAATAATAGTGTCAGTGTTCATGATAATGTCAGAGTCAGTGTTAGTGTCAGTTAATAATAGTTAGTGTTAATGATAGTGTCAGAGTCAGTGTTAGTGTCAGTGTTAGTGTCAGTGTTAGTGTCAGTGTTAGTGTTAATGATAGTGTCAGTGTTAGTGTTAGTGTCAGTGTTAATGATAGTGTCAGAGTCAGTGTTAGTGTCAGTGTTAGTGTCAGTGTTAGTGTTAGTGTCAGTGTTAATGATAGTGTCAGAGTCAGTGTTAGTGTCAGTTAATAATAGTTAGTGTTAATGATAGTGTCAGAGTCAGTGTTAGTGTCAGTGTTAGTGTCAGTGTTAATGATAGTGTCAGTGTCAGTGTTAGTGTCAGTGTTAATGATAGTGTCAGTGTTAGTGTTAGTGTCAGTGTTAATGATAGTGTCAGTGTTAGTGTTAGTGTCAGTGTTAGTGTTAGTGTCAGTGTTAGTGTCAGTGTTAGTGTCAGTGTTAATGATAGTGTCAGTGTTAGTGTCAGTGTCAGTGTTAGTGTCAGTGTTAATGATAGTGTCAGTGTTAGTGTCAGTGTCAGTGTCAGTGTTAGTGTTAGTGTCAGTGTTAGTGTCAGTGTTAGTGTCAGTGTTAGTGTTAGTGTTAGTGTCAGTGTTAGTGTTAGTGTCAGTGTTAATGATAGTGTCAGTGTTAGTGTTAGTGTCAGTGTCAGTGTTAGTGTTAGTGTCAGTGTTAATGATAGTGTCAGAGTCAGTGTTAGTGTCAGTGTTAGTGTCAGTGTTAGTGTCAGTGTTAGTGTTAATGATAGTGTCAGTGTTAGTGTTAGTGTCAGTGTTAATGATAGTGTCAGAGTCAGTGTTAGTGTCAGTGTTAGTGTCAGTGTTAGTGTTAGTGTCAGTGTTAATGATAGTGTCAGAGTCAGTGTTAGTGTCAGTTAATAATAGTTAGTGTTAATGATAGTGTCAGAGTCAGTGTTAGTGTCAGTGTTAGTGTCAGTGTTAATGATAGTGTCAGTGTCAGTGTTAGTGTCAGTGTTAATGATAGTGTCAGTGTTAGTGTTAGTGTCAGTGTTAATGATAGTGTCAGTGTTAGTGTTAGTGTCAGTGTTAGTGTTAGTGTCAGTGTTAGTGTCAGTGTTAGTGTCAGTGTTAATGATAGTGTCAGTGTCAGTGTCAGTGTTAGTGTCAGTGTTAATGATAGTGTCAGTGTTAGTGTCAGTGTCAGTGTCAGTGTTAGTGTTAGTGTCAGTGTTAGTGTCAGTGTTAGTGTCAGTGTTAGTGTTAGTGTTAGTGTCAGTGTTAGTGTTAGTGTCAGTGTCAGTGTTAGTGTCAGTGTCAGTGTTAGTGTCAGTGTCAGTGTCAGTGTCAGTGTTAATGTCAGTGTCAGTGTTCATGATAGTGTCTGTGTCAGCGTTAATGATAGTGTCAGAGTCAGTGTTAGTGTCAGTGTTAGTGTCACTTAATAATAGTGTCAGTGTTAATGATAGTGTCAGTGTTAGTGTTAGTGTCAGTTAATAATAGTGTCAGTGTTCATGATAATGTCAGAGTCAGTGTTAGTGTTAGTTAATAATAGTTAGTGTTAATAATAGTGTCAGTGTTAGTGTTAGTGTCAGTGTTAATGATAGTGTCAGAGTCAGTGTTAGTGTTAGTGTCAGTGTTAGTGTCAGTGTCAGTGTTAGTGTCAGTGTTAATGATAGTGTCAGAGTCAGTGTTAGTGTTAGTGTCAGTGTTAGTGTCAGTGTCAGTGTTAGTGTCAGTTAATAATAGTTAGTGTTAATGATAGTGTCAGAGTCAGTGTTAGTGTCAGTGTTAGTGTCAGTGTTAGTGTTAATGATAGTGTCAGTGTTAGTGTTAGTGTCAGTGTTAATGATAGTGTCAGTGTCAGTGTTAGTGTCAGTGTTAATGATAGTGTCAGAGTCAGTGTTAGTGTCAGTTAATAATAGTGTCAGTGTTAATGATAGTGTCAGAGTCAATGTTAGTGTTAGTGTCAGTGTTAGTGTTAGTGTCACTTAATAATAGTGTCAGTGTTAATGATAGTGTCAGTGTCAGTGTCAGTGTCAGTGTTAATGTCAGTGTCAGTGTTCATGATAGTGTCTGTGTCAGCGTTAATGATAGTGTCAGAGTCAGTGTTAGTGTCAGTGTTAGTGTTAGTGTCACTTAATAATAGTGTCAGTGTTAATGATAGTGTCAGTGTTAGTGTTAGTGTCAGTTAATAATAGTGTCAGTGTTCATGATAATGTCAGAGTCAGTGTTAGTGTTAGTTAATAATAGTTAGTGTTAATAATAGTGTCAGTGTTAGTGTTAGTGTCAGTGTTAATGATAGTGTCAGTGTTAGTGTCAGTGTTAGTGTCAGTGTCAGTGTTAGTGTCAGTGTTAATGATAGTGTCAGAGTCAGTGTTAGTGTTAGTGTCAGTGTTAGTGTCAGTGTCAGTGTTAGTGTCAGTGTTAGTGTCAGTTAATAATAGTGTCAGTGTTCATGATAATGTCAGAGTCAGTGTTAGTGTCAGTTAATAATAGTTAGTGTTAATGATAGTGTCAGAGTCAGTGTTAGTGTCAGTGTTAGTGTCAGTGTTAGTGTCAGTGTTAGTGTTAATGATAGTGTCAGTGTTAGTGTTAGTGTCAGTGTTAATGATAGTGTCAGAGTCAGTGTTAGTGTCAGTGTTAGTGTCAGTGTTAGTGGTAGTGTCAGTGTTAATGATAGTGTCAGAGTCAGTGTTAGTGTCAGTTAATAATAGTTAGTGTTAATGATAGTGTCAGAGTCAGTGTTAGTGTCAGTGTTAGTGTCAGTGTTAATGATAGTGTCAGTGTCAGTGTTAGTGTCAGTGTTAATGATAGTGTCAGTGTTAGTGTTAGTGTCAGTGTTAATGATAGTGTCAGTGTTAGTGTTAGTGTCAGTGTTAGTGTTAGTGTCAGTGTTAGTGTCAGTGTTAGTGTCAGTGTTAATGATAGTGTCAGTGTTAGTGTCAGTGTCAGTGTTAGTGTCAGTGTTAATGATAGTGTCAGTGTTAGTGTCAGTGTCAGTGTTAGTGTTAGTGTCAGTGTTAGTGTCAGTGTTAGTGTCAGTGTTAGTGTTAGTGTTAGTGTCAGTGTTAGTGTTAGTGTCAGTGTTAATGATAGTGTCAGTGTTAGTGTTAGTGTCAGTGTCAGTGTTAGTGTTAGTGTCAGTGTTAATGATAGTGTCAGAGTCAGTGTTAGTGTCAGTGTCAGTGTTAGTGTCAGAGTCAGTGTTAGTGTAAGTGTCAGGTAATAATAGTGTCAGTGTTAATGATAGTGTCTGTGTCAGTGTTAGTGTTAGTGTCAGTGTTAGTGTAAGTGTCAGTTAATAACAGTGTCAGTGTTAATGATAGTGTCTGTGTCAGTGTTAGTGTTAGTGTCAGTGTTAGTGTAAGTGTCAGTTAATAATAGTGTCAGTGTTAATGATAGTGTCTGTATCAGTGTTAGTGTCAGTGTCAGTGTTAGTGTTAGTGTCAGTGTCAGTGTTAGTGTTAGTGTCAGTGTTAATGATAGTGTCAGAGTCAGTGTTAGTGTCAGTGTTAGTGTTAGTGTCAGTGTTAATGATAGTGTCAGTGTTAGTGTCAGTGTTAGTGTTAGTGTCAGTGTTAGTGTTAGTGTCAGTGTTAATAATAGTGTCAGAGTCAGTGTTAGTGTCAGTGTTAGTGTCAGTGTTAGTGTTAGTGTCAGTGTTAGTGTCAGTGTTAATGATAGTGTCAGTGTTAGTGTCAGTGTCAGTGTTAGTGTCAGTGTTAGTGTCAGTGTCAGTGTTAGTGTTAGTGTTAGTGTCAGTGTCAGTGTTAGTGTCAGAGTCAGTGTTAGTGTAAGTGTCAGGTAATAATAGTGTCAGTGTTAATGATAGTGTCTGTGTCAGTGTTAGTGTCAGTGTTAGTGTAAGTGTCAGTTAATAATAGTGTCAGTGTTAATGATAGTGTCTGTGTCAGTGTTAGTTTCAGTGTTAGTGTAAGTGTCAGTTAATAATAGTGTCAGTGTTAATGATAGTGTCTGTGTCAGTGTTAGTGTTAGTGTCAGTGTCAGTGTCAGTGTTAGTTTTAGTGTCAGTTAATAATAGTGTCAGTGTTAATGATACTGTCAGTGTTAGTGTTAGTGTCAGTGTTAGTTTTAGTGTCAGTTAATAATAGTGTCAGTGTTAATGATAGTGTCTGTGTCAGTGTTAGTGTTAGTGTCAGTGTTAGTGTAAGTGTCAGTTAATAATAGTGTCAGTGTTAATGATAGTGTCTGTGTCAGTGTTAGTGTTAGTGTCAGTGTTAGTGTAAGTGTCAGTTAATAATAGTGTCAGTGTTAATGATAGTGTCTGTGTCAGTGTTAGTGTTAGTGTCAGTGTTAGTGTAAGTGTCAGCTAATAATAGTGTCAGTGTTAATGATAGTGTCTGTGTCAGTGTTAGTGTCAGTGTCAGTGTCAGTGTTAGTTTTAGTGTCAGTTAATAATAGTGTCAGTGTTAATGATAGTGTCTGTGTCAGTGTTAGTGTTAGTGTCAGTTAATAATAGTGTCAGTGTTAATGATAGTGTCTGTGTCAGTGGAGGAAATAAAACTGAATTAATGTGGAGTAAAACTTGCTCTTGTTCTGTGTTTGTGTTGTGACAGGAGTTTGTACAGAGACCTGCTGTTCCTCGCTCTGGTGTCTTTAGGAAGAAACAACATTAACATCAGTGAGTTCATGTTTCCATGGTGTGTGTGTGTGTTTGTGTGTCTGTGTGTGTTTGTGTTTGTGTGTTTGTGTGTCTGTGTGTGTTTGTGTGTTTGTGTGTGTGTGTTTGTGTTTGTGTGTGTGTGTGTGTGTGTGTGTTTGTGTCTGTGTGTTTAGAGATATATTTTTGTCAGTTTCACCCACGTGATTGTCACAGACACACATTACCATCCTCTTGTCCTCTTCAGGTGCGTTCGACAGAGAGTACAGACTGGCTTATGATCGTCTCACACCTGCACAGGTGAAGTTGACGCACAACTGTGAACGGCCCCCGGGGGCAGGGGTCATGGAGTGTAGAAGGACGTTTGGAGAACCAGGGCTGTGACCCCACAACCTCCAGAACCCTAAAGACTCTAAAGACCTGAGCGCTAAAGACTTGAACCCTAAAGACCTGAGCGCTAAAGATCTGAACTCTAAAGACTTGAACTCTAAAGACCGGACCCCTAAAAACCTGAACTTAAAAGACCTAAACCCTAAAGACCTGAACCCTTAAGACCTAAACCCTAAAGACCTGAACCCTAAAGACCTGACCCCTAAAAACCTGAACTTAAAAGACCTAAACCCTAAAGACCTGAACCCTAAAGACCTAAACCCTAAAGACCTGAACCCTAAAGACCTAAACCCTAAAGACCTGAACCCTAAAGACCTGACCCCTAAAAACCTGAACTTAAAAGACCTAAACCCTAAAGACCTGAACCCTAAAGACCTGACCCCTAAAAACCTTAACTTAAAAGACCTAAACCCTAAAGACCTGAACCCTAAAGACCTGACCCCTAAAGACCTGACCCCTAAAGACCTGAACCCTAAAGACCTGACCCCTAAAAACCTGAACTTAAAAGACCTAAACCCTAAAGACCTGAACCCTAAAGACCTGACCCCTAAAGACCTAACCCCTAAAGACCTGAACCCTAAAGACCTAAACCCTAAAGACCTGAACCCTAAAGACCTGAACCCTAAAGACCTGACCCCTAAAGACCTGAACCCTAAAGACCTGACCCCTAAAGACCTGACCCCTAAAAACCTGAACTTAAAAGACCTAAACCCTAAAGACCTGAACCCTAAAGACCTGAACCCTAAAGACCTGACCCCTAAAGACCTAACCCCTAAAGACCTGAACCCTAAAGACCTAAACCCTAAAGACCTGAACCCTAAAAACCTGAACCCTAAAGACCTGACCCCTAAAGACCTGACCCCTAAAAACCTGAACTTAAAAGACCTAAACCCTAAAGACCTGAACCCTAAAGACCTGACCCCTAAAGACCTGAACCCTAAAGACCTGACCCCTAAAAACCTGAACTTAAAAGACCTAAACCCTAAAGACCTGAACCCTAAAGACCTAAACCCTAAAGACCTGAACCCTAAAGACCTAAACCCTAAAGACCTGAACCCTAAAGACCTGAACCCTAAAGACCTGACCCCTAAAAACCTGAACTTAAAAGACCTAAACCCTAAAGACCTGAACCCTAAAGACCTGACCCCTAAAAACCTTAACTTAAAAGACCTAAACCCTAAAGACCTGAACCCTAAAGACCTGAACCCTAAAGACCTGACCCCTAAAGACCTGACCCCTAAAGACCTGAACCCTAAAGACCTGACCCCTAAAAACCTGAACTTAAAAGACCTAAACCCTAAAGACCTGAACCCTAAAGACCTAACCCCTAAAGACCTGAACCCTAAAGACCTAAACCCTAAAGACCTGAACCCTAAAGACCTGAACCCTAAAGACCTGACCCCTAAAGACCTGAACCCTAAAGACCTGACCCCTAAAGACCTGACCCCTAAAAACCTGAACTTAAAAGACCTAAACCCTAAAGACCTGAACCCTAAAGACCTGAACCCTAAAGACCTGACCCCTAAAGACCTAACCCCTAAAGACCTGAACCCTAAAGACCTAAACCCTAAAGACCTGAACCCTAAAAACCTGAACCCTAAAGACCTGACCCCTAAAGACCTGACCCCTAAAAACCTGAACTTAAAAGACCTAAACCCTAAAGACCTGAACCCTAAAGACCTGACCCCTAAAGACCTGACCCCTAAAGACCTGAACCCTAAAGACCTGAACCCTAAAGACCTGACCCCTAAAGTCCTGACCCCTAAAGACCTGAACCCTACAGACCAGACTCCTAAAGACCTGAACCCTAAAGACCTAACCCCTAAAGACCTGACCCCTAAAGACCTGAACCCTAAAGACCTGAACCCTAAAGACCTAACCTCTAAAGACCTGAACCCTAAAGACCTGAACCCTAAAGACCTGACCCCTAAAGACCTGAACCCTACAGACCGGACCCTTAAAGACCTGAACCCTAAAGACCTGAACCCTAAAGACCTGAACCCTAAAGACCTGAGCCCTAAAGACCTGAACCCTAAAGACCTGACCCCTAAAGACCGGACCCCTAAAGACCTGAGCGCTAAAGCACAACGTGATCCATCAGGGTGACTACCTGTCCCCCTTTAAGCACCTGTCCCCCTTTAAGCACCTGTCCTCCTTTAAGCACCTGTCCTCCTTTAAGCACCTGTCCTCCTTTAAGCATCTGTCATCACTGCCATCCATCCATCCATCCATCTTCTCCCGCTTAATCCGGCTGGGTCACAGGGGCAGTTTGCTGCCCATTACTCATAGCACCTGACCCCCTATGAACCCCTCTGCAGGTGGTGCCCACAGGAGATCACTGCCATCATCGAATGATAAAAAGTGAGAAAATGCACCGCAAAAAATAAAATCATACTTGAGAAAATAAGTGAAGTGAAAATAATAAGTGCTTGAATCCAGTAGTGACTTTGATTTGAGAATAATTTTGTTTCTTTGGCAAATCTTATTTTAAGACAGTAACTGCTGTTCGATCAAGCTCTTATTATTAACTTGTCTTCTTATTAAGATTTTATTTTTTTCAATGAACTCAGCACTTTATGGGTCTTGGGTTTAGTCTGTTCAAACCTGATCCTCCAGTCTCTCTCTGAGTGATACGACTCAGCAAAATGAACTGTCCCTTCTGTGATTTGAGGTGGTCACCCTTTAACCCTGTGACAATGGACAGGTGCAGCCACTGCCACATGAGCCTGTCAGGGCCTCTGTAAATATAAAAACTTTTTAAAGTGGAGAATAATGATTCCATGTGTGTACAGGTAAAAACAGTCTATTTTAAGACTGAGATTCTGTGGAGGTTGTAGCAGGTTTGTAGCGAGTGCACATCCTGCCTGCCCCTGCCCTGCCCCTGCCCTGCCCTGCCCCTGTCCTGCCCCTGTCCTGCCCCTGCCCCTGTCCTGCCCCTGCCCTGCCCCTGTCCTGCCCCTGCCCTGCCCCTGTGAAGTCTGTTGTTGATCTTGTGTTTTCATGATGCACTTTGCTCATAAGCCCCATTCACACACAGCCTGAGCCACGAGTCCTGTGAACAGACCCAGGACCGGGTCACATGTGAACAGACCCAGGACTGATTTTCCTGCGTTTTCCTTGGTTACGAGCGTGTTTTCCTTGGTTACGAGCGTGTTTTCCTTGGTTACGAGCGTGTTTTCCTTGGTTATGCTGTGTGGTTATAGTCCAGCCCGTTGCCATAGTGATCAGGTTAAGTGTGAACAGATCAGATCTGGTAGTAAATGCGTTTCCACTTTCCAAAATGCGCAAAAGGAGAAATACATACATTTAAAATAAATGTAAACGTTTATGCAAATGAAGAGTTCTAAATGCGATTGTGCGTTAAACACTTGTGCGTATACACCTCCCGTTACTGATGTGAATCTTTAATATGCACATTAAAATAGTGTGTGTGTGTTTCTCTGCGGCCTGTGTGTGATTGGGGCTTTACCTTTTCTGTTTGTTTGGACCTGTGATGAAGTGACTTTAGGCAGCTGCAGCACAGACTAGAAAATATGAAAACAGAAGAATTCTTTAACCCCTCAAAGTGTTTTTAAAGCTCCTGTATCATGAAAAACTGACCGCTGTGAGCTTTAAGTCTGGTTCTAACGCTGTTCCCTCCTCAAAAACAGACCTGGAGCTGTGTTTTGTTGTATGAAGCTCAGTGTAAATCTGCAGGGTTTGTCTCTGAATGAAACAAAACACAACTCCAGGTCTGTTTTTGATGAAGAAATTATAAGATCGATCAGAAAATAGCGTCATATAGACTCTTTAACTTCATGTTTTGACTGAGTTGTTCCATTTGAAAGCAATATCTGTTTGTACGATAGTCTAAATGATGTAACGCAGACAGTGTGAAGGGACCACGAGGAGATTTCCTTTGACGAAGTACAATCAACAGAATCCCAACTGTATTTAAGGTTTTAAATAAAGGAGACACTATTTTGATAAAGAAATGATTTATTAAAGCTGTAGAGGTGTGTACAGTCTCCCCCTCTGAGTTTGGACTGTCTGTATTCTTTTACGTGTCTGTGCACTTGTATTCACTAAGCACTCAAACACAACATTTAGCCTCTTATTCAATATTCCATGTATTTTGCACTGAAAATGTGACAGGTCCCCGCGCTCCGGCCGGACTCGGACCCTCGTGATGGTGCTGGTGTGTGCAGTCTTTTTCTGATTCAGGGTTCTGTGTAACTGGAGATACTTTGGACTTGATGCTGGAGAAGCTGGCGTTGAAACCTTCAGTGACAGTGGACCACTCTGTGACTAACATGATGTCTATATGTTTACAGTATCTGTTGTATCGGCAGTATTATTTATCACTTGTAACACCAAGAATTCTTTGTAAGAGTTTTTCATTAAACATAAAATCCATTTCCTCTTGTGCGAAATATTATTATCCCCTTCTATAAGGTTTCGTAGTTGTGCATGAACAGACAGAAGTACTTTATAAAACTGGCTCTTTTAATCGCTTTAATAAAGAAAGACTCAAGACTAAAATCATAAAGAACATATATGGTCTGTACAGAGACCATATATAGACCATATATACTCTAAATACAAATGAAGCTTTCACATCAGAACAGAGATCTGACACAAAAAACCATAAGAACTTTTGTTTGGCTGCTGCTGCTGTCAGATTATGAGGTGCAGATATAAGTGTAAAAAGAACTGTAGATCCACGGATAGAAAGTGGAAGTGTAGATCCACGGATAGAACGTGGAACTGTAGATCCACGGATAGAACGTGGAAGTGTAGATCCACGGATAGAACGTGGAACTGTAGATCCACGGATAGAACGTGGAAGTGTAGATCCATGGATAGAACATAGAAGTGCAGATCCATGGATAGAACGTGGAAGTGTAGATCCATGGACAGAACGTGGAAGTGTAGATCCATGGATAGAACGTGGAAGCGTAGATCCATGGATAAAACGTGGAAGCGTAGATCCATGGATAGAACGTGGAAGTGCAGATCCATGGATAGAACGTGGAAGCGTAGATCCATGGATAGAACGTGGAAGCGTAGATCCATGGATGGAACGTGGAAGCGTAGATCCATGGATAGAACGTGGAAGCGTAGATCCATGGATGGAACGTGGAAGCGTAGATCCATGGATAGAACGTGGAAGCGTAGATCCATGGATAGAACGTAGAAGTGTAGATCCATGGATAGAACATGAAGCGTAGATCCATGGATTTGTCAGGACTTTTTTTTATCAGAATTAAAAACAAGACACATTTATTTTCTACAGAACTAAACTGTGATGACATCAGTATGGACACAGCCACTGAGATCATTCTGTTCTCTTCAGGCCTGTTTCTGTAAAAGAAGAATTTCAAACCTGAAAGGATTTATTTGTTCACACATTATTTACCTCAGTACATAAAGGAAAAATATAAATATAATATAATGCATACAAATAAAAGTCCAGCTCTATTAGTTTGAATGAGTTCTTGAGTTCTTTGAATGAGTTCTTGAGTAACCCTAACCCTAACCCGGACACTGGCCTGGCCATGGTGGTGCTCAGGGCCTCAGATGGTGGTCAGGGCCTCACAGATGGTGGTGCTCAGGGCCTCAGACGGTGCTCAGGGCCTCAGACGGTGGTGGTCAGGGCCTCAGATGGAGGTGAGGGCCTCAGATGGTGGTCAGGGCCTCAGATGGAGGTCAGGGCCTCAGATGGTGCTCAGGGCCTCAGATGGTGGTGCTCAGGGCCTCAGATGGTGGTGGTCAGGGCCTCAGATGGAGGTCAGGGCCTCAGATGGTGCTCAGGGCCTCAGATGGAGGTCAGGGCCTCAGATGGTGCTCAGGGCCTCAGATGGTGGTGCTCAGGGCCTCAGATGGTGGTGGTCAGGACCTCAGACGGTGGTGGTCAGGATCTCAGACGGTGCTCAGGGCCTCAGACGGTGGTGGTCAGGACCTCAGATGGTGCTCAGGGCCTCAGATGGACACGGGGCAGATGATGAGGCGGTCCTCCAGCATCACGCTGAGCACCAGGAAGATGAAGTAGAGCAGAAACATGGTGAAGCCCAGCAGTTTGTTCATCTTCCACTTGCAGCAGGCGATGGAGACGATGACGAAGAGCAGCATGAGGAAGAGGAGCACGATGGCGCAGAAGAGTCCGTTACTGCTGACCGCCACCGGGGCGAAGCCGTGTGTGCACGAGTACAGGAGCCAGGGCACCGGGAGCCTGAAACCACAGAGAGGCGTTAAGGATTATACAAGCTGCTCCCATACATGTCTGCACTGTACATCTGTGTGCTGCTAACTGGAGGCACTGATCTGTCTGAGGCTTTGCTACTTGCATACTAACATTAGCCAACAGTTTTCCAGATCGCCAGTCTCTTATTTTCATTTATTATTGTTGGTTCTTCTTCTGTTTTCATGTCTTAATCTCACTAAAGTTGGAGTTCCACACTGACCCCACGGTGATGTCGAAGATGTTGCTGCCCACAGAGCTGGACACGGCCATGTCGCCCAGACCTTTCCGTGCCACGATGACGCTGGTGATGAGGTCTGGGATGGAGGTGCCCGCTGCCAGGATGGTGAGCCCCATGATCTCCTCTGAGATACCGATGGTCTCACCCACCTACACACCACAGGAAGTACTGGAGTTATGACTGAAGTGGATCGATCTACTTAAAATAAGTCCAATAAAAAGAGGAAAAACAGGAAAACTATCTGTGAGAAGGTTCCATAAACTCAGAGTTCAACAAGAGCAGGCAGAACTTGTGTCATTATTATCATCACACTGGGGAGTTAACCTCACACATTCAGATGGATTGACAAACTCTTGCTCTGAGGTTTGGGCGGGGCCAAAGCTGAAGTGCCCAAATGGACCAAAATAAACATGGTGGCGCCAACAGACGTACTTCAGCCTATTGTACCAGCAGTATGGACAGTTTAGTTTGTGAAATTGTGAAATTGTGAAATCATGCAGAGGGAAGCGCTGTTTGCATTTGTGGACAGGGAAGAAGTCTGTGCTTTTCTTTTTTATTTCTCTTTCAGCTGGTTTTAATAAAGTTTGACTTTTTGAAGTTTAGAGTGACACACATGAGTCTGAAGCCTGTGATGTCTGATAAACTGTATTAACCTGATATCACAGTGTCTTATACAGTATAACAGTGATGATTCTAGGACCAGGACTTCTGTTTTACCTGATGGGCCCACCACACCATGAGGTAGGAGAAGATGGCAATCCAAATGATCGACCCCAGGAACGTCATCACAAAGAACTTTCTGGATTTCTGCAGAATAAAAGATGTTATTATTATAACATTAACTCTTATGAACTCTTTATTCACCTGGTTCCGGACGTCGGGCACCGTGAGCCACAGAGGGAGAACGATGGGCAGGAGGAGCAGGTATGTGACCTGTTTCCGTCTGGTGTCGGGCCATTCTAAAGACAGAGGCTCCTCTTCCACTCCCTGCTCCTCTTCTTCACTCTCCTCACTCTCCTCACTCTCCTCACTCTCCTCACTCTCCTCACTCTCACTGGAGTCATCAGAGTCTTCAGAGCCGCCGTCTGCAGGAATGTCTTCCTAAAGCAGAGACAGAGCGCAGTGCTCAGGTCAGCCTCCAGGGGGCGCACAGCTGAAGAGCACACAGGCACAGACTCTGATACAGGGCCTCTGGTGTAAGCTGAGCTCATCTTTGTGTGCTAGTTTCAGGATGGACACTAATGTGTGCAGTTAGAGACTGGACACGAGCGCCGAACACTCTGTTCCTTTAAAGGGTCAAAAGGTTCTCTGCTCTGTTCATTTAAAGGGTCAAAAGGTTCTCTGTTCTGTTCATTTAAAGGGTCAAAAGGTTCTCTGCTCTGTTCAGTTCATTTAAAGGGTCAAAATGTTCTCTGCTCTGTTCATTTAAAGGGTCAAAAAGTTCTCTGCTCTGTTCAGTTCATTTAAAGGGTCAAAAGGTTCTCTGCTCTGCTCATTTAAAGGGTCAAAAGGTTCTCTGTTCTGTTCATGTAAAGGGTCAAAAGGTTCTCTGCTCTGTTCAGTTCATTTAAAGGGTCAAAAGGTTCTCTGCTCTGTTCAGTTCATTTAAAGGGTCAAAAGGTTCTCTGCTCTGTTCAGTTCATTTAAAGGGTCAAAAGGTTCTCTGCTCTGTTCATTTAAAGGGTCAAAAGGTTCTCTGCTCTGTTCATTTAAAGGGTCAAAAGGTTCTCTGCTCTGTTCATTTAAAGGGTCAAAAGGTTCTCTGCTCTGTTCTGATGTAGTTTCCTCATTAAACACATATGTAGAATTCTGATTCTGTTTTGTTCTTGTTTCATTCACAACACACAAACTAGAGGTAAGATCGGGCCTAAAAAATCCAGCCCGACCCGACCCGACCCGCGGGTATTAAAGCCCGACCCGAGCCCGAAGCAAACCCGAAATTTCATCAGGTCAAAATAGATGCGGACCTGCGGAGGGGAAGATTATTAAGAGGGCGTCGTTCACGTGCGCAGAGCATGCTCTGCTCTGGCTCATGCTCTGTGCACGAATTTAACTGCTAAACTGTTAAAAAAAAAAAAGTCAGCGAGAGAGAAGCCCGGCCCGACCCGAAGCAATGATTGACATTTTAGGCCCGACCCGACCCGAATTTGCTTAAGATCTTACCTCTAACACAAACCCTGCACATAATAATAATAATAATAATGCATCAGTTTTATATAGCGCTTTTCAAGACACTCAAAGACGCTTTACAGAGCATTATTCATTCACTCCAGACCTGGTGGTGGTAAACTACTATTGTAGCCACAGCTGCCCTGGGGCAGACTGACTGAAGCGAGGCTGCCAATCTGCGCCATCGGCCCCTCCGACCACCACCACCATTCATGCACACACCACTTTCATACTAGGCAATGTGGGTGCTGTGTCTTGCCTAAGGACACTACGACAGTTTTTGCCACTGGCGCCCCCCTGTGGCACCTGGAATTCCCAGTGTCTCCCATCCAAGTACTAACCAGGCCCTGCTGAGCTTCTGAGATCTGACGGGATCAGGCTTTGACAAGCCAGTATGGCCACATTTATCACAAGTTCTTCTCTCAAACTGAAAACACTCTGTTACACCTTGTGATGTCATGTGGTAACAGGAAGTGCTCCACTGTGTTTCTAAACTCCATGTGGTGAGTGGTGATGGTCAAGAAAATTAAATAATGTAGCTAAACTATAACCAAACACCGACAGAGGGCAGAACTAAAAGCTCACACAGGTTTGTTCTTGATAACACAGAGGCAAGGTTCCATTTTGAAATAAGTTCTACATTTATTTTACACATAATTTAGTTGAGAGGACATGTGCATAAATAGTTTTGTGTATTTCATTAGTTCAGCTCAAAGTCCATGAAATAACAAGTTGGGGAGGACGTTAACTTTGGGATTCACAGGTCAGGCCCATCTGGTCGGAGCAGGAGGCACAACTCAGTCCAGTCACACATGTACAAAAGAGCAAGACGACGCCCCGGCACTGCAGCTCCCAGGAGTCACATCCAGAAATAAAAAATAAGTTACTTCTAATCCTACAGTTAACTGGCAACTGTCGCCTCACAGGAACACGGGGCTTCGACAGCAGCGACCATGAACACGAAGCACAATATGCAGCGCAATGTAACGGGCCATGGCACTAAATGCAACAACCATGTTAGTATCAAAATAAGTTACTGAAGCCAACTAAAGAGCAAGAATGCTTCCTGAAGAGCTGAGGACCCAGAGGTGCACCGGGACACCCAGGAAGTGCACAGGTCTGAGGGCAGAACAGTCTCTTAAAGTGTGAAGGCCCGACCACAGGCCACACTGCCCCATCCACACACCTTCACTAGAATCATTTGGATCATTTCAGCTCTAACTTGAAAAGTACCACTTCATGACATCACAAAGTGGAACAGAGCATTTTGATCTTTGGAGATGTAGACAAAGTAATAATAAAGGATTAATCCAAGATCAGTGGACATTTGATCCAGATAATATTCGGAAGTGTGTGCCTGGATGTAGCTGCATGTTTCTCACAATACCAGTGGAGGGCGCTGTGTGAGTCTGAGCCTTACATATAATGACACCAAAGACTGAGTCCTGCTCTTTCTGTAAAGCCTCGGGGTGTCCATGAGGGGACAGTACCTTCGTGTCTTCTGTCTCCTTCTTCTCTGTGTCTGGAGCTTTGGGAGGGTCCAGCTCTTTGCTCTGGTCCGGCTTCTGACCCCCATCTGAGAAAATAATCACCCAGAATGTAAAGAGCGACCAGAATGTAAAGAATAACCAGAATGTAAAGAGTGACCAGAATGTAAAGAGCGACCAGAATGTAAAGAGCAACCAGAATGTAAAGAATAACCAGAATGTAAAGAGCGACCAGAATGTAAAGAGTAACCAGAATGTAAAGAATAACCAGAATGTAAAGAGCGACCAGAATGTAAAGAATAACCAGAATGTAAAGAGTGACCAGAATGTAAAGAGCAACCAGAATGTAAAGAATAACCAGAATGTAAAGAGTGACCAGAATGTAAAGAGCAACCAGAATGTAAAGAGCAACCAGAATGTAAAGAATAACCAGAATGTAAAGAGCGACCAGAATGTAAAGAGCGACCAGAATGTAAAGAATAACCAGAATGTAAAGAGTGACCAGAATGTAAAGAGTAACCAGAATGTAACCAGAATGTAAAGAGCAACCAGAATGTAAAGAATAACCAGAATGTAAAGAGCGACCAGAATGTAAAGAGCGACCAGAATGTAAAGAGCAACCAGAATGTAAAGAATAACCAGAATGTAAAGAGCGACCAGAATGTAAAGAGCAACCAGAATGTAAAGAGTAACCAGAATGTAAAGTGACCAGAATGTAAAGAGCGACCAGAATGTAAAGAGCGACCAGAATGTAAAGAGCGACCAGAATGTAAAGAGTAACCAGAATGTAAAGAATAACCAGAATGTAAAGAGTAACCAGAATGTAAAGAGTGACCAGAATGTAAAGAGCGACCAGAATGTAAAGAGCAAACAGAATGTAAAGAATAACCAGAATGTAAAGTGACCAGAATGTAAAGAGCGACCAGAATGTAAAGAGTAACCAGAATGTAAAGAGCGACCAGAATGTAAAGAGCGACCAGAATGTAAAGAGCGACCAGAATGTAAAGAGTGACCAGAATGTAAAGAGTAACCAGAATGTAAAGAGCGACCAGAATGTAAAGAGCGACCAGAATGTAAAGAGTAACCAGAATGTAAAGAGCGACCAGAATGTAAAGAGTAACCAGAATGTAAAGAGTGACCAGAATGTAAAGAGTAACCAGAATGTAAAGAGCGACCAGAATGTAAAGAGCGACCAGAATGTAAAGAGTAACCAGAATGTAAAGAGCGACCAGAATGTAAAGAGTAACCAGAATGTAAAGAGCGACCAGAATGTAAAGAGTAACCAGAATGTAAAGAGCGACCAGAATGTAAAGAGCGACCAGAATGTAAAGAGCGACCAGAATGTAAAGAGCGACCAGAATGTAAAGAGCAACCGGAATGTAAAGAGTAACCAGAATGTAAAGAGCGACCAGAATGTAAAGAGTAACCAGAATGTAAAGAGTAACCAGAATGTAAAGAGCGACCAGAATGTAAAGAGCGACCAGAATGTAAAGAGTAACCAGAATGGAAAGAGCGACCAGAATGTAAAGAGTAACCAGAATGTAAAAAGCGACCAGAATGTAAAGAGTAACCAGAATGTAAAGAGCAACCAGAATGTAAAGAGTAACCAGAATGTAAAGAGCGACCAGAATGTAAAGAGTAACCAGAATGTAAAGAGCGACCAGAATGTAAAGAGCGACCAGAATGTAAAGAACGACCAGAATGTAAAGAGCGACCAGAATGTACAGAGTAACCAGAATGTAAAGAGTAACCAGAATGTAAAGAGTAACCAGAATGTAAAGAGTGACCAGAATGTAAAGAGCGACCTGAATGTAAAGAGTAACCAGAATGTAAAGAGTGACCAGAATGTAAAGAGCGACCTGAATGTAAAGAGCAACCAGAATGTAAAGAGCGACCAGAATGTAAAGAGCGACCAGAACGTAAAGAGCAGCCAGAATGTAAAGAGTAACCAGAATGTAAAGAGCGACCAGAATGTAAAGAGCGACCAGAATGTAAAGAGTAACCAGAATGTAAAGAGTGACCAGAATGTAAAGAGCGACCAGAATGTAAAGAGCGACCAGAATGTAAAGAGCGACCAGAATGTAAAGAGCAACCAGAATGTAAAGAGCGACCAGAACGTAAAGAGCAGCCAGAATGTAAAGAGTAACCAGAATGTAAAGAGCGACCAGAATGTAAAGCGCGACCAGAATGTAAAGCGCGACCAGAATGTAAAGAATAACCAGAATGTAAAGTGACCAGAATGTAAAGTGACCAGAATGTAAAGAGCGACCAGAATCAAAAGAATAACCAGAATGTAAAGAGTGACCAGAATGTAAAGAGCAACCAGAATGTAAAGAGTAACCAGAATGTAAAGAATAACCAGAATGTAAAGAGTAACCAGAATGTAAAGAGTGACCAGAATGTAAAGAGCGACCAGAATGTAAAGAGCAACCAGAATGTAAAGAATAACCAGAATGTAAAGTGACCAGAATGTAAAGAGCGACCAGAATGTAAAGAGCGACCAGAATGTAAAGCGCGACCAGAATGTAAAGAGCGACCAGAATGTAAAGGCAGATGGGCAAGGGCAGATTCCATCATAACATTTTACTTGTTTCAAATTACCTTCTTTTTTGTCCTGAGTTTTTCCTTTTGCTTTCTTGCTGGCCACACTATTCAGAGTCTCAGCTTTATCCTTAAATTTACCTTCAAAAACAAGAAATACAGAAATAAATATGATATGTACACAGGGGCAGACTTAGATCAGTAAAAAGACATTTTAGATGAATATAACATAGATGACATGAATAACTATCCTCCGCTCACATCATCAACATTCCCTGGGCCTGTGATGCTAACTGTAGGCACTACAGGACTACATTCATACCATCCTCCAAACAGATATACAACTAACACTTATGTAGCAGATAATACTCCCTACAACGGCACAACTCGCCCTGATGTCACAGATAATACTCCCTACAACTGTACTCACCCTTATGTAGCAGATAATACTCCCTACAACTGTACAACTCACCTTATGTCACAAATAATACTCCCTACAACTGTACAACTCACCTTATGTCACAGATAATACTCCCTACAACTGTACAACTCACCTTATGTCACAGATAATACTCCCTACGACTGTACAACTCACCTTATGTAGCAGATAATACTCCCTACAACTGCACAACTCACCTTATGTAGCAGATAATACTCCCTACAACTGCACAACTCACCTTATGTAGCAGATAATACTCCCTACAACTGTACAACTCACCCTTATGTAGCAGATAATACTCCCTACAACTGTACAGCTCGCCCTGATGTCACAGATAATACTCCCTACAACTGTACAACTCACCCTTATGTAGCAAATACTCCCTACAACTGTACAACTCACCTTATGTAGCAGATAATACTCCCTACAACTGCACAACTCACCTTATGTAGCAGATAATACTCCCTACAACTGTACAGCTCACCTTATGTCACAGATAATACTCCCTACAACTGTACAACTCACCCTTATGTAGCAGATAATACTCCCTACAACTGTACAGCTCGCCCTGATGTCACAGATAATACTCCCTATAACTGTACAACTAACCTTATGTCACAGATAATACTCCCTACAACTGTACAACTCACCTTGTCACAGATAATACTCCCTACAACTGTACAGCTCACCTTATGTCACAGATAATACTCCCTACAACTGTACAACTCACCTTATGTCACAGATAATACTCCCTACAACTGTACAACTCACCTTATGTCACAGATAATACTCCCTAAAACTGTACAGCACACTTATGTCACAGATAATACTCCCTACAACTGTACAGCTCACCTTATGTCACAGAAGTCTAAGTCAAGTCTGTCTGAGGCTTTGTTATACTTTAATCTGAGTTTAATTTTAACACAATCTGACCATAAAGACCTGACTCTGAACTCCAACAGGTGAGCGGATCTGTGTTGTTAGTCACAAGCTAGCATTAGCATTAGCAATAGCCAGCAGTTTTTCACTCTCACCTTTTAGTGTCAAACCAAACTCCTAAACAGAACAATCTAAAACTGTATCAGTGTGTTTGTAATGTGTGCATTGTTCACCTTGGTAACAGCTGAACATTTGGTCATAGACATACATGTAGAACAGAGTCTGAACTGCACATGCTCAGTGAGACAGAGACAGAGGTGCTTATGATCTGATTATGTCAATCTGGATTTAGAGCCTCAAATGGGACACATGATAATCTGAGACAAGGACAGAGTCTCACTGTCTCCTCACATCACACACAGAGACACATGGGGATGTCACACACGGGGAAGTCACACACAGGGACGCCACACACAGAGACACACGGGGACATCACACACAGGGACGTCACACACAGGGACATCACACACAAGGACGTCACACACAGGGACATCACACACAAAGACACACGGAGACATCACACACAGGGACGTCACACACCTGATGACCATCAAGTAAGACTAGCACACAGAATAGCTCAGGGAGTGTCAGTGACGCTAGGGAGCAGAGTAGACTAGTGAGGCACTGCTCTGTTAGCGAGAACAGCTCCAAACAGGCTGAGACTGTGTGTGCCCCACGTACAGGGGCCTCCTCTGAGCCACCCTGCATGAACAATTCTCCCAGACTGGCTGAGGCTGTGTATGTCCCACGCACAAAAAGCACAAATAAAACACACCTAAACTCTGATAGGAAAGGTATCAGATCTCATAACTTAATAAAAATAAATACATGTGTCGCAAATAAACAAAATGATAAGTGTGTAAAATGTGGACTGCTAAACATCAGGTCCCTCTCCTCTAAATCTCTTTTAATAAATTAATTAATTGGCGACTTTAATATTGATCTTCTAGCTTTAACTGAAACATGGCTTCAGGAAAATGATTATGTTAGACTAAACGAATCTACACCTCCAAGTCACGTGAACTTTCAAAGTGCCAGGAGCACAGGTCGAGGTGGCGGTGTGGCCGTCATTTCTCACTCCAGCCTAATTCTCAGCCTCAAATCTAATTATACATTCCGCTCCTTTGAAAGCCTCGCACTATCTATTACGTGCGCCAACTGGAAAAACCAAAAAGCTGTTATATTCATAACAATCCGACCTCCTGGTCCATATGCCGAGTTTCTGACAGAGTTTTCTGACTTTATTTCAAGTTTAGTTTTGGAATGGGAAAGGATTGTTATAGTTGGAGATTTCAACATTCATGTTGATAACAGCAGTGAGCCTCAGCAGTGCTTTTGGTGCTCTCTTGGATGGGGTCGGTTTTACCCAGAGTGTGAACAAGCCGACTCACTGTCACAATCACACTCTTGATCTCGTCCTAACTTATGGTATTGAGATTAATGACTTAATTGTAATTCCTCAAAACCCTATACTCTCTGACCATTCTTTAATTACCTTTCAATTCGTACTAAAAGACTATCCAGCTCTGCAGGAGAAAACTATAATGAAAAGAACAATATCAGAAAAATTGGTAGCCGAGTTCAAAGAAATAATCGAGCCAGTATTAAATGATACGCCATGTGACAATGAGAACAACTTTAATCCAATTATCATGGATCAGTTTGTTGATAGGACAATGCTCACCTTAAAATCTGCTCTCGATGTTGCAGCTCCGCTAAAACAGAAAAGCATTAAACCAAGACCTCCGGCTCCTTGGTTTACTCCAGAACTGCGATCACTCAAACAACACGTAAGACGCACAGAGAAGCTCTGGCGCCGCTCGCGCTCCGAGCAGTCTCTGAAGGCATGGAAGCTCTGCCTGCTCTCTTATAAGGCCGCTCTGCGAAAAGCACAAACCAGATACTATTCAAACCTAATAGAAGTAAACAAAAGCAACCCCAGATTTCTGTTCAGCACTGTAGCCAGGCTGACAAACTCACACACTGCCCCTGAGTCTCTTCTCCCCTCAAAGTTCAGTTGTGATGACTTTCTTGAATTCTTTGATTACAAAATTATAACCATTAGAGACAAGATCAACGAAGCCACTCCAAAAATCAGCCCCGAGCAAATCCAGCAAATCCAGTCTGTAACACCAATATCCCACATAAATCCTCTAACAGCATTAGACAAATTTACTCCTATCAATCAGGCGGAGATTACCTCAGTCATCATGTCATCCAAACCATCAACTTGTTTGCACGACCCTATTCCAGTCAAACTCCTCAAAGAAGCTCTCCACCTAATAATAGGTTCCATCCATAACATAATAAATATGTCGTTAGAAAATGGCTATGTTCCTCAGTCCTTTAAATATGCTGTAATTAAACCGCTTTTGAAAAAACCTAGCTTAAATCCTGATGAACTAGCCAACTACAGACCTATTTCGAATCTTCCATTTCTCTCAATGATTCTGGAACGAGTTGTGGTGAAACAGCTTTGTCACCATCTGCAGGACAATAATTTATATGAAAATTTTCAGTCTGGTTTCAGAGCTCACCACAGCACAGAAACTGCTCTGCTTAAAGTGACAAATGATTTGCTACTAGCTGCTGATAACGGGCTGGCTTCAGTCCTGGTCCTACTGGACCTCAGTGCAGCGTTTGACACCATTGATCACAACATTCTACTGCAGAGGTTAGAATGTGACATAGGTGTTAGAGGGACCGCCCTCAAATGGTTTAAATCCTATCTATCAGACAGGTACCAGTTTGTTAGTGTAAACCAGTGCACCTCTCCCTGCTCTAAAGTAGCTTGCGGTGTTCCACAAGGATCTGTGCTTGGTCCAATCCTGTTTACTCTGTATATGTTGCCATTAGGTAACATTATCAGAAAACATGGCATTAATTTCCACTGCTATGCTGATGACACTCAGCTGTACTTATCAATGAAACCTAATCAGACCGATCAAATCGATAAGATCAGTGCCTGTGTGAAGGACATCAAAACCTGGATGATCCTGAATTACCTGCTCTTAAACCCTGAAAAAACAGAGGTCATTGTTGTCGGTCCTAAAGGTCAGAGAGATTCTCTGTCCGACCAGATAATCTCACTTGACAATGTGAGTATAGCCTCCAGCTCTACTGTAAAAATCCTTGGAGTTGTATTTGACCAAAATTTCTCATTCACAGCTCATATAAACCAAGCTTGTAAAACTGCATATTTTCACCTGCGAAACATAACTAAAATCAGAAATATTTTGCCTAAAAATGATGCTGAAAAACTTATCCATGCATTTGTTACATCCAGACTAGATTACTGTAATTCTCTGCTCACCGTCTGCGCTAAAGGTACTTTAAGAAGCTTCCAGTTGGTCCAAAATGCAGCGGCCAGAGTCCTAACAGGAACTAAAATACGTGATCACATCAGTCCTGTGTTAAAATCACTTCACTGGCTTCCTGTCGAGCTTAGAATTAAATTCAAAGTTCTCCTCCTGACATACAAAGCCTTAAACAATATGGCCCCATCATATCTTCAGGATGCCATTGTCCCCTATCAGCCAAATAGAGCACTTCGCTCTCAGAATGCAGGATTATTAGTGGTTCCTAGAGTGTCTAAAAGTACAGTGGGGGGGAGAGCCTTCAGTTACCAAGCTCCTGTGTTATGGAATCAACTCCCTGTTGATGTTAAACAGGCTCCACAGTCTCTTTATTTAAGACCAGGCTTAAAACCTTCCTCTTCGGAATAGCTTATGACCAGGTTACTTAGTTGATGTCACTAAAATAAGCTGCTGCAGGAGATAACAAGCTGGGGGAAGTGTGGCAACCTGAGCACTGTCCTCTGTTTCCTCCGATTTTCTCATCAGCATCACTTACTATGTTCTCATCTGTAGTTTGTTCATTGCTATTCACATGTTGTCCCCTGTCCCACTCCCCCTGTGGAGTGGAACTCTTTCAGACGCCTGATGGCAGCTGGACCCCTCTCCTCCTCCTTGCCCGGGCTCCTCCTCCTCGCCCGGGCTCCTCCTCCTCGCCCGGGCTCCTCCTCCTCGCCCGGCCTCCCCTCCTCGCCCGGCCTCCCCTCCTCGCCCGGCCTCCTTCCCCACCTGGGTAGCTGTGGCCATACCGAACTGGCCCACGGGCCTGGACATCTATAGCCTGTCCGTCCATGGGAGTGGATCCCTCCTTCACTGTAGTTCTCCCCGAGGTTTCTTCTTTTTCCCAGGACCCTGGGTTTTTTGGAGTTTTTCCTTGCTGAGAAGGAGGGTCTAAGGACAGGGGATGACTGGACCATGTTTCATTTGCTGCTTTACATGAATGTTGTTTATTCCTGTTTTGATATGTCTGTGTGTATGTTTTACTCATCCAAATCTTGGAATGCCCTTAGAGGCAACTGTTGTTGCGATTTTGGGAGCTACAAAAATAAATTGAATTGAATTGAACACCGGGACATCACACACGGGGACATCACAAACAGAGACACACAGGGACGTCACACACGGGGACATCACACATGGGGACGTCACACACAGAGACACACAGGGACATCACACACAGGGACGTCACACACAGGGACGTCACACAGAGACGTCACACACAGTGACATACAGAGACACACGGGGATGTCACAGACAGTGACATACAGAGACACACGGGGACGTCACACACGGGGACGTCAAACACAGGGACGTCACACATGGGGACGTCACACACAGGGACGTCACACACGGGGACGTCACACACAGGAACGTCATATATGGGGACATCACACACAGTGACGTTACACACAGTGACGTTACACACAGTGACGTTACACACAGTGACGTTACACACAGTGACGTCACACATGGGGAGGTCACACATGGGGAGGTCACACACAGGAACGTCAAAAACAGGAACGTCAAACACAGGGACATCACACACAGGGACATCACACACAGTGACGTTACACACGGGGACAGCACACACGGGGACACACAGAGACGTCACACACGGGGACGTCACACACGGGTACGTCACACATGGGGACATCACACACAGGGATATCACACACAGGGACATCACACATGGGGACGTCACACACAGAGACACACAGGAACGTCACACACAAGGACGTCACACACTGGGACGTCACACACGGGGACGTCACACACAGAGACACACAGGGACGTCACAAACAGGGACGTCACACATGGGGACATCACACACAGTGATGTTACACACAGTGACGTCACACACAGTGACATACAGAGACACACGGGGACGTCACACACGGGGACATCAAACACAGGGATGTCACACACGGGGACATCACACACAGGGACGTCACACACGGGGACATCACACACAGTGACGTTACACACAGTGACGTCACACACAGTGACGTCACACACAGTGACGTCACACACAGTGACGTCACACACAGTGACGTTACACACAGTGACGTCAAACACAGGAACGTCAAACACAGGGACATCACACACAGGGACATCACACACGGGGATGTCACACACGGGGATGTCACACACAGGGACGTCACACACGGGGACATCACACACGGGGACATCACACACGGGGACGTCACACACAGAGACCCATAGGGACGTCACACACAGGGACGTCACACACTGGGACGTCACACACGGGGACGTCACACACAGAGACACACAGGGACGTCACACACAGGGATGTCACACACAGGGATGTCAGACACAGGGATGTTACACACAGTGACATACAGAGACACACGGGGACGTCACACACGGGGACGTCAAACACAGGGACGTCACACAGAGGGACGTCACACACAGGGACGTCACACACGGGGACATCACACACAGGAACGTCATATATGGGGACATCAGACACAGTGACGTTACACACAGTGACGTTACACACAGTGACGTTACACACAGTGACGTTACACACAGTGACGTTACACACAGTGATGTCACACATGGGAACGTCACACACAGGAACGTCAAACACAGGGATGTCACACACGGGGACATCACACACAGGGACATCACACATGGGGACATCACACACGGGGACATCACACACAGTGACGTTACACACAATGACGTCACACACAGTGACATACAGAGACACACGGGGACGTCACACACGGGGACGTCACACACGGGGACATCACACACAGTGACGTTACACACAGTGACGTTACACACAGTGACGTCACACACAGTGACGTTACACACAGGAACGTCAAACACAGGGACATCACACACAGGGACATCACACACAGTGACGTAACACACGGGGACAGCAGACACGGGGACACACAGAGACATCACACACGGGGATGTCACACACGGGGATGTCACACACAGGGACGTCACACACAGGGACATCACACACGGGGACGTCACACACAGAGACCCACAGGGACGTCACACACAGGGACGTCACACATTGGGACGTCACACACGGGGACGTCACATACAGAGACACAGGGACGTCACACACAGGGACGTCACACACAGGGATGTCACACACAGGGACGTTACACACAGTGACATACAGAGACACACGGGGACGTCACACACGGGGACGTCAAACACAGGGACGTTACACACAGTGACATACAGAGACACACGGGGACGTCACACACGGGGACGTCAAACACAGGGACGTCACACAGAGGGACGTCACACACAGGGACGTCACACACGGGGACATCACACACAGGAACGTCATATATGGGGACATCACACACAGTGACGTTACACACAATGACGTTACACACAATGACGTTACACACAGTGACGTTACACACAGTGATGTCACACATGGGGACGTCACACACAGGAACGTCAAACACAGGAACGTCAAACACAGGGACATCACACACAGGGACATCACACACAGGGACATCACACACAGTGACGTTACACACGGAGACACACAGAGACATCACACACAGGGACATCACACACGGGGACGTCACACACAGGGACACACAGAGACATCACACACAGGGACATTACACACGGGGACGTCACACACAGGGACACACAGAGACATCACACACAGGGACATCACACACAGGGACATCACACACGGGGACGTCACACACAGGGACACACAGAGACATCACACACAGGGACATTACACACGGGGACGTCACACACAGGGACACACAGAGACATCACACACAGGGACATCACACATGGGGATGTCACACACAGGGACACACAGAGACATCACACACAGGGACATAACACACGGGGACGTCACACACGGGGACGTCACACACAGGGACACACAGAGACATCACACACGGGGACGTCACACACAGGGACACACAAAGACATCACACACAGGGACATCACCCACGGGGACGTCAGACACAGGGACACAGATACATCACACACGGGGACATCACACACGGGGACGTCACACACAGGGACGTCACACACAGGGACGTCACACACAGGGACATCACACACGGGGACGTCACACACGGGGACATCACACACAGGGACATCACACACGGGGACGTCACACACGGGGACGTCACACACAGAAACGTCACACACGGGGACGTCACACACGGGGACGTCACACACGGGGAAGTCACACACAGGGACGTGACACACCGGGACGTCACACACAGGGACGTCACACACGGGGACACACAGGGACGTCTCACACACAGGGACATCACACACAGGGATGTCACACACGGGGACGTCACACATGGGGACAGGAGCCGACCTTCTCCCAGAGGGTCCAGAGTGTGGATCATGAGCTGGAAGATGGTGTTCCTCATGGTGCTGTTGTGTAAAGAGGCAGAGCTCCCCCCACGCTGAAGAGACGGCTTTAACTGAGGACACATGGACAAGGAGGCTTTAACTGAGGACACATGGACAAGGAGGCTTTAACTGAGGACACATGGACAAGGAGGCTTTAACTGAGGACACATGGACAAGGAGGCTTGAACTGAGGACACATGGACAAGGAGGCTTGAACTGAGGATACATGGACAAGGAGGCTTTAACTGAGGACACAGGGACAAGGAGGCTTTAACTGAGGACACAGGGACAAGGAGGCTTTAACTGAGGACACATGGACAAGGAGGCTTTAACTGAGGACACATGGACAAGGAGGCTTGAACTGAGGACACATGGACATGAGATGTTTGAAGTTAAAGCTCCTACATCACACAAACCTGACTCTATGACTCCAATCCATGTTCTGACGCTGTGGCCTCCTCACAAACACACTTGCACTTGTGTTTTGTTTCATGTTTGAGGAACCCTTTATTATTAGTCTGTCTACATCTCCAAAGATCTAAATACTCTGGGGAACCTGGTTTGTGTGTTAAACACGTGTGAATGAAACAAAACACAACTCCAGCTCTGTTTGTGAGGAGGAAACGGCATCAGAACATAGATCAGTGTGATATGGGCCTTTAAAGGTTAATGCTGGCGTCTTTACCTTTAGGCGGTTCTTGTCCTCCAGAATCGTGGACCTCTGCTCCACAGCGCCACCGTTCACCTGGAACACAACTCTCATATTTAGTCTGATGAAGCCTGAGGAGCTCTGATAATAATAATGTTCTATCAAACAGGTTTTCATGAGTCAGACTCCAAACTGAAGGTGACTGAATACACAAAGTACAGGAACCTCCCGTTTCCCCTGATACTTTTACAACAAAATACAAAAGTGCTTTTCACCTTCTCCGGCTCGTCCAAAGCGATGACCTTCATGATCTTCTTGTGTCTGTGCAGAAGGCCCTTCACAAACCTCTCGATCTGCACATTGTACTTCATGAAGACCACGTACAGGGAGTAGCCCCCCACCAGCATCAGGCTCTCCCACCACAAGATCACACTGTCCAGGAAGAAGAGGATGAGGAGGATCAGGTCCAGGATGTAGAAGGACACGTCTCTGAAGAGAGGCCACCAGGTCAAGTGGAGCATCTCACGAGAAAACAGAGCGCACATCCCGATCACAAATAAGATGTTGAACACAGCCGAGCCCACGATAGTTCCAATGCCCACGTTACTGTGAGCGATGAAGACTCCGATCAGAGAGGTGAAGAGCTCCGGAGCCGACCCTCCGGCCGCCATGAACGTGGCTCCAGCCACATCATCCGAGATGGCCAGTTTATCTGTGATCACCCCCAGAGATGGAACGAAGAACTCATCACAGACGATGGCCAGAGACACGAACATGTACATCATGCCCAGGATGTGGAGGACCACCCAGCCCCGCCTACGCTCCTCAATGCTGAACAGGTCCTCCGGGTAGTCCCCCTGTGTGTGAGGCGCGCCCCCTGGAGGCGAGGGGCTGGAGGGCGCTTCAGGAGGGGCGGGGGTCACAGGAGGGGGCGGGGGGGGCAAATATATGCAGTGGACGAGAGGCTTATTAGAGGGATGGGGTGAAGTCTCTGTGGACGTCCCTGTACGTCTCTCAGTCTGTGCAGGCTCATGTGAAACACTGTCTTCTGTCAGGTTCTTTTCTGGCCCCTCTGCTGACCCCTGCCCAAAGGTCTGGGGCAGAGTGATGCCCACGTGGAGCCTGGCACTGACGGTCAACTGGTACAGGGCACAAAGACACACCCCCAAGAACAAGAAGAGAACACGGGAGATCTGGAGACGCTTCCTACGACTGCACAACATCTCTGAGGATCTCTACAGCAGCAGGTACGGCAGACGGACAGACGGGCAGACGGGCAGACAGGGCAGACGGGCAGACGGACAGACGGGCAGACAGGGCAGACGGGCAGATGGACAGACGGGGCAGACGGGCAGACGGACAGACGGGCAGACGAGCAGACGGGCAGACAGGGCAGATGGACAGACGGACAGACGGGCAGACGGGCAGACGGACAGACGAGCAGACGGGCAGACAGGGCAGACGGGCAGACAGGGCAGACAGGGCAGACGGGCAGACAGGGCAGACGGGCAGACAGGGCAGACGGACAGACGGGCAGACAGGGCAGACGGACAGACGAGCAGACGGGCAGACAGGGCAGACGGACAGACGGGCAGACGGGCAGACGGACAGACGAGCAGACGGGCAGACAGGGCAGACGGGCAGACGGGCAGACGGACAGACGAGCAGACGGGCAGACAGGGCAGACGGGCAGACAGAGCAGACGGGCAGACAGGGCAGATGGGCAGACAGGGCAGACAGGGCAGACGGGCAGACAGGGCAGACGGGCAGACAGGGCAGACGGACAGACGGGCAGACAGGGCAGACGGACAGACGAGCAGACGGGCAGACAGGGCAGACG
Organism: Odontamblyopus lacepedii; assembly: GCA_034769755.1. NCBI lineage: Eukaryota > Metazoa > Chordata > Actinopteri > Gobiiformes > Gobiidae > Odontamblyopus > Odontamblyopus lacepedii. The sequence continues at coordinate 7,912,343 of CM068348.1, read as the reverse complement.
GACAGACGGGCAGACGGGCAGACGGACAGACGAGCAGACGGGCAGACAGGGCAGACGGGCAGACGGGCAGACGGACAGACGAGCAGACGGGCAGACAGGGCAGACGGGCAGACAGAGCAGACGGGCAGACAGAGCAGACGGGCAGACAGGGCAGATGGGCAGACGGGCAGGTATGGCAGACCGACGGGGGCAAAGGCAGCTCTCTGCTCAGGTAAAACCCCACACAACCACTGCAGTCATGCCACTCTGGCCTTAGCTGTCAACACACTCACACTAAATACAAAAACACATGTTAATTACAATTTAATACATGTTAATTACACGAGTATGACACAGAAATGATACAAATATGAGACACAGACTCACCATGAGGAGAAGAGGTAGAAAGCTGCATATTTACACGAGTGTGGAGCGTTCCTCTGTCCCAGAATATAGGACACAGCAGTGTTCATTCTGGATCAGCACAATGGCTAATAGCCGATCTGAGGACGCTAAGAGGATTATAGCGATAGTTCTACTCTCTTTAAACTCACAGGCTCAGCTCCATCATTACAGCCACAGTTCTACTCTCTTTAAACTCACAGGCTCAGCTCCATCATTACAGCCACAGTTCTACTCTCTTTAAACTCATAGGCTCAGCTCCATCATTACAGCCACAGTTCTACTCTCTTTAAACTCATAGGCTCAGCTCCATCATTACAGCCACAGTTCTACTCTCTTTAAACTCACAGGCTCAGCTCCATCATTACAGCCACAGTTCTACTCTTTACGACTCACTTCCATCATCACTTAGAGTCATTCAGCCACACCAAACACAGTGATGAAAATAAAAGTGTATTCACACAAACATGTACACACATGATAAAAGTTGTGGTCAGTTATACATTCAAATGTTCTAAAAAGCTTCAAGTGCCTGGGACAGGTTCTGGTGATTCTCAAACTCAGACTTAATCTGGACAAATAAAAACGGTTAAAAATATAAATGATAGTTTTACACAAATCACACTCCTGACGTCAGACTGGGGGAATTCTGTCCAAACGTTTGGCATGATTTACACAAGATTTTTTCCCAAAATTTTAAACATGATTTTAACAAATTAAAGGTGTTTAATTTGTCACATCCTGAGTTTTGTCCCAGTGTACCACATGTTTGCAAAGTAACAATTTACATGTTCTTTTTGGTTTGTTTTTTTACAGTCAAATGTCAGATATAATGTTTTTAACAGTCTCACAGTAAAGTGAGTGGTCCCACCTGCCACAGGTGCTTTAAGACTTTTATTATAAAGGAGACTCTTTGATTCGGTCTAAATAAACTGCATTCATCATTAAAATGGACAAAAACACAAGTTTCATCTTAAATCAGAGAGTTCGGGGCAGGTGGGGCACAGGGAGACTTTTCCTTATCAAAAATAAATCAGAACTCTACAAAATACAAAAGCATGTGTAATTACAGACAGTGCATTAAAGTGATTTAAGTGTTCTGTTCAGTCTGTGGTTTCTGTACAACTCTGGAAATATAAAAACAACAGACAAGTGACAAAAGAACCTTCAGGTTTTAACATCAGACAATCAGACAAACTTCATATAATTCACCTTTTCTTAATACAGCCCCGCCCAAGTGAAGCTTCTGTTGCTTTTACAGCACAAATTAAGCTACATTAAGTTTGTATTGATTTTTTGCTTAAATGAACAGTTCTGATGCAGAAATAGCTAAAAAAAACAGAGGGAACTACATAGACCATGATCCTTTGCTCCGTTTCAGTGCAGACGACATGAAGAAATAACTGTTCTAAGCACTTTTACATCTTCATTCTTTGGATTCAGTCTGTGAAGCATTTTTAGAGGAAAAAGTGGCAGATTCACAGTTTTATACTGTAATAAATCTGGTACAGTGAGATGTTTATGGTGACAACATCGTACAGAGAGATTTGGATTTCGTCACATCCCTAATGACAATAAATGTACCAAAATATTTCTGTGAACCGTCCTTTATCTCTTTCCTCATGTGCACAGGAAAATGTTTTGCCAGATTTGGTTAAACTGTAACTACGGTAACTCTTTAAGTGATTAGAATAATAAAAATGGTCTTAAAATGGAAACTTGAGGATGGAGGCAGATCTGAGCGGGGACTGAACCCTCAGGCGTTGAGCCCCTGACAGTACGCCCTGAAAACATCGTGGTGTTTCAGCATCACGCTCAGTAAAAACGTGAGACAGTAAAGCAGCACCAGGGTGAAGCCCAACATCCTCCTGATCTTCAGTTTACACGAAGCAAAAGAAATGATTAAAAAGACGAGTGCAAAGAAAAATAATGAGAGGAAACAGGAGAGTCCAGAGCTGCTGATGTCCAGGAAAGTCCAGCTGTGGACGGCAGAGAAGAGCAGCCAAGACACGGGCAGTCTGCCGGAGAGACGGGAGGTTAACAGTGTCTGACCAGTAAAATAAGAATTCTTCTTCTTATTAGTGTTATAATGATGCAGTGGATTTCTGACTCTCAGACCCTTTACTGCGTCACTCCTCACTCTGTGGATCTGCCCTGGGAACAGAGGCGCCCGTCTGCACCATCACTCACACACCACTCCCATACTTTCATAATGTGGGCAAAGTGTCCTGCCTCAGGACACAACAACAGGTTTGCAGGTGGCGCCCCCCTGTGGCCCCTGGTCCCAGAGGTCTCCAGGTCCTGACCAGGCCCGGTCCGGTTTTTCTTCTGAGATCTGAGCTCAGGTTTGGGAGTTTTACTGAATAAACTCTGAGCTGGTGTGAGGTCAGTTTTCTCAGGTCAAACTCTCACACAAGTCGCCGTGATCCTAAATCTCTCTACGAGGACTCTGGTCCTGTTTCTGTGACAATATTTAACACATCAGACAGAGTGTTTGCACAAAGGCACAGAGGCAGTGTGTGTCAAATTAAATAAATGAATCCTGCTCCTAAAACACGGCGCTGTCTTCAGATGTTCTTCTTGCCTCAGTCCTGACTTTCCTCAGACCCAGACCCGGTTCAAGTGAAACGACGTAAATATAAATGTATAAATCTGAACATGTATTTTAAATAAAACCTCTCTTACCCCAGAGTGACCTCGTAGATGTTGCTCCCTAAAGCGATGGAGGTTGCCATGGCGCCCAGGCCGCGGCGAGCCGTGATCAGAGCCGTGAGGAGCACGGGGAGGTTCACCTGAGCGTTCAGCTGCTGCAGGACGTGCTCCGGGACGAACACAGCCTCTGCCACCTGAGAACAGCACATTTAAATATGTTCACAGATTAAACTGGCACAGACACGTCACTGCTCTGAAGGTTTCACAGTGTGGCATTAAGCACCTTTGTTTCTATGGAGACAGGCGGTAATTAAATAAATGTAGGACTGAAGTTTAATGCCGCAGTGGGGAACATTCTGAACAAAGAAAAGCAGTGATAAGGAGACACTTTATTTGGTCCAGTTCTTTAAGGCCTGAGTGCTTCATTTATTCAGACCATCGATCATTCTCACTAAATAAAGTGTCTCCTTATCACTGCTTTTCTTTGTTCAGAATGTTCCCCACTGCGGCATTAAACTTCTGTCCTACATTTATTGAATTACAAAGATGAATTGCGCAAAAATAACTTAATTCTTCCTGACAGAAACTAAATGGCCTGATCTAGTTTCTTTTCAAACTTTTCTCTCTTTTTTACTACAAAGAGGGATTCAGTTACTCAGTGCTTCTGCTTTTAATGTGAACTGAATGTGACATTTGGCAATTTATGAAATATTGTTTTAGATTTAAATGATTTGCTCCAACTGTCTGCATTTTGTAAAGTATTTTTAGTCTTGTAATACTCTTGACGTGTACTGTTAAATAAAGTCTAAATTAAATAAATTAAATTAATTTAAAAAGATTTGATGGAGCAAAACTTCCAAAATGTGTGAAGTCTGTCGCTCTCTAGTGTTCAAAAGTCTCTTCACGTTTGTTTAAATGAAATAAAACGTGGTGAGGATCTGACCTTCTGAGTCCACCACTGGATCAGATACAAGAAGAGGCTCATCCACAGCAGGGACCCGAGCAGAGACAACACCACCAACTTACGCGACTCCTGAAAACAACGAGTGAAGCTGAAGGAGACACAGGGAGAACATGCAGACTCCACAGACACAGGGAGAACACGCAGACTCCACAGACACAGGGAGAACACGCAGACTCACACAGACACAGGGAGAACATGCAGACTCACACAGACACAAGGAGAACATGCAGACTCACACAGACACAGGGAGAACACGCAGACTCCACAGACACAGGGAGAACACGCAGACTCACACAGACACAGGGAGAACATGCAGACTCACACAGACACAAGGAGAACATGCAGACTCCACAGACACAAGGAGAACACGCAGACTCCACAGACACAGGGAGAACACGCAGACTCCACAGACACAGGGAGAACATGCAGACTCACACAGACACGGAAAACTTGCAGACTCACACAGACACAAGGAGAACATGCAGACTCACACAGACACAGGGAGAACACACAGACTCCACAGACACAGAAAGAACACGCAGACTCCACAGACACAGGGAGAACATGCAGACTCCACAGACACAGGAAGAACACGCAGACTCCACAGACACAGGGAGAACATGCAGACTCCACAGACACAGGGAGAACATGCAGACTCCACAGACACAGGGAGAACACGCAGACTCACACAGACACAGGGAGAACATGCAGACTCCACAGACACAGGGAGAACACGCAGACTCCACAGACACAGGAAGAACACACAGACTCACACAGACAAAGGGAGAACAAGCAGACTCCACAGACACAGAGAGAACACGCAGACTCCACAGACAAAGGGAGAACATGCAGACTCCACAGACACAGGGAGAACACGCAGACTCTACAGACACAGGGAGAACACGGAGACTCCACAGACACAGGGAGAACACGCAGACTCACACAGACACAGGGAGAACACGCAGACTGCACAGACACAGGGAGAACACGCAGACTCCGCAGACACAGGGAGAACACACAGACTCATGCAGACACAGGGAGAACACGCAGACGCCACAGACACAGGGAGAACACTCAGACTCACACAGACACAGGGAGAACACGCAGACTCCACAGACACAGGGAGAATACGCAGACTCCACAGACACAGGGAGTACATGCAGACTCACACAGACACAGGGAGAACACGCAGACTCACACAGACACAGAGAGAACACACAGACTCACAGAGACACAGGGAGAACACGCAGACTCCACAGACACAGGAAGAACACGCAGACTCACACAGACACAGGGAGAACACGCAGACTCACACAGACACAAGCAGAACATGCAGACTCACACAGACACAGGGAGAACACGCAGACTCCACAGACACAGGGAGAACATGCAGACTCTACAGACACAGGGAGAACACGCAGATTCCACAGACAGTGACAACACGCAGACTCCACAGACACAGGGAGAACATGCAGACTCACACAGACACAGGGAGAACACACAGACTCACACAAACACAGGGAGAACATGTAGACTCACACAGACACAGGCAGAACATGCAGACACAGGGAGAACATGCACACTCACACAGACACAGGCAGAACATGCAGACACACACAAACACAGAGAGAACATCTAGAGTCACACAGACACAGGCAGAACATGCAGACACACACAGGCACAGGGAGAACATGCAGACTCCACAGACACAGGGAGAACACGCAGACTCACACAGACACAGGGAGAACACGCAGACTCCACAGACACAGGGAGAACACGCAGACTCACACAGACACAGGGAGAACACGCAGACTCCACAGACATGACACAGAACATGCAAACTCGTAGACTGAAGCTGTTTAAATAAGACAAAAGCAATAATGAAGATATTTTCACTTTAAGACAGAGAGGAGCACCACCTCATGACATCACCAGGTGGGACTAAACATTTAGAGCGGGAGAGAATTACAGGATTCCTGAAACTCCATTTAAAGAAACACAAAACCACTAAAGGGCGTCTGCGTCTGTGCCTGAGTCTGCGTCTGAGTCTGCGTCTGCGCCTGAGTCTGCGTCTGCATCTGAGTCTGCGCCTGTGCCTGAGTCTGCATCTGAGTCTGCGTCTGAGTCTGCGCCTGAGTCTGCGTCTGAGTCTGCGCCTGCATCTGAGTCTGCGCCTGTGCCTGCATCTGAGTCTGCGTCTGAGTCTGCGTCTGAGTCTGCGTCTGAGTCTGCGTCTGCATCTGAGTCTGCGCCTGAGTCTGCATCTGAGTCTGCGTCTGAGTCTGCGTCTGAGTCTGCGTCTGAGTCTGCGTCTGTGCCTGAGTCTGCGTCTGAGTCTGCGCCTGAGTCTGCGTCTGCATCTGAGTCTGCGCCTGTGCCTGCGTCTGAGTCTGCGTCTGAGTCTGCGCCTGAGTCTGCGTCTGAGTCTGCGCCTGCATCTGAGTCTGCGCCTGTGCCTGACTCTGCATCTGAGTCTGCGTCTGAGTCTGCGTCTGCGCCTGAGTCTGCGTCTGAGTCTGCGTCTGCATCTGAGTCTGCGCCTGTGCCTGAGTCTGCATCTGAGCCTGCGTCTGAGTCTGCGTCTGAGTCTGCGTCTGAGTCTGCATCTGTGCCTGAGTCTGTGTCTGAGTCTGCGCCTGAGTCTGCGTCTGAGTCTGCGTCTGAGTCTGCGTCTGAGTCTGCGTCTGAGTCTGCGTCTGAGTCTGCGTCTGTGCCTGAGTCTGCGTCTGAGTCTGCGTCTGAGTCTGCATCTGCGCCTGAGTCTGTGTCTGAGTCTGCGCGTTGCGCCTGCTTCTGCACCTGAGTCTGCGCCTGAGTCTGCGTCTGCATCTGAGTCTGCGCCTGTGCCTGAGTCTGCATCTGAGTCTGCGTCTGAGTCTGCGTCTGAGTCTGCGTCTGAGTCTGCGTCTGAGTCTGCGTCTGAGTCTGCGCCTGAGTCTGCGTCTGAGTCTGCGTCTGAGTCTGCATCTGATTCTGCGCGCTGCGCCTGCATCTGCGCCTGAGTCTGTGTCTGAGTCTGCGCGTTGCGCCTGCTTCTGCACCTGAGTCTGCGCCTGAGTCTGCGCCTGTGCCTGTGCCTGAGTCTGCATCTGAGTCTGCGTCTGAGTCTGCGTCTGTGCCTGAGTCTGCGTCTGAGTCTGCGTCTGCATCTGAGTCTGCGCCTGTGCCTGAGTCTGCATCTGAGCCTGCGTCTGAGTCTGCGTCTGAGTCTGCATCTGTGCCTGAGTCTGCGTCTGAGTCTGCGCCTGAGTCTGCGTCTGAGTCTGCGTCTGAGTCTGCATCTGAGTCTGCGCGCTGCGCCTGCATCTGCGCCTGAGTCTGTGTCTGAGTCTGCGCGTTGCGCCTGCTTCTGCACCTGAGTCTGCGCCTGAGTCTGAGTCTGCGTCTGCGCCTGAGTCTGCGCCTGAGTCTGCGCCTGAGTCTGCGTCTGCGCGCTGTGCCTGCATCTGCGCCTGAGTCTGCGTCTGAGTCTGAGTCTGCGCCTGAGTCTGCGCCTGAGTCTGCGTCTGCGTCTGAGTCTGCGTCTGAGTCTGCGTCTGCGCGCTGTGCCTGCATCTGCGTCTGAGTCTGCGTCTGCGCCTGAGTCTAGGGGCACCTGTCTGCGGACGTCGGGCAGAGTGAGCCACAGCGGGAGCAGGGGCGGCAGGCGCAGCAGGTGCAGCAGGCGGGCACAGCGGGTCCCCGGGCACCGCAGGGACAGAGGCTCCTGTGCCACCTCCACCCCGGCCTCGCCCGCCTCCTCCTGCCCAGAGCCCGAGTGCCTCACGTCTTTGTGGCTCCCGGTGTGGTTCCTCGAAGCTTCGTCTGAGGCGTCTCCGGCCGTGTCCTGCAGAAGAGCCCAGCTTAGAGGTTTGCCACAGCAGTTTACCAAACGGACCAAACTTCATTTATTTTATTTTAGATTTCGGTAACACTTTATCATAAGGGGCCATAATAAACACAAAACTAATCATTACCTAACCCTTCATTAATATTTGTTAATTGTTACTAAAATGTCTATTTCGCACATGTTAATAGTTTTTCATCATTAACTAAACATTAATTGTTTGCATGAAACTGATGTATTAATGTTTTAACAAATATAGAAAAGAATCTATTAACTAATATTTAACTAATATTTGTTAACTAAATGTCTCATTGTCTCTGCTTATCTCAGTCTGAACCTCTCAGTGTGACAGACCCACTGTAAAACATTTGCTATTGTTAATAAATGTTATAAGAATGATAAAATATTTGTAAATAGTTAATAATTACTGTTACAACTGAGGTGCCCAACACTGATAACTACATATTACTAATATATTAATTACGCTTAACCAACTTAACCAACAAGGATCCTGTGAGGAGAGGTTCAGACTGAGATCAGCAGAGCCAATGACACATTTAGTTACTATTAATAAATATTAGTACAATATTAGTTAATAGATTATTTTCTATTTGTTAAAACAATTATACATCGATTTCATGCAAACAATTGATGTTTAGTTAATGGTGAAAAAACTATTAAATTGTACAAAATAGACATTTTAGTAAGAATTAATAAATATTAATGAAGGGTTAGGTAATGATTAGTTTGCTGTTTATTATGGCACCTTATTATAAAGTGTTAGCGAAATACTTCTGCTGTTATTGTAGCTCTGCTTCTTGGGACAACGTATTCTCAAAAAATGTAACTTGCCAATCCTCTATTTTGTCAATCCAAATGTAAAAATACGAGGAAGAAATCTCATTTTTACTTTACCTTTATGTGTGCAAGATCTTGTCCCATCCCTGTTGTTTCCAATGAACTTTTAGTTTTAGTATTTCCTTATGTCCAGTTTGTATCTGAATATCAAAATGAATCCATAAACTGTATTATAACCAGCTGGAGATTTTTATTTCTACACCCTGAAACTCAGTGAACACCTACAGAAGTTTGGACTCGCTCAGTGTTTTTTGTCTTTATAGTTACTTCTTTCTACATTTTATATAAATACAGAAGAAGTCAAATATATGAAGCACAAATATGGACATTTAAGAGCTCAACCAAATATTTTTATTATATTTTAGATTCAGAGTCTCAATCTTTTGCTTTGCTGATACGACACATATCATGATACGCATGTCATTACGATACATCCCAATACTAAAACAATGGATATATATCAACAATTACTTCTAATAATACTATCAACTACACCTTCATGAGAACCAAACTGTATGAAATTATGTATTTTTTAAATCATAAGATAATTTGAAGAAAATGCACGCCAATTTTGAGAACAGTAAATGCAACAAAAGACTTTTTGTGAAAAATATGATTTTAAAAATCGATTCAGATGCATTTTGAATCAATTTCAGAATTATGAAATGAAGTATCACGATACATCACTGAATTTTCTCACACCCCTATTGTTGATAGTGCTGAAAACCCTCGTCAGGGTCAAGTCCCTGAAATGATTTTTTGTGTGTCAAACGATCTCCAAAGTCCAATCGTAAGAAAGCTTATTTTGGGATATTTTTTATATAAATAAGTATATTTATTTTATTCTTAAATATAGAGATCGTAGAACAGTTGGATATATAGTTTATTTTGGATACATTTATGTTTACATTATGTATACATTTATATTTTATTCATTTTGTTTTATACATCGCAAAACTGCACATATGGGTACCTATATGTAGCCTATATTTATTTTCAATTTGAAAGTTTTGCGTTAATTATAACATTTTTTTTTTTGAGACAGAGAAATGTTTTAAAAATGTACGGTGTAACTAAGAAATAATTGTTTGAATAATCGTGATAATGATTTTTTCCATAATCGGCGTTACGGCTTTAATTGTCTTTATTGTCTTTACAAAAGAACCTAAGAAGTTAAAAGTCTGACTGGTCGTGAATTTCAGACAAACTGACTGAGGTAAAAACACGGGAAAAACAAAACCCACCCTCCACTGACGGTAGAGCCAGAATAATTATATTTATTAAAGACCTCACAGCTAAAAGTGGAGTGTTAAAACTGACTCTCACAGAATCAATTTTAACATTTTCTCAGAGTTAATATGAGTCCAATCTGTTCTAGAGTTAATTTAACATTTTTGGAAATGTTAATAAAGTAACACTGGACCAAAGTTCCTGTTTAACCCGAAATCCAGATATTTTCACATTTGGAGAGTAAACAGAAACACTTTGTAGGGTTCTCCTGATTTAGCTGAACAACACACAGAGGTGTTTTATTTTTACATTTTATTTGAGTTCATTTAAGATGAAATTCTGCACAAAACTGTTTCAAACTGGTCTTCTCTGGAGGGAGTTTGAAGTGGTGGAAGGAGCCAAATTAACAATAGTGGATGTTGAATTAACTTCAGCCAAATCAACTCTGGTAAATAACCCCAAATCGAACCCCCATTTAAAACTTTCAAATAGTTAAAATAACATTTTTTGTGTGAAAAACCCTGAACTTTTTACCCTGAAGCCTCCAGTTTTTGCTGTTATTGGTGACAGAGCATTTACATCTCAGAGCCCAAACAGAACGTGCACTTTAGCCCAAACCATCACAGAAATCACCGTGTGTTTTTATTTTCTCAGAGAAAACTCACCTTCCCGTGCTCATTCATGGCGATCACTGTTCCCCTGTGTCTGTGCAGAAGGCCCTTCACAAACCTCTCGATCTGCACATTGTACTTCATGAAGACCACGTACAGGGAGTAGCCCCCCACCAGCATCAGGCTCTCCCACCACAAGATCACACTGTCCAGGAAGAAGAGGATGAGGAGGATCAGGTCCAGGATGTAGAAGGAAACGTCTCTGAAGAGAGGCCACCAGGTCAAGTGGAGCATCTCACGAGAAAACAGAGCGCACATCCCGATCACAAATAAGATGTTGAACACAGCCGAGCCCACGATAGTGTCGATTCCTGGTTTTTCCCCCGTCAGAAAGAGCCCCATGAAGAAAGCAAAGAATCTGGGGGTGGAACAGGCAGCTGCCATGATGGTTGCTCCTGCTACACTTTGAGATAAGGCAAAAATATCTGTGATAACTCCGAGCGCAGGGACAAAAAACTCCTCCAAAAGAATCACCAGAGACACAAACACATATATGATTCCAGTGACATGCAGGAGCACCCAGCCTCTCCTGCGCTCCTCCAGCGAGAACACATCCACAGGGAACCTCTCCACAGCTCTGGCCGTCTGCGTCGCTGGAGGAGCAGAAGTCGAGGCGTCAGTAGTTTTCAGTGTTACGTGTAAAACTGTGGTGGGCTGAGGAGCACTGGTGGTGGAGTCTTCTGGCTGTGTGTCCAGGTCACGTAAGAAGTTGGTTTCTCGTGTGGTTTGGGCAGTGGTCTGAGCAGACGGGGGGTGCAGCTCTTGGATAGAAGTGTCGTCCTCATCTGGGCCTTTATTTGGATTTTCTGTGATCACTTCATTGGATCCAGCTCCAAACACACACAAGAACATGGCATAAAGGAAGAAGCATTTAGGTTTCCACTTCATCCTGTTTATTTACTCCTCACAGCACAAAGTCTCTGCAGAATGATCAGAACACAGTATTATATAACACCAGGGTACACAGCATTACTAACATATACACTACTAACATGTACACTGGTGACAGTCTGCACAGCGTTTCAAACACCCTAAAAGAGTGCAGTGTAAAGCCTAAAAGAAGAGCACTGCACATAAAACACTATTTGCATCATTTTACTGAAAAAGATGGACAAAAACAGCAGCAGCCACATTTGGAGGGGCTGAAAAAAACGTCTTCGGCGCGTTTTGATCGACAGAAGAACTGTTATTAAAGTTTTCATGCAACTTTCTGGGTGCTGAATGCTAATTATCAGACTTTTGCTAAGAAGAACATAGTTGGGAAAAGTCATACCTTTAGGCGTGAAGTTTGCAGATGTGAAGTGAACGGCTCTTCTCTGCCTCCCGTGGCGAAAACAAATAAGAGCCTTGTTTTTAAACAGAAACTCTTAAATAAATCATCATAAACATGTCTGGTCAAATCTAAATTCAGCTAAATCCTTTGAGTACTTTTATGAGGACACATTTAGTGACATCAACGTTTAGAAAGAAGTGAAAATGTATCAACGCGGAACCTTCAACAGAAGTAAGCCGTTTCCAGCCGGAACATCATCCCGGCGTTCATCCACAGGAGCACAGGGTAAACAAAGGCGTAAAAATTTGTTTTATTATCTGTAAATGTGTTTTACTATTTGTTAGAATTAGGGAGACCAGGTTTTCTAAATCAAAACCTGGGATATTTCTGGTTTGTGGCGGTTGGTCATAATAAAATAGTGAATCGAGTGCGGAATTAATGAAAACTGTTCTGCACTCGGCTCATTCATGAGGAACATGACTCAGTGTAGTGCAGTTTTTTGTGTTTTGGGCATTTTTAAGCAGCTTTTCTGTATTTTACCTCAACAAATGTCAGTTTATGCCTCTTACTGTTGGCAGGGATCAGATTTAGGGTGTCTAGATTTTCTAAATTCTAAACTGGGACACAATCGGATGTTTGGCATAAATAAAACTGAAAAAAGTTTGTAGCTTTGTCCATCCTCCACTCACGCGTAGGTTAGTGTAAAATCGGACACTAAATACAGAAACGCAGTCTGCTGGATCTAGGCTAAACAAATGCGATTTATACTCCTCTGGTTTAGACCTGAAACAGTCCTGGTTTAGACTTGAAATAGACCTGATATAGTTCTGATTTAGACCTGAAATGGTCCTGGGTTAGCTTTAGTTTAGACCTGCTTTAGTCCTAGTTTAGTGCTGGTTTAGATCACATTGGTCATAAATAGGGACACTGGGACATTTGTTGTATAAAACTGGGACAAATCAGTAGTTTTGTATAAATCTGCGGGGACAGGGGACTCAGGACTGGGACTGGGTCTGGTCACTCTATTAAACCGCACAGTGACACTCTGCCTTTAGTAAACATATAAAATCAAAGTGAATGTAATTGTGTTGTTGAAGAGCAGCGCATCACGCAGGGCCGAGCTTTAACTGTCCAGTTTTCTAACATCTGCATGTGTTTGTCTCCTCCACAGCTCTCAGTGTCTCGTGTGTTTCTGAATCCTCCGTGGAGCCTTCCTGCAGCAGAACCATGCCCACCGTGGTGCTGATGGACGTGTCTCTGTCCATGACACGTCCCGTGGCGCAGGACGGAAGTGAAGAGTACCAGAGGAAGAACCTGGCCGTGCATGGGCTCAACATGCTCTTCGAACACATGGCGTCCAACTACCGCCTGGAGTTCACCGCCCTGATGGCCTTCTCCTCTCTGTGGGAGCTCCTGGTGCCGTTCACCAGGGATTATAATGCGCTACAGGTGGGCACAGGTGGCACAGGGGTGACCAGTCGTCCCTGTTGCTGGTTTCAACAACATCATAACGTTCTACAGGCAATAATATTTAATATAGGTTTTTGTTGAAATATAGTAAGTTAATAGGTTTAGTCACGGGTAGAAAATATGACATTAAATATTTGTGAAAAAATTTTTTTGTGTCTATTTCATGACAAAGTACAATGTTTTTAAACAGGAAATCTGGCTCTTCCCCTTCCCCCCATCTGGAAGTGTGACTTTATCACATTTCCAGACTCTGAAAACCACCAATTTCCCTGGGACAGTCCCAGGTCTGAACCCTGTGTCCCCTGTCCCAGCAGATTTATACAAACCACTGATTTGTCCCAGTTTTATACAAGAAATGTCCCAGTGTCCCTATTTTTGACCAGTCTGATCTTACCAACAGTAAAGAGGCAGAAACTGTCATTTGTTTGGGTAAAATACAGAAAAGCTGCTTAAAAATGACCAAAACACCAAGAAAATGTGACTATACTGACTCGTGTTAGTCATAAATGTTCTCTGCAGAACACTTTTCCTTAATTACACACTCGTTTCACACTATTATTATTAGCAACCACCACAAACCAGACGTCTCGGAGTTTTTTTATTTTGAAATTCTGGTCAGAGGTGTTTAACACAGAGCCAGAGGAGGCGCTGGTGGCACAAACAATTTTCATTTAGCTAATTTAGTCTTCTTATCCCCTCGTGTTCCTTGTTTCCTTTCTGTCCAGTTTATTCACTTTTAACGAGCCTAGATCCTGTTTTCTGCTGTTCTAATGTCGTTTCCTCGTCACAAACAGACCTGGAGTTGTGTTTTGTTTCACACATGTTTAACACACAAACCTGCACATTTAGCACAAGTTTTTCTCTCAAACTGAAAACACGACTCCAGCTCTGTGTGTGAGGAGGAACATCAGAACATGGATTAAATCTTAGAGTTTGTGATTCTGGAGCTTTAAATGATTCTAATCCAATGGGGCAAAATGATATTTGAAAACAAAAGTGTTTAAATGTGTAATTCTTCCACACGGTTGTGTTTGCAGGAGGCTCTGAGTAATCTGGAGGATTATGATAAGACGTGTTTTGAGTCGGCGCTTCATGGGGTCAGTAACGTGGTGCAGCAGGAGTGGGGCAGCGCCTGTCCCTGTCAGGTCTGTGGAGCGGAGAGCAAAATACACTCATCTCTCTTCAACTGTTATTACTTCATCAATAATCAGAGCAGCTTCATCCAGAATCAGTTTTAGTGAGTTTAACACTGTGTTTCTCCAAAAACACAACATACACAGGGATGTTTTTCATTCAGTTAGATTCTAGTCTGAGGTTTACAGGTTTTCCGTTTTACAACTCACCACAACTTCCTGTATTTTTGTACTTTTCTTATCAACTTTTTCCACAAACTGTCACTTCACTGATGTAAAAGTGTGATAAATATTTAGTGCAGGTTTTCTCCCTCCAAACCACGGCAGAATTAGAAAAACATGAGACTCTTTCATTACACGAATACACTGTGTTAGAATGTTCTTTCCTCATTCACACGTGTTTAACACACAAACCTGCACGTTTAGGTTCTCAACATGAAAACACTCTGTTCCCCCTCGTGATGTCATGTGGTGATACAGGAGGTGCTCTACTGTGTTTTTAAACTTCACAAGAGTCAGTTTTCTATAATGTAGGTCCTTAAACCTACACTATAGGTTGTTTTACACTGTAGTAGGTTCTATAAACCGTGTCCTGTCACAGGTTTGTTGTATCTGTGTTCATTCTCCTTGTGTCCAGCAGATGGTGCTGGTGACCGATGGTTCTCTGGGGATCGGGAAAGGCTCTCTCCGTCACTCACTCCAAACCCTCAAACTCCACGGAGAAGACAAGAAGTTCCCTCTGCCGTTTCCTTTTCCAACTAAACTCTATGTGATGTGTGTGGCCAACGCAGAGGAGGTAAAACTACAGCTCTGAGTACATAAAACTACAGCTGTGTGTAGATAAAAGTAAAACTACAGCTGTGTGTAGATAAAAGTAAAACTACAGCTGTGTGTAGATAAAAGTAAAACTACAGCTGTGTGTGCGCTACCGTCTTTATATAAACCGAGGCATGTGTGTGTGTACGTGTGTGTGCGATTACAGTTACACATGACCGATGCCATGGAGAACTTGGAGGAGCTTCTGTGTCTGAGTGGAGGGGACGGGCAGATCTTCACAGTGGACGGGCAGCTGTGCATGAAGAGTGTCCAGGCCATGTTTGGGTAAGACTCAGTCTGTACTGTGTTGTTATTCTTGAGGGTTTTAGCAAAAAAAAAGAAACAATAGCAACAAAACTGACTCTTACACAAATTTAACATGAAATGAAATATCCTAAATTTGCATAACCAGTTATTTTTGTCCGTCCTGAGCTCTGTTACGGTTGAAACTCACAGAAAGCTGATAGACCACGCCTACTCGCCGTTCCACGCCGTTCTTCACTGTGGAAACCTGTCCTCAGATGTTCAGGTGTTTCCTCGTCCGGAGCCCATCATCGTGGATGAAGAAGTGGAGCCCATGCCTCGAACCGTCAGCTCAGGTACTTTTAGAATAAAAACAACACGATGACATTAAAACCTTGTTCTTTATATTTCTGTTTAATGTTTCGTAGATCTGGAGATTGTTGGATTTGTTGAAATTGCTGATATCGCGAGTCCTCCTGTTATTTCCAGACACTTGGTTCTGCCGATCGCCGTCAACAAAGGTCAGAGCTGCAATACTCTACAGACCAATCGTACTAATGCACATTTGAATAATGTTAAAATGCAGGTTTCTGTTTTAATATGGTGAGTTCTTGGGTCTAGTGACGAATAGAAATGACAGCAGCTCCAGTGCTGCCGGACTGGGTTTAGTGATTTCTGCCCAATCACATTCGAAAACACGCCCAAAGTTTTCTCACAGAAAACGTGTAATCCACCGTTGGGCTTTTTAAAAACAGTGTCAGGATTGATAAAACATGATATCAGTGGTAAAAGGCTAAAGCCTCGACTCCAGGAGTGAAGTCCCACACACTTCCTCGTGTTATTGTCTTATTGCGTATCATGTTTAGTGTGAAAACAAAAAACGCCCAAACAGGTTGAAAGTTGCCCAAATATTATCTGCTCGCCTAAGACTTCCCCTCCCCGCCCAGCCTAGTCAAAAGAAGCTCACTGAGCAGATGTGAACTTACCTTTTGGAGATTTCATGGTAAAGTCCAAAATGATCAAAGTCTGACTCCTTTTCCACACCTTTAGTCCAGAACAGCAGTGTCTCTGGGCAGACCTGCTCCATACGTGTGCATTTACATAGTTTTATTATTTGTATTTCTGTGGTCAGGTGTTCGGACATTGGACACGTCAGAATCCCACATGTTACTCATTACGGTTTAAGTTCTACACACAAATACTTATATTTACACATATTAGAACATAACGGCTTTTACCTGTGCCTTCTTAAAGGTCCTGCATTATACAAAACTGAATCTTGTGAAGTTTAAAAACACAGTAGAGCACCTCCTGTATCACCACATGACATCACGAGGGGGAACAGAGTGTTTTCATGTTGAGAACCTAAACGTGCAGGTTTGTGTGTTAAACACGTGTGAATGAGGAAAGAACATTCTAACACAGTGTATTCGTGTAATGAAAGAGTCTCATGTTTTTCTAATTCTGCCGTGGTTTGGAGGGAGAAAACCTGCACTAAATATTTATCACACTTTTACATCAGTGAAGTGACAGTTTGTGGAAAAAGTTGATAAGAAAAGTACAAAAATACAGGAAATTGTGGTGAGTTGTAAAACGGAAAACCTGTAAACCTCAGACTAGAATCTAACTGAATGAAAAACATCCCTGTGTATGTTGTGTTTTTGGAGAAACACAGTGTTAAACTCACTAAAACTGATTCTGGATGAAGCTGCTCTGATTATTGATGAAGTAATAACAGTTGAAGAGAGATGAGTGTATTTTGCTCTCCGCTCCACAGACCTGACAGGGACAGGCGCTGCCCCACTCCTGCTGCACCACGTTACTGACCCCATGAAGCGCCGACTCAAAACACGTCTTATCATAATCCTCCAGATTACTCAGAGCCTCCTGCAAACACAACCGTGTGGAAGAATTACACATTTAAACACTTTTGTTTTCAAATATTTTGCCCCATTGGATTAGAATCATTTAAAGCTCCAGAATCACAAACTCTAAGATTTAATCCATATTCTGATGTTCCTCCTCACACACAGAGCTGGAGTCGTGTTTGTTTCATTCACATGTTTGAGGAACTCTTTATTCGTCTGTTACATCTCCAAAGCTCAAAACACTCTGTTCCACCTTGTGATGTCATGAAGTGGTAGTTTCCAAGTGAACAGCTCCTTTTCCCTTTAGTTCAGTTGAGACTGAAATGATCCAAATGATTCTAGTGAAGATGTGTGGAGTGCTTCTTTATTCCTCTTCATGATGTGTTTTCGGTTTGAGAGAAGAACGAGGAAACGTTCTGGCGTAGATCAGGTGGTGATTGGGGCCGTTAAGACCTCAGAGATCTGCTTTAGAGTTTCATATCTGACCCCATGTGTCGTCCTGGAGCAGAGGTGGACGAGGTGAGCACAGGAGCCTCAGAGGAGCTGGAGGAGGAGGCCTCGTCCAGTCAGATGGCCGGAAAGAGTCCAAACTTCTGTGTCCTCCTCCACGGCAGCCTGAAGGTGGAGGGGATGGTGGCGCTGGTCCAGCTCGGGTTTGTCTCCATGTGTCTGTTTTTACATCACTGTGTCCTGTGTGAGTGTGGGCCCAGCCAGGGGCAGGGGTGGGGCAGGGGTGGGTCACCTGTCCCTCACCTGTCCCTCACCTGTCCCTCACCTGTCCCTGTGTTTCAGGCCGGAGTGGTTCGGGATGCTGTACTCTCAGGCCGACAGTAAAAAGAAGTCCAACCTGATGATGTCACTGTTTGAGCCTGGACCAGAGCCTCTGCCGTGGCTCGGAAAGATCTCACACCTGGGACCCATCTCAGGTGAGTCACCTGTAGGGGGCGCTGTGTGTTCAGGTGAGTCACCTGTAGGGGGCGCTGTGTGTTCAGGTGAGTCACCTGTAGGGGGCGCTGTGTGTTCAGGTGAGTCACCTGTAGGGGGCGCTGTGTGTTCAGGTGAGTCACCTGTAGGGGGCGCTGTGTGTTCAGGTGAGTCACCTGTAGGGGGCGCTGTGTGTTCAGGTGAGTCACCTGTAGGGGGCGCTGAGTGTTCAGGTGAGTCACCTGTAGGGGGCGCTGTGTGTTCAGGTGAGTCACCTGTAGGGGGCGCTGTGTGTTCAGGTGAGTCACCTGTAGGGGGCGCTGTGTGTTCAGGTGAGTCACCTGTAGGGGGCGCTGTGTGTTCAGGTTCAGTTCAAACGTAAACTCCCCTCATTTGTTTATTTTGTGATGTTTTAGATTCATTCGTTCCACTGTTTCAGTTCAGTTAATGCTAAAGATTCTTGTTGTTTTTAGAGTTTTGTCTTCTGCATCACAAAACTCAGATGAAAAGTCACACTTCTGTCCACTTACAAAAACATTTTATCAAAAAATCCTGATGATTTTTATAAATGTGATATTTTGGATTTCGACAGGAATGTTGTAAAAAGTTAAGTGCTGTTTCTGTACGTGGAGATTTGTGTCACGACATCAGACAAAAGAGAAACATCTTTCACTTACCTCGAACCAAACTGATTTTAAAGAGCATTTCTTTGGACTGTTAAAATATCCTCTGATTATTGTTATCAGGATAATCAACAGACTCCTATCTGTGATCAGTCATTTATTCTTGTCATTGCAGCTCAGCATTTTACACATCCGTTCATCTGGACTTTTATCCACTGTATGAAGGAAGTGACTTTTATCAGTAACACTGAACAACAATCATTGTTATTTTTCCCTTTGCCCCACAGAAGCTCCAGAGAATCCGTACGGAGAAGACGACAGTAAAAGTCCTTTTCCCGTTCAACCTCCGGTCAAACGCAGCTACGCCCAGAACGTGACGGTGTGGATCAAAGCCAGCGGCCTCCAGGTAAGATCAGCCCTGTAAACATCTGTCCGAAGTGCAGAGCTTTCATCACTGGGTCATGTTTAGACGGACGTGCAGAAGATCCTGAGGAACGCCCGGAAACTCCCGGACAAAACTCAGACTTTCTATAAGGTAAATATTTCCCTGATGTCCCTGAAGTATCAGACGTTCTGTGGTTTTACACACTGTGTGTCAAAAGGAGCTGAACCGTCTGAGGAAAGCTGCTTTGGCGTTTGGGTTCTGGGAGCTGCTGAAGGGCGTAGCCGACCTGCTGGAGCGCGAGTGCACCCTGCTCCCCGACTCCGCCCACCCCGACGCCGCCTTCCAGCTCTCGCACGCCGCCCAGCAGCTCAAACTGGCCAGCACCGGAGACTCTCAGTACGCCGCCTTCGACCACAACATCGCCCCCATGCACACGGACTTCTCCACCTGACGCTCACGGGCTTCTCCACCCGACGCACACGGACTTCTCCACCTGACGCTCACGGGCTTCTCCACCCGACGCTCACGGGCTTCTCCACCCGACGCACACGGACTTCTCCACCCGACGCACACGGACTTCTCCACCTGACGCTCACGGGCTTCTCCACCTGACGCTCACGGACTTCTCCACCTGACGCACACGGGCTTCTCCACCCGACGCACACGGGCTTCTCCACCTGACGCACACGGGCTTCTCCACCTGACGGTCACGGGCTTCTCCACCCGACGCTCACGGACTTCTCCACCCGACGCTCACGGACTTCTCCACCCGACGCTCACGGACTTCTCCACCCGACGCTCACGGACTTCTCCACCCGACGCTCACGGACTTCTCCACCCGACGCTCACGGACTTCTCCACCCGACGCCCCCGATTCTCACTGAAGCATCAGAACTGTGAATGACACATGTGAATGTGCAAACAAAACCTGCAGCTCTGAGGACGAGGGTTTGAGCTGTGGCCAAAGCAAAGGGAGGAGACTCTGAGGATCTGAATATAAAATCTAAGAAAATTAACTCTTTTCTTTGCTAAGAATTCCATGTATCTTCATATATTTGATGTCTTGTGTGTGTATAAATGTAGAGTAGCAAACCGGGTGTGTGGTGTCGTGTAGCTGGGCAGAGGTGGAACTTTGTTGTAGTTAAACCTGATGTTTGTGTCATGAACCGGCCGACATTCGCCCTCTGTGACATCAGACTTGTACATAGATTTTTATGTTTTGTATAAAGTTTCTAAAATAATGAATACGTTTACAGTATTGGCTCTATTTATTGTTATAAAAAAAAACTTTGTTTAAAAAAAAAAAAGAAAAAACGTGGTAAAAACCACGTTTTTACCGTATAAAAGTCGACATACACTTCTTCACCTGGTCATGAAAATGTCCTTAAAGTCAGACGAGTGTCACTCAGATCATTATATTTTTCACATAAGTACAGTCCTAAAACAATCTAATATCCTCAAATACTAATGAAACATATAAACTGCAGCAGAGTTAAGATCCGTGTGCTTTCTTCTTTTTGGCACTGAAGCGCTTCCTCCTCTGTTTGGACAGATGTTTGAAATTGATAAAAAGACCTGCAGAACAAAGCAGGAAGTCCTGATGAATGAGTCACGAACACAGAAACTGTTCAAGTGGAGTGTGGAACTCACCCACAAACATGAGGATCAGATAGACGTAAAGGAAAGAAGAAAACCTGATGGACGTTCCAAAGGCTTTTGGCAGTGGGAGACTGAAGAGTTCAGTCTGGTCAAAGATGGGGATGGACTGAACCACGGCAACAGCTGAAAACAGTCACAAACTCTGATATTAACATCTGTATAAAGCTGCGCCTTATATGAACATTTCAATATTAGAAACTGGACCTTCAGCGAACACTCCTAAAGGATACAGAGGGATCCACACGGTGTAGCGCAGCCAGCTCAGGGGCCTCCACTCTGTGTGCAGACACGCCAACATGTAGAACGGATACCTGCAGGAGAGACGGCACAAGAAAAGTGAAATCAAACAGAAAAGCTTTGTCCTGGACCTCAGCCTCACTGAGTTTAATCTGACCATAAAGACTCAGCTGAACTACGACAGGTCAGAGGATCCGTGCTGTTCAACAGGACCACGACCTGAACCAGGAACTCGGATTAAGAGAAGTGCTGTTTTCTCATCTTTAAACTTTTTTCTTGTGCTTGCTAACATGTGCATGGTGTCTCCATGGTAACTGCTGACCATTCCACCACAGAGATGCATGTAGAACCACCCCAGCATGATGTCTCTACACTGTCAGGAGCTCCTCACCTGAAGATCTCGATGGCGCTCCACAGGAAGAAGACAAAGAACACGACCGGTTTGTTGTGCATTTCCTCTAAACTCCCAAAGACGATGAACAGGATGAAGTTTCTCCCGACGACCTTCAAGGTAAAAGTACAAACGTGTCACACAGATCGTGTTTGAGGCACATCTGAGCGGCATCGAGCCAAACACTGAAACACGTGGACTAAAGTGAGCATCGCCCTCAGCTCAGCTCCAGTCAAATGAAGCTCATGAGGCCAGCATCAGGAGTGAGGCTGAAGCAGGCAACGCCCCTTAGAAACGTTCATATCTTGATTTCCGGACAAATAGTGAAATAAAAACCCCAGTGAACGCGCCATTTCGTAAGGTTTACATATTTACATAAATAATTCATAATAATTCATTTGTATTTTTGCGTAAAAAGTTAAATAAAAGGTTTAAGTACATGAGTTTATATGTTTGATTTAAAAGAAAGAAGAGCGGGGCCAGACTCCCCTGGAGCGGGGGCGGGGCCAGACTCGCCTGGATCGGGGGCGGGGCCAGACTCGCCTGGATCGGGGGCGGGGCCAGACTCGCCTGGATCGGGGGCGGGGCCAGACTCGCCTGGATCAGGGGCGGGGCCAGACTCCCCTGGATCGGGGGCGGGGCCAGACTCACCTGGATCAGGGGCGGGGCCAGACTCACATGGATCAGGGGCGGGGCCAGATTCACCTGGATCAGGGGCGGGGCCAGACTCACCTGGATCAGGGGCGGGATCACTCCTGTTTTAACCAATCCAAACGCTGCGTTCAGAACCTCCACCGACGCCAGAGTCTGACAGAAGAACATCACGTCCGACATCGAGTGGAACGAGTCATACAAAAAATCTACACGAGAACAAAAGAGGGTAATAACCCAGAGAGAGGGGGGTAATAACCCAGAGAGAGGGGGGTAATAACCCAGAGAGAGGGGGGTAATAACCCAGAGAGGGGGGTAACAGCCCAGAGAGAGGGGTAATAACCCAGAGAGAGGGGTAATAACCCAGAGAGGGGGGTAACAGCCCAGAGAGGGGGGTAAAAACCCAGAGAGAGGGGTAATAACCCAGAGAGGGGGGGGTAATAACCCAGAGAGAGGGGGGTAATAACCCAGAGAGGGGGGTAACAGCCCAGAGAGAGGGGTAATAACCCAGAGAGAGGGGTAATAACCCAGAGAGGGGGGTAACAGCCCAGAGAGGGGGGTAACAGCCCAGAGAGGGGGGTAATAACCCAGAGAGGGGGGTAATAGCCCAGAGAGAGGGGTAACAGCCCAGAGAGAGGGTTAACAGCCCAGAGACGGGGGTAATAACCCAGAGAGGGGGGTAATAACCCAGAGAGGAGGGTAATAACCGAGAGGGGGGTAATAACCCAGAGAGGGGGGTAATAACCCAGAGAGAGGGGTAACAGCCCAGAGAGAGGGGTAACAGCCCAGAGAGGGGGGTAATAACCCAGAGAGAGGGGTAATAGCCCAGAGAGAGGGGTAACAGCCCAGAGAGAGGGGTAATAGCCCAGAGAGGGGGGTAATAACCCAGAGAGGGGGGTAATAGCCCAGAGAGAGGGGTAAAAGAACAGAGAGAGGGGTAATAACCCAGAGAGAGGGGTAACAGCCCAGAGAGAGGGGTAATAACCCAGAGAGAGGGGTAACAGCCGAGAGAGGGGGGTAATAACCCAGAGAGGGGAGTAACAGCCCAGAGAGGGGGGTAATAAACCAGAGGGGGGGGGGGGGGGGGGTAATAGCCCAGAGAGGGGAGTAATAACCCAGAGAGGGGGGTAATAACCCAGAGAGGGGGGTAATAACCCAGAGAGAGGGGTAAAAGCCCAGAGGGGGGTAATAACCCAGAGAGAGGGGTAACAGCAAAGTGAGAGGGGTAATAACCCAGAGAGGGGGGTAATAACCCAGAGAGAGAGGTAAAAGCCCAGAGGGGGGTAATAACCCAGAGAGAGGGGTAACAGCCCAGAGAGAGGGGTAATAACCCAGAGAGAGGGGTAATAGCCCAGAGAGGGGGGTAATAACCCAGAGAGGGGGGTAATAACCCAGAGAGAGGGGTAACAGCCCAGAGAGGGGGGTAATAACCCAGAGAGGGAGGTAATAACCCAGAGAGAGGGGTAACAGCCCAGAGAGAGGGGTAACAGACCAGAGAGGGGGGTAATAACCCAGAGAGAGGGGTAACAGCCCAGAGAGAGGGGTAACCGCCCAGAGAGGGGGGTAATAACCCAGAGAGAGGGGTAACCGCCCAGAGAGGGGGGTAATAACCCAGAGAGGGCGGTAATAACCCAGAGAGAGGGGTAACCGCCCAGAGAGGGGGGTAATTACCCAGAGAGAGGGGTAATAGCCCAGAGAGGGGGGTAATAACCAAGAGAGAGGGGTAACAGCCGAGAGAGGGGGGTAATAACCCAGAGAGGGGGGTAATAGCGCAGAGAGAGGGGTAACAGCCCAGAGAGAGGGGTAACAGCCCAGAGAGGGGGGTAATAACCCAGAGAGGGGGGTAATAACCCAGAGAGGGGGGTAATAACCCAGAGAGGGGGGTAATAACCCAGAGAGAGGGGTAACAGCCCAGAGAGAGGGGTAACAGCCGAGAGAGGGGGGTAATAACCCAGAGAGGGGGGTAATAGCCCAGAGAGAGGGGTAACAGCCCAGAGAGAGGGGTAACAGCCCAGAGAGAGGGGTAACAGCCCAGAGAGGGGGGTAATAACCCAGAAAAGGGGGTAATAGCCCAGAGAGAGGGGTAAAAGCCCAGAGAGAGGGGTAATAACCCAGAGAGAGGGGTAACAGCCCAGAGAGAGGGGTAATAACCAAGAGAGAGGGGTAATAGCCCAGAGAGGGGGGTAATAACCCAGAGAGGGGGGTAATAACCCAGAGAGAGGGGTAACAGCCCAGAGAGAGGGGTAACAGACCAGAGAGGGGGGTAATAACCCAGAGAGAGGGGTAACAGCCCAGAGAGAGGGGTAACCGCCCAGAGAGGGGGGTAATAACCCAGAGAGGGCGGTAATAACCCAGAGAGAGGGGTAACCGCCCAGAGAGGGGGGTAATAACCCAGAGAGGGCGGTAATAACCCAGAGAGAGGGGTAACCGCCCAGAGAGGGGGGTAATTACCCAGAGAGAGGGGTAATAGCCCAGAGAGGGGGGTAATAACCAAGAGAGAGGGGTAACAGCCGAGAGAGGGGGGTAATAACCCAGAGAGGGGGGTAATAGCGCAGAGAGAGGGGTAACAGCCCAGAGAGAGGGGTAACAGCCCAGAGAGGGGGGTAATAACCCAGAGAGGGGGGTAATAACCCAGAGAGGGGGGTAATAACCCAGAGAGAGAGGTAAAAGCCCAGAGGGGGGTAATAACCCAGAGAGAGGGGTAACCGCCCAGAGAGGGGGGTAATAACCCAGAGAGGGCGGTAATAACCCAGAGAGAGGGGTAACCGCCCAGAGGGGGGTAATAACCCAGAGAGAGGGGTAACAGCCCAGAGAGGGGGGTAATAACCCAGAGAGGGGGGTAATAACCCAGAGAGAGGGGTAACCGCCCAGAGGGGGGTAATAACCCAGAGAGGGCGGTAATAACCCAGAGAGAGGGGTAACCGCCCAGAGAGGGGGGTAATAACCCAGAGAGAGGGGTAACAGCCCAGAGAGGGCGGTAATAACCCAGAGAGAGGGGTAACCGCCCAGAGAGGGGGGTAATAACCCAGAGAGGGGGGTAATAACCCAGAGAGAGAGGTAAAAGCCCAGAGGGGGGTAATAACCCAGAGAGAGGGGTAACCGCCCAGAGAGGGGGGTAATAACCCAGAGAGGGCGGTAATAACCCAGAGAGAGGGGTAACCGCCCAGAGGGGGGTAATAACCCAGAGAGAGGGGTAACAGCCCAGAGAGGGGGGTAATAACCCAGAGAGGGGGGTAATAACCCAGAGAGAGGGGTAACCGCCCAGAGGGGGGTAATAACCCAGAGAGGGCGGTAATAACCCAGAGAGAGGGGTAACCGCCCAGAGAGGGGGGTAATAACCCAGAGAGAGGGGTAACAGCCCAGAGAGGGCGGTAATAACCCAGAGAGAGGGGTAACCGCCCAGAGAGGGGGGTAATAACCCAGAGAGGGGGGTAATAACCCAGAGAGAGAGGTAAAAGCCCAGAGGGGGGTAATAACCCAGAGAGAGGGGTAACAGCCCAGAGAGAGGGGTAATAACCCAGAGAGAGGGGTAATAGCCCAGAGGGTAGTAATAACCCAGAGAGAGGGGTAACAGCAAAGAGAGAGGGGTAATAACCCAGAGAGAGGGGTAATAACCCAGAGAGAGAGGTAAAAGCCCGGAGGGGGGTAATAACCCAGAGAGAGGGGTAACAGCCCAGAGAGAGGGGTAATAACCCAGAGAGAGGGGTAATAGCCCAGAGAGGGGGGTAATAACCCAGAGAGGGGGGTAATAACCCAGAGAGAGGGGTAACAGCCCAGAGAGAGGGGTAACAGCCCAGAGAGGGGGGTAATAACCCAGAGAGGGGGGTAATAACCCAGAGAGAGGGGTAACAGCCCAGAGAGAGGGGTAACAGACCAGAGAGGGGGGTAATAACCCAGAGAGAGGGGTAACAGCCCAGAGAGAGGGGTAACCGCCCAGAGAGGGGGGTAATAACCCAGAGAGGGCGGTAATAACCCAGAGAGAGGGGTAACCGCCCAGAGAGGGGGGTAATAACCCAGAGAGGGCGGTAATAACCCAGAGAGAGGGGTAACCGCCCAGAGAGGGGGGTAATAACCCAGAGAGGGCGGTAATAACCCAGAGAGGGCGGTAATAACCCAGAGAGAGGGTAACAGCCCAGAGAGAGGGGTAACAGCCCAGAGAGAGGGGTAACAGCCCAGAGAGAGGGGTAACAGCCCAGAGAGAGGGGTAATAACCCAGAGAGAGGGGTAATAACCCAGAGAGAGGGGTAACAGCCCAGCGAGAGGGGTAATAACCCAGAGAGAGGGGTAATAACCCAGAGAGAGGGGTAACAGCCCAGAGAGATGGGTAACAGCCCAGAGAGATGGGTAACAGCCCAGAGAGAGGGGTAACAGCCCAGAGAGAGGGGTAACAGCCCAGAGAGGGGGGTAATAACCCAGAGAGGGGGGTAACAGCCCAGAGAGATGGGTAACAGCCCAGAGAGAGGGGTAACAGCCCAGAGAGAGGGGTAATAACCCAGAGAGAGGGGTAATAGCCCAGAGAGAGGGGTAACAGCCCAGAGAGGGGGGTAATAACCCAGAGAGACGGGTAAAAGCCCAGAGAGAGGGGTAACAGCCCAGAGAGGGGGGTAATAACCCAGAGAGAGGGGTAATAACCCAGAGAGAGGGGTAATAACCCAACAGCCCAGAGAGATGGGTAACAGCCCAGAGAGAGGGGTAACAGCAAAGAGAGAGGGGTAATAACCCAGAGAGGGGGGTAATAACCCAGAGAGAGAGGTAAAAGCCCAGAGGGGGGTAATAACCCAGAGAGAGGGGTAACAGCCCAGAGAGAGGGGTAATAACCCAGAGAGAGGGGTAATAGCCCAGAGAGGGGGGTAATAACCCAGAGAGGGGGGTAATAACCCAGAGAGAGGGGTAACAGCCCAGAGAGAGGGGTAACAGCCCAGAGAGGGGGGTAATAACCCAGAGAGGGGGGTAATAACCCACAGAGAGGGGTAACAGCCCAGAGAGAGGGGTAACAGACCAGAGAGGGGGGTAATAACCCAGAGAGAGGGGTAACAGCCCAGAGAGAGGGGTAACCGCCCAGAGAGGGGGGTAATAACCCAGAGAGGGCGGTAATAACCCAGAGAGAGGGGTAACCGCCCAGAGAGGGGGGTAATAACCCAGAGAGGGCGGTAATAACCCAGAGAGAGGGGTAACTGCCCAGAGGGGGGTAATAACCCAGAGAGAGGGGTAACAGCCCAGAGAGAGGGGTAATAACCCAGAGAGGGGGGTAATAACCCAGAGAGAGAGGTAAAAGCCCAGAGGGGGGTAATAACCCAGAGAGAGGGGTAACAGCCCAGAGAGAGGAGTAATAACCCAGAGAGAGGGGTAATAGCCCAGAGGGGGGTAATAACCCAGAGAGAGGGGTAACAGCAAAGAGAGAGGGGTAATAACCCAGAGAGGGGGGTAATAACCCAGAGAGAGAGGTAAAAGCCCAGAGGGGGGTAATAACCCAGAGAGAGGGGTAACAGCCCAGAGAGAGGGGTAATAACCCAGAGAGAGGGGTAATAACCCAGAGAGAGGGGTAATAGCCCAGAGAGGGGGGTAATAACCCAGAGAGGGGGGTAATAACCCAGAGAGAGGGGTAACAGCCCAGAGAGAGGGGTAACAGCCCAGAGAGGGGGGTAATAACCCAGAGAGAGGGGTAACAGCCCAGAGAGAGGGGTAACCGCCCAGAGAGGGGGGTAATAACCCAGAGAGGGCGGTAATAACCCAGAGAGAGGGGTAACCGCCCAGAGAGGGGGGTAATAACCCAGAGAGGGCGGTAATAACCCAGAGAGAGGGGTAACAGCCCAGAGAGAGGGGTAACAGCCCAGAGAGAGGGGTAACAGCCCAGAGAGAGGGGTAACAGCCCAGAGAGAGGGGTAATAACCCAGAGAGAGGGGTAACAGCCCAGCGAGAGGGGTAATAACCCAGAGAGAGGGGTAACAGCCCAGAGAGATGGGTAACAGCCCAGAGAGATGGGTAACAGCCCAGAGAGAGGGGTAACAGCCCAGAGAGGGGGGTAATAACCCAGAGAGGGGGGTAACAGCCCAGAGAGATGGGTAACAGCCCAGAGAGAGGGGTAACAGCCCAGAGAGAGGGGTAACAGCCCAGAGAGAGGGGTAACAGCCCAGAGAGAGGGGTAATAACCCAGAGAGAGGGGTAATAGCCCAGAGAGAGGGGTAACAGCCCAGAGAGGGGGGTAATAACCCAGAGAGACGGGTAAAAGCCCAGAGAGAGGGGTAACAGCCCAGAGAGGGGGGTAATAACCCAGAGAGAGGGGTAATAACCCAGAGAGGGGGGTAACAGCCCAGAGAGATGGGTAACAGCCCAGAGAGAGGGGTAACAGCCCAGACAGGGGGGTAACAGCCCAGAGAGAGGGATAATAACCCAGAGAGAGGGGTAACAGCCCAGAAAGAGGGGTAACAGCCCAGAGAGATGGGTAACAGCCCAGAGAGGAGGGTACCAGCCCAGAGAGAGGGGTAATAGCCCAGAGAGAGGGGTAATAACCCAGAGAGAGGGGTAATAACCCAGAGAGGGGGGTAATAACCCAGAGATGGCGGTAATAGCCCAGAGAGAGGGGTAACAGCCCAGAGAGGGGGGTAACAGCCCAGAGAGAGGGGTAATAGCCCAGAGAGAGGGGTAATAGCCCAGAGAGGGGGGTAATAACCCAGAGAGAGGGGTAATAACCCAGAGAGGGGGGTAATAACCCAGAGATGGCGGTAATAGCCCAGAGAGAGGGGTAACAGCCCAGAGAGAGGGGTAACAGCCCAGAGAGGGGGGTAATAACCCAGAGGGGGGAGGGGTAACAGCCCAGAGAGGGGTAATAACCCAGAGGGGGGAGGGGTAACATGTTTACTGGAGGGTCCACCACCTGCTGGTTTCCATGGACATTTTATTGCTCGGTCTAGAATGTTCCATAGTGGAGATTAAAGTTCTATCACCAGGGAGACGAGCGGGTTACAGCACTACACCACATTACAGGTCACATCTGTGGAGAGGCGGCGCTGTTCACATGAGGAAGTGTTGTGTTTTTGAACACTAGAAAATCCTGTAACACATAACGCTGTATATGTTTAAAGTCATACCATGGAGCTTTCCAGGCAAAGCAAAAACATCTCCATGGAGATAAGTAGGTGGTGGACCCTCCAGTAGAAAAGTTTCCCTGAGCAGCTTTAACGTGGTTACCTTGTCCGATTAAAAACACGCGCAGAGTCATGTTCACGAAGATCCAGGAGAAGCCAAGAAACTGCACCAGATTATAGACCAACAGAAATCCTGTTTTAACGTCCGACAGCCCTGGAAGAAATATACAGATATGAGAACTAAAGACAATCTAACAAACACTTTTAGAACTAAAGACAATCTAACAAACACTTTTAGAACTAAAGACAATCTAACAAACACTTTTAGAACTAAAGACAATCTAACAAACACTTTTAGAACTAAAGACAATCTAACAAACACTTTTAGAACTAAAGACAATCTAACAAACACTTTTAGAACTAAAGACAATCTAACAAACACTTTTAGAACTAAAGACAATCTAACAAACACTTTAAGAACTAAAGACAATCTAACAAACACTTTTAGAACTAAAGACAATCTAACACTTTTAGAACTAAAGAAAATCTACAGATATTATAAGTAGAACTAAAGTGTTGCAGCTTTTTCAGACTCCAACACTCACAGTGACTCTGCTGTCGCGATGGCCTGTTCTTCCTCCGCTCCTAAAGAAGGAAAAAACTGTTTAATGGTGCCTTATGGAACACTATGGCTTTGCTTGGAATGTTCCACCGTATAGCATTAAACCAGTCTTTCATTTAAATACAGGCGTGGTCTTTATTGCCAAAAATATTCCTGTAAAAACAGTGCTCTTCCTCCAGCTTTCCTGCACTGAACTATACGTGGATGTGGTGATACAGATCTGTGCACTGACTCACCTGGTGGTGGCGCTACCCATTTGTCTCCAGGCAGATAGAAGGTTAATGCCCTTGTGGTATCTGTTACACTACTGTATTATACTTCATGGCCTTTCCCAGGATGATTATTTCCTTATCTTTGGGAGCATTAAGAGGTCAGAGGTTAGGAGGAAGTGCATCCTAAAGACATCTGGCAAGCGGAACAATGGTGTCACTTAATCATAATTGGGTAATAAATGGAGAAGTGTTCTGTGCAAAACATGTTTGAGAAATTCCAGATGTATAAGAGTGGGATGTCCTATAGAACTATAAATGTAACTCAAACACGTTCTTCTGGGTCTTTCTTGCATTGGGCTTTAAGAGGATCCAGACTTAAACTGTCTGTTAATTGGCCGACTCTATCATCTGTAAAATAAATCAGATTTACATTTACTACAGTTGTTGTTAAATTATTTCTTAAGCATCTGCCCTTCTGTGAAGCATCTGGGGAAAACGTGGCTACTAGAGAAGGTAAGCTCCTGGATTGGGGATTTAAACCACACCCTACTGTGTAGTGTTCCAGGCCCTGCTTGTCTCCATGGAAACATCATCAGTGTGTTTTAACAGAGATTACGGTTACCCTCAAAGTGTAAAAACAAACAGAGCAAAAACCCAGTAAAACACATGATTCTTTCTGCTTGTAGTGTTTTTGTGAAGATAAAAGAGCGTAGATTTATACAGAAGTAGATTCAGTGTGTCATCACAGCGTTAATGTTCCAGCAGAACGACATTTAAACACCAAAATACTGTATTCAATAAAATGCTCCAGATGTGGAGTGTTGGGGTTAGACTCTGAGCCCCAGAGTCTCAGCCTGAGGAACTCTGCACCTTTAGATGTTGTAGAAGAAGAAGACATTCATACTTTCTCTTGGATCTCCATCTCGGCGTCGGACTCGTCCAGCCAGCGGTCAAAGTCTGGAGCGAGGAACACGGGTTTGCGCTCCTGAGCGGTGAGGCGCCCCCACCAGGACGAGCGCTGCTTCTGCACCGTGATGTTCACCTGCCTCTGAGTGGACTTCTGCTTCACCTGAACACAACAACCAGGAGCTCCTGTGCCCAGACGTCATCAACATGGGTGCAGCTAACTGGAGGCACTGCTCTGTCTGAAGCTCTGTTACTCAAGTTAAACTTTGCCCTGAGTTTTATCGAACACAATCAGACCATAAACATCTGACCTAGAAACAGCCACAGATGAGCAGGTCTGACCCATGAACACTCACAGGAACATGAACATGTGCTCTTTAAAACACTTATGACAAGTTTAAGACTTTATGGAAACTGCTGAACATTTGGCCATAGAGATACATGTAGAACACCCCCAGCATGACGTCAAGTATCAACAAAACTCTCTAAAACAGAACTTTCTATTTCTCTTTTTACTTACTTACTTTTATTCTTCTTTTTTCCTTGAATTGTGTAAAATGATCATTTCTATTTACAAAAGGTATTCTCCCTCCAGATTAAGTAGAAAAGAGAGAATTATAAAAGCACGTCAGTGCTCACTTTAAATACACATACGCCCTGACTTAGATCTAAATATACAGCCTGGGGAGAGTAGTTCTCGTTTTCATGGTCAGTTCCTTCTTCTTCTGGTGAAATGCTCTTGTTTCTTTATCTACAAAACTCACATCCACTTAATTTCTCTGTTTGTCCAAATGTTAAATCATACATCCAGCACATGGGAGTGAGCGTCAGCCCGTAAAGCGCTCACCTCTGGCCTCACAGGATGGAGCAGCTCCAGGCTGAAGCTGTACTCGTCGTGACCTATTGCCCCGTGCCCTTGAGCTTCACACACAGAGGCCGTTATCAGGAAGAACACCATTTTTAGAATAGGCCATAGAAATACACTTACCATGAAACTCTAGAACATTCTCATTTACGTTAACTTCAATATTCTGCAACAAAAAGTGACAAAAGTTCTTATTTAGGCTCCAGAAACATGGATTAAAGCTCCTGCATTCTGTAAAACATGACTTAAGATTTAAGTCATGTTCAAATGCTCTTCCCTCCTAAAAACAGGCCCGAGAGAAGAACTCGTGCTAAATATGCAGGATTTATGTGTTAAACATGTGAATGAAACAAAACACGACTCCAGGTCTGTGTGTGAAGCGACATTAGGACAGAGGATTATGGGACATTTAAAAATCGGTCACTGAACAGAGTTTGTTGTTGTGTTGTGTAATCGTGTAAATGACTGAAGATATCATGGCTCGAATCTCCTTAAAGCTGCACTGCGTAACTTTACTGGTGGAGGGTCCACCACCTGTTTGTGTGGAGATGTTATTGCTTTGGGCTGGAACGTTCTGCTACAGCATTGGTGGTTCTCAGGTCCTAGAACGTGATGATGTCCCACACTTCCCTCTTAATCACACTGGATTTTTCCATAAAATGTCCAAAAGGTCAAACGCACAAATGTTGAACCTGGTATTTTCAGGGTGACAGGAGCAGACCTGGGTGTGGTGCAGCTCCGGGGCCACATACGGCCCTTTGGCCGACTGACCAGCCCATTTAAGCACATGTGGAATTATTAAATAAACATATTCTATCATTTTACCCCATTTTATTCATTTACCAAATTATGCAATACATAAATTAAGACGTGTGCGTACAATTCATAAATGCAGAGTTGAGTGAAGCATTTTGGCCCTCCACCATGTTTGATGTTTCTCATGTGGCCCCATGGAAAAAATAACCATCCACCCCTGGACTAAACATTAGAACTCACTATAGCAACATCATTTTGCATTTTAACACATTTTAGCTGCCCTCCTTCTGTATTCATTAATATTGGCCAATAAAACGCAGAGACGTGATCTGAAACCCTCCAATACAGCGTGCATCTCCTCGGAGACGTCAGCAGTTTGGTGACCACATTTTCAAAATAAAAACTGGGTCATCCCTGGTTTGTGGTGGTTGGTAAGAATAAAACTGTGAATCGAGTGGTGAATTAAGGAAAACTGTTCTGCACTCGGCTCTAGTCAGTTTAGTCACATTTTCTTTGTGTTTTGGTCGTTTTTAAGGAGCTTTTCTGTATTTGACCCAAACAAATAACAGTTTCTGCCTCTTTACTGTTGGCAGGATCTGACTGGTCAAAAATAGGGACACTGGGACATTTCTGTATAAAACTGTGACAAACCACTGGTCTGCTGGGACAGGGTCACAGGGTCACAGGGTCTGGACTGGGACAGGGTCACAGGGTCTGGACTGGGACAGGATCACAGGGTCTGGACTGGGACAGGGTCACAGGGTCACAGGCTCTGGACTGGGACAGGGTCACAGGGTCTGGACTGGGACAGGGTCACAGGGTCTGGACTGGGACAGGGTCACAGGGTCACAGGGTCTGGACTGGGACTGTCCAGGGGAAACAGGGACGTCTAGTCACCCTAGAGTCACCAGGTCAAGTTCCAGGTCAGATCTTTGCAGAGGCGAGCCCGGTAACAGTAAGAATGCGTGTTTCTGTGTTCGATGATGTTTAACTCTGAACCGTGTTACAGGGACAAGCAGGTGACGGAGCAGAAAAGTTACGCAGTGCATCTTTAACGTGTACAGGTAAAGCCAGGGGGTCTCGTGCTGCCTCACCTGTGCGTCTGTCAGCTCCACGCGCAGGTAAACCTCCTCGTGCCGCTGGGCCCAGAACACGAGCGGCGTGAGCGGCATACTTCAAAATACTTCAAAATACTTCAAAATACTTCAAAATACTTCAAAATACTTCAAAATACTTCAAAATACTTCTTCCAAATACTTGGTGTTTTTCACCAAACTCTGTCGCAAAGATCAGAGTTTCAGCTCAATGTGTCATTTCAAGTGTTTCTGTCTTTATCCTCTGAAGCACGAGCTGGATGAAAGTATGAACCAGAATATTCCACAGTGTGAACGTGCGCGCTCCCATCTGTCAAGGGATTACGTGCTTGTGCCCGCCGGGCCGTGTCTGTGCGGGGGGCGGGGCTTCAAAAATCTACTGTAACCATGACAACCCGCTTTCAAACACGTTTTTCTCTATTCCCGGAGCTGCCAGGTCTAAAAAAAAAAAAAGAGAGACTTTGGAGAGGACGAAGCGAATTAGACGTAAAATTATGACAAAACACATCCAGATTTTCTTTTACTTTCTGTTGATGCCTCAGAGGAACAATTTTCCCACAAACACAGTTATAAATGTTGGTTTTTGCCCATATATTTGTTCGGATTATGGGTGAAAATCATCGACTGTATTTATAAATGGTTATGGATCAGATCAAACAGAATTTACTGCAGATTATGAAATTAACTGAATTCTTTGAAAAATACAGCACCAGAGCCCGTATATAAAGAATAAAATAATAAATAAAATAAATATACAGCACCAGAGCCCGTATATAAAGTATAAAATAATAAATAAAATAAATATACAGCACAATTAGTGCACTTTGATGACGTAGAACGCTAAGCCCCGCCCCTGAACTAACAGCCGAGTCTCTGATTGGCTGATTTCGTTTACGGAAGTGCTGGACGGAAGCGGACAGGCAGAGAAGAAAACAGCAGACACGAGAGAGAGCATGCAGACCCCAGAGACCCACGCTTCTTCTTCAGAAAACACTTTAGACCAACAGAGTCTGGAGCAGAAGAGTCTGGAGCAGAAGAGTCTGGAGCAGAAGAGTCTGGAGCAGAAGAGTCTGGAGCAGAAGAGTCTGGAGCAGAAGAGTCTGGAGCAGAAGAGTCTGGAGCAGAAGAGTCTGGAGCAGAAGAGTTTGGAGCAGACCCGTGGCGTGTTCCGTGTCCTCGTGGGCGTGACGGGGAGCGTGGCGGCTTTGAATCTTCCTGTTTTGGTGTCAGAGCTTCTGAAGCTCTCAGGGGTAAATCTGAAGTGACCTCAGGGGTAAATCTGCAGCTCTCAGGGGTAAATCTGCAGTGACCTCAGGGGTAAATCTGAAGTGACCTCAGGGGTAAATCTGAAGTGACCTCAGGGGTAAATCTGCAGCTCTCAGGGGTAAATCTGAAGTGACCTCAGGGGTAAATCTGCAGTGACCTCAGGGGTAAATCTGAAGTGACCTCAGGGGTAAATCTGAAGTGACCTCAGGGGTAAATCTGCAGCTCTCAGGGGTAAATCTGAAGTGACCTCAGGGGTAAATCTGAAGTGACCTCAGGGGTAAATCTGAAGTGACCTCAGGGGTAAATCTGCAGCTCTCAGGGGTAAATCTGAAGTGACCTCAGGGGTAAATCTGAAGTGACCTCAGGGGGTCCTCAGGCGTGTAGAGCACATGTCTGTAACTGTGGAGTACAACACTAGTGTAGTGTTAATATTTACATGTACTTTTCAGTTTTGTCCATAATTATTCACACTGTCGTTTCCCTCTACCCCGAAAGAGTGACTCTTGGCTCAGGATCATTAAGAAACTGTCGATACAAACTTCCACATCCTGTGTCATCAAATCAGACAATACCACATATCGATACGACATAATATCGATACGACATAATATCGATACGACATATTGATATTCAGACTCCAAAAAACACAAAACTTGTTACAGATTTAAAAATGTCGAAATATCCACTCTGCTCTGACCTTTGCACTTGAGGCTGTGACGTGAAAAACAAATATGACCTTCATATATTTGAGCGCTTCTTTATATCAAATGAAGAAATGTCATAAATATAAGAAATAAACGGAATGA
Organism: Odontamblyopus lacepedii; assembly: GCA_034769755.1. Classification (NCBI taxonomy): domain Eukaryota; kingdom Metazoa; phylum Chordata; class Actinopteri; order Gobiiformes; family Gobiidae; genus Odontamblyopus; species Odontamblyopus lacepedii. The sequence goes on along the minus strand of CM068348.1, from coordinate 7,876,476 downwards.
GATGGTGTCCAAATGTTTGACCTGTTATAGACTGAATATATTCTTCAGTTTATGAGTAGATCCACTAGGTGTCGCTGTGGTTTGCAGTGTTATGCACTATTCCACATTCTAAAAAAAAAAAAAGTAAAGTTAAATTATTGTTGATTTGACTTTGTATTTACACAGACGCATATTTCACTTTTCTTGAACCAAAGTAAATCTGGCCCAGATCCAGAAGAGATGAGTTCACCAAACATGGATCTGTGGTCAGAGCTTATTGGACTTGGACCCCACATGCTCCTGTCTTTAGTGTTTGATTAGCCGCTGTAATAATAATAATAATAATGTGACTCAGGGGTTTGTTTGTGCAGGTGGACGTCAGAGTGGTCACCACAGAACACGCCAAACACTTTTACAGCGCGGCTGATGTCCCTGTGAGAATCTACAGTGACTCAGACGAATGGGAGGTAAAACCATTCTCACCATTCAAAAGAAATGTTCCTGAAAATGTCATTTAGTGATTAAAAGCACATTGTGTAACTTTTCTGCTTCATGCACATGCTTAATCTAAGTTTAGAGAAACTTTGCAGTAAAATTCACTCACCCGCTCCTGGGTGTTTTTATTGTCCAAACATCCTTGAAAAGCCTTTACTGTACCTGTGAGGGGGATCGCCTCTCCACAGATCTGACTTGGGCTGGTGGCATCACCTGCTCATCTCTATGGAGACAGACTGGGTTAATATTAAACCTGGAACATTCCAGGCAAACCAGCTGCATCTCCATGAAGACCAGCAGGTGGCAGACCCTCCAGTGGAAATGTTTCAGAGTGCGTCTTTATGTGAGAGCAGTTGTAAATCATGTTCATAGTGTTGGCAGTTCTGTGGGCACAGCAGCGGGCACAGGTCATTATGGGCACAGGCTCAGAGGGTAATACATAGGTGTTTTTGGTGCTGTAGTTCTGGACTCGCCGCTCGGACCCTGTGCTGCACATCGAGCTGAGGCGCTGGGCGAACCTTTTCGTCATCGCTCCACTGGACGCCAACACTCTCGCTAAAATCGCCAATGGAATCTGTGACAATCTGCTGGTACGAAGGTTTAAACACCCATTCCTCTGAGTTCAGCAGAACGTGAGCCTTGCCCTCTCCGCAGACGTGTGTGGTGAGAGCGTGGGACACCACCCGCCCGCTGCTCTTCTGCCCCGCCATGAACACCATCATGTGGACACACCCCGTCACTGCAGAGCACGTGTCCAGGCTCAGGGCCTTTGGATACAGGGAAATCCCCTGTATCTTCAAGAAGCTGGTGTGTGGAGATGAAGGTGGGTTCAGTCTATGGTCCTACTGCACCACCACCGCACCACCCACTATACCACCACTGCACCACCACCATACCACCACACCACCCACTATACCACTGCACCACCCACTATACCACCACACCACCCACCATACCACCACACCACCCACTATACCACTGCACCACCCACTATACCACCACCGCACCACCCACTATACCACCACACCACCCACCATACCACCACACCACCCACTATACCACCACACCACCCACTATACCACCACACCACCCACTATACCACCGCACCACCCACTATACCACTGCACCACCCACTATACCACTACACCACCCACCATACCACCACACCACCCACTATACCACCACCGCACCACCCACTATACCACTGCACCACCCACTATACCACCACACCACCCACTATACCACCACACCACCCACTATATCACCACCGCACCACCACCATACCACCACACCACCCACTATACCACCCCCGCACCACCCACTATACCACCACCACACCACCCACTATACCACCACACCACCCACTATACCACCACACCACCCACCATACCACCACACCACCCACTATACCACCACCACACCACCCACCATACCACCACCGCACCACCCACTATACCACCGCACCACCACCCACTATACCACCACCGCACCACCCACTATACCACTGCACCACCCACTATACCACCACCGCACCACCACCCACTATACCACCACACCACCCATTATACCACTGCACCACCCACTATACCACCACCGCACCACCACCATACCACCACCGCACCACCCACTATACCACCACACCACCCACTATACCACTGCACCACCCACTATACCACCACACCACCCACTATACCACCACCGCACCACCCACTATACCACCACCGCACCACCCACTATACCACCACACCACCCACCATACCACCACACCACCCACTATACCACTGCACCACCCACTATACCACCACGGCACCACCACCATACCACCACCGCACCACCCACTATACCACTGCACCACCCACTATACCACCACACCACCCACCATACCACCACACCACTCACTATACCACTGCACCACCCACTATACACCACCGCACCACCCACCATACCACCGCACCACCCACTATACCACCACCGCACCACCCACTATACCACCACACCACCACCACCGCACCACCACCATACCACCACACCACCCACTATACCACCACCGCACCACCACCATACCATTGCACCACCCACTATACCACCACCGCACCACCCACTATACCACCACCGCACCACCCACTATACCACCACCGCACCACCCACTATACCACCACACCACCACCACCGCACTACCACCATACCACCACACCACCCACTATACCACCACCACCACACCACTGCTCCGGGAGCGGGCGCAGGCTTCTGCTTCTGAGAAAGAGTCATTTCCCCCACAGGCTCTAGAGTTGTTCCATTTCCACTGAAAATCTTCTAATGAGAGTTTTGTTTTCGTTTTTCGTTTATGTCATTCATTGACATTTGAAAATTCAAATAAATTCAAATTTTATTCAAATGTGTTTTTTTCAATTTGGTTTCCTCATCACGAACAGACCTGGAGTTGTGGAGTCACACAAACCAGAGATCAAATCCAGACCAACACTCTGTTCCACCTTCTGATGTCATGTGGTGATACAGGAAGTGCTCCACTGTGTTTTTAAACTCCACACACCTTCACTAGAATCATCTGGATCATTTCAGGAACTGACTATCAACTGGAGTAAAGAAAACTACCACTTCATGACATCACAAGGTGGAACAGAGCGTTTGGAGCTTTAGAGATGTAGACAGACGAATAATAGAGTTCCTCAAACATGTGAATGGAACACAACTCCAGCTCTGTGTGTGACAAGGAACATCAGAACATGACTTAAAGCTCACAGGAGTCCATTCTATGTTATATATTTATTTTGTGTTTTATACTTATTTTGTGTTTTGTGTTATATACATGTGTAATGCACCTGCCGCCTGCTCTGGTCTGTAGAACTCTTTCTTTAATGGAAATTCTTTGAGGGAATGAATGAAAATGTCACGGCCCCTGACCTGCAGAGCTCCAGACAGATGGCTACATTTAAGGATCCATTTGTTTATCAGGACTTATTTGCATACAGGAAGAGCAGCCACAGTTACAGCAGCAGCAGCAGGAGTTGTGATGTGATATTGTCCCTACGAACCAGTTTCTGTTTTTAAATTGGCCCCAGGTATTTTACACTCTTCATTAAGACGTCAGCAGGCTTCTATGAGACACTGTGTATTCCTCCACCCTTCTGTTCAAGACACTTCCTCATTAAACCACAAGGGGTCACAAACCACCAGACGAGGCACAGGCGCTGAAAACAGGATCTGAAAGAAGCTTTGAGGGAGTTTGAAGTTTGACTGTGCATCATGCAGCTGTATTGGCCTAAAAAGGCATGAAGCGGAGGCACAAAATAGAGGAAGGTTTTGACAAGGCTTCACTCTTAAAGGTCCCACAGTTTAATAAAGGTCGTACAGTTTAATAAAGGTCGTACAGTATATAACACAAAACAGACTCCTGTGAGGTTTAATCCCTGTTAGAATGTGGTTCCCTCCTCACAAACAGAGCCTGAGTTGTGTTTGTTTCATTCACACACGTTTGAGTAACTCTTTGTTATTAGTCTGTCTACATCTCCAAAGCTCCAAATAAAATTTTAAAATGCAGTGGAGCACTTCCTGTATTACCTCATGCACTGCAAAAGAGCTTGACCAAAATGTAAGTTCTAAACATGTAAATTTATCAGAAAATGACTTAAAAGAAGTGAAATTATCTCGCTGCAGGGACAGATCATTTTACTTGTCAAGTTTTCTTGAAATAAACGACCTCTAGACTTAAACGAGTAAGGAGCGAATAAATCTGAAAACAACATGAAGAACCTGATATAAGGTTTAAAATCTTGGCCAGTTCAGAGAAACTTGCAGAGTGACATCACAAAGTGGAACAGAGAGTTTTCAGTCTGAGAGAACTCGAAATGTGCAGGTTTGAGTGTGAAACATGAGAAAGAAACAAAACACGACTCCAGGTCTGTGTGTGACGAGGAAACGACGTTAGGGCGTATAAAGTCGGGGGTTAGGGCGTATAAAGTCGGAGGTTAGGGCGTATAAAGTCGGGGGTTAGGGCGTATAAAGTCGGGGGTTAGGGCGTATAAAGTCGGGGGTTAGGGCGTATAAAGTCGGGGGTTAGGGCGTATAAAGTCGGGGGTTAGGGCGTATAAAGTCGGGGGTTAGGGCGTATAAAGTTGGGGGTTAGGGCGTATAAAGTCGGGCGGCTCTGACCCTGTTTCCTCTGTTGCAGGTAAAGGTGGCATGGCACAGGTGCCAACGATCGTCTCTGTGATCCAGCAGTACCTTCAAGAACCTGACAACCCCTAAACTCACGACACACACACACACACGACACACACGACACACACACACACACGACACACACACACGACACACACACACACACACACACACACGACACACACACGACACACACACACACACACACGACACACACACACACACACACACGACACACACACACACACACACACACACACGACACACACACACACGACACACACACACACACACACACACACCCAGAGTCAACAGTAGAACAGGATCAGGATGGTTAGAATAATTGTGGTACAGTGAAGGCGCTGAAAACAAACGGGAGGCGCACGTTCAGGAGAAACATGTCACTCATTACTGCCATGTTCAATATTTGCTCTTTGTCTCTGCCTTTCATCTTTGCACAGTGTGACTTTAAACATATTTATCAAGCGTTTAGTGAGACTTTGCACTGAAGTCATCAACATTCTCAGGAGATGTGATGCTAACTGTAGGCACTGCTCTATCTGAGGCTCTGTTAGACTTCACCATCGCGGGTTAGCTCTGTTTATTTATTCAGACTACGGCGCCAGCACAGGCACTGGAAGCTCGTAAGTAAAAACACACAAAAATATGTTTAAAAGATCAAAGTCTGTCTTAGTAAACAGACACTGGGAAAACTAGTGTCTTCTTTTCTGAGCTGTTAGTAGGAAAATGCTTCACGTCATCTTCCACCATATTATTCTCATTTGTAAAAGGAGCTGTTCACGTGGAAACATCCGTTTCATGACATCACAAGGTGGAACAGAGCATTTGGAGCTTTGGAGATGTAGACAGACGAATAATAAAGAGTTCCTCAAACATGTGAATGAAACGCGACTCCGGTTCTGAGTGTGACGCGGAACAGCAGGACCTTAGAACCTGGATTAAAGCTCAGAGTCAGTTTCACGTATACAGGAGCTTTAATTCTTGCTGCATACTCAGTTCTGACTTGTTTTGCTTTAAAAACAATAAATGTAAAAAAAAATTAAATTAAAAAAGTGTGGGTGAGGTCCTTCATATCAGGCTTTATGTCTCTTGTTCAGTTTTACAGCCATTATACAGACCTGTTGTTGTCCATTTCACTCTTTGGTCAATCATTAAATATCTTCTTGTTGTGAACATTGCACTTGAGCCACAGAATTTTGTCCTTCTGCCCCGTCCACCGCCTGAAACATGAGCCTGTCTGAAACATCGCTGCATATTTACATACATTTAGATGTTTATTACTCATTATATTAAATCCAGAAGGCGGAGAGTATTTGACTTTCAAAAGAGCAGCCTGAGTGCGTGTCTGTGCGTGTGTGTGTGTATCTGTGTAATTGATAAACTGTCACTTTTTATACAGCACTTTTCCACCTTCAAAACGCTTTACAACAAGGAAATAGTCACACATTCACACACCAGTGTACACAGACACTGGGGCTGAGGCGGGTTAAGTGTCTTGCCCAAGGACACGACAACAGCTTCATCTGTGGGAGCTGGAATCACACCACCGACCTGAGGGTCAGTGGATCTGTGTGTATCTGTGTGTGTGTGTGTGTGTGTGTATCTGTGTGTGTGTGTATGTGTGTGTGTGTGTACCTCTGTGTGTGTGTGTACCTCTGTGTGTGTGTGTATCTGTGTGTGTATCTGTGTGAGTATGTGTGTGTATCTGTGTGTGTGTATCTGTGTGTGTATCTGTGTGTGTGTGTGTGTATCTGTATGTGTGTGTGTGTGTGTGCGTGTGTGTATCTGTCTGTGTATGTGTATCTCTATGTGTGTGTGTGTACATGGAGCCCTGTGATTGGCTGAGCCTCTCTGTTCTGACCTGTCGCGCTCTGATTGGTTCTGAGGCTTTTTGGCTCAGAGGAACATTGCATCATCAGAGTCACATGACCAAACAGCGCCTGATTCTGCCCCATAATCCTCTGCTCTACTGGAGTTTATACTCAGACTCAAACTCCCATAATCCTCTGCTCTACTGGAGTTTATACTCAGACTCAAACTCCCATAATCCTCTGCTCTCATGTGGTTTCTCCTCTCAAACAGAACTGCATTTGTGTTTTTGTTTCACATTGTTGCACATTTAGCACAAGTTCTTCTCTCAGGCTGAAAACACTCTGTTCCACCATGTGATGTCATCATGTGGTGATACAGGAAGTGCTCCTCTGTGTTTTTAAACACACCTTCACTGGAATCATTTGGGTCATTTCAGTCTTGACTGAACTCAAGGTAAAAGGTGCTGTCCTCTGAACAATCCATCCATCCATCTTCTCCCGCTTAATCCAGCTGGGTCACGGGGGCAGTTTACTGCCCAGTCCTCATAGCACCTGACCCCCCCCTATGAACCCCTCTGCAGGTGGTGAACCCACAGGAGGGTGGACAACATGGTCCTTGATGTTAGTTCATAGGGGTCCGGGCATGTTTTGGGTTGATGGGGGAAACCGGAGTACCCGGAGGAAACCCATCCAGACACGGGGAGAACATGCAAACTCCACACAGAAAGGCCCGGGCGACCCGGGGATCGAACCCGCAACCTTCTTGCTGTGAGGCCTGAGTGTTGCCACTCAGCCACCGTGCCGCCGACCCCTCTGAACAGTCCTCTGAACAATCATCTCGTGATATTCGTTTCATCCTTAAAGCTGCTAAAGTGCAAAATGTTCCGTGCCCTTGGATCCTGCTACTCTGTTATATGACACAAACTCCAGAAATTCCACAACATTCCCAGATTAAAAGTATCAGCTAAAGATAACATGTATGAATGGACAACACAAAAGCTTTGGTTAGACTCTCAGACCCTCAGAAACTCTTTTCTAAACCAAGAAGTCCAGACGTCCCTGTGTCCCTCGTCCCAGTACATTTACACAAAACCACTCATTCGCCCCAGTTTTATACAAGTAATGTCCCAGTGTCCCTATTTTTGACCAATCTGATCTAAACTAAGACTAAACCAGAACTATACCAGGTCTAAGCCAGGACTAAACCAGGACTATCACAATTCCTGACTAATCTGATCCTGCCAACAGTAAAGAGGAGCATAAATTGTCATTTGTTTTGCCAAAATACAGAAATCTGTGTCTATGAATCACCATAAGTCCACAGAAGTCCCTCAGATTCTGACTGACAGGAGAACACACAATTGTACGCTCTTTTTTCACTGTTTTATTTACACCAAACACCCCAAAACATCCCAGTTCAGAGTTTGGAAAATCTGATCATCATTAAAGACACTGTAGAACCGTCTGTGCCTTTGTGCCTGTTTTTTCTTTTAGCAAAATACGACAGAAATCAACAAGATGTAGAAAGACTAATAATAAGGGTTCCACAAACATGTGCTAAAAAACCTTAAGAAATATCAGAAAATGACTTAAAAGTAGTGAAATGATCTGCCCATGCAGCAAAATCATTTCACCTGACAGGTTCTCTTAAAATACACAACCTCAGGACGAGAATTAACCTTAGAACATCAGGACCTGACCTGAAGCTCACAGGAGTCAGTCTGTGTGACGTCCTTTAAACACTGCTGAGTTTAAGGGGGGTGACGCTAACTGTAGGCACTGCTCTGTCTGTGACCCAGGTTAGACTTTAATTTGAGTTTTGCTTTAAAATAATCTGAGCGTAAAGACCTGATCTGACCGCAGGAACATGAAAACGTGCTCTTTACATTGCAAACTTTTCTGTCCCTGTTTGCTAGTGTGTGCATCGTGTCTCCATGGAAACCGCTAAACATTCCGTCAGTAGAGACACATGTAGAACCTGTAGTGTCTGTGATATTAATGTGTCATACTTTGTACTGCTTACTACGTATTTGAATTGTTATACGGTGCCTTTCCAATAATATGATCTCTGTGTTATGTAAAGAGGTCAGAGTCAGGGGAGCAGGAAGAGGCCCCTGCATTAAGCATCTGGCAAATGGGACCCTTGTCAAAAATAACATGATTAGGCAGTGTATGAAGAACTGTCCAGGAAAAGCATGTTTGTCTGGTAAACCAGATGGTCAAAAAGTGGGACGTCATTTAGAAAAGAGAAACTATAAAAACGCTTCTTGCTATTGATCAGGGTCTTCTTCCATGGGCTTTAAGAAGATCCAGACGTAAACTGTCTGTTCATGGGCTCTATTATCTGTCAAATAAATCATATTTACATTTATTAGAGTTGTCGTTAAAGCATTTGCCCTCCTGCGAGGTATCTGGAGAAAATCAACAACTACTGGACAAAGGTAAACTCCTGGATCCAGGATCAAACTCAGATTAAAGCCTAAGTGGAGTCACAGAGCTTCAGACAGAGCAGTGCTTCAGTTAGCATCACGCCTCAGCTTTAAAGGTTCCATTATTCATTCAAGTGATTATAACGTTAGATTTCATATTCAACATTTCAACAGTTTTTTCTTCCTCAGACTTTAATGTATAATATAGTGTGTAACATAATAGTGTGAAAGTGATGTGTGCAGGGCAGGACTCTATGGGACTTTCCTGGGTAAATAAAAGGTTAAATAAAAAATAATACAAAATATTTCCATTAAATCGTTTCACTGTGGTGATCGTTACAGCTGAGTTTAAACCTACGGCGTAATGATGATCGGTGAAAGCTGCTGACAAACAACAGCAAACGCTGCCTTGGCTGAGTCGTTAACACGGCTGTGGGTTCGATTCCTTTAAGAAGAAGAGGAGGAGATGATGTAAGTCTGGAGATCGGCCTCAGGGACCAGAGTTTCATCAGAGCGCCTCCCCACAGATCCGACTGTCACCAGCACTCAGCAGCCGCGCTCTCTGTGTGATAAACAAGTCCACTGATCACCTGGGCTCCTTTTTCTGCCAGGGGAGGTGCCTGCGGTGCCAGGGGAAGTGCCCGCGGTGCCAGGGGAAGTGCCAGGGGCCCCGGGTGAGGCTTGGGATGGACCCCCAAAGATGTTTCAAATGGCATCCACATGGTCCAGTCCACACTGTGCTTTCAGCACATTTTACAATCAAAAGCTGTTTTAAATAATGAAATAAGAACAAATACTTAAAAAACATAAAATATTAAAATTCAATTAAATAATATAACATAGGGATGTAACAATAACATAAATTTGGTGCTATGGTCAAAGGTCTCACAATAATCTATAATAATAATATAATAATATATCGAATCCCAAGTCTCTTTGCTTAAATGAACAGTTCTGATGCAGAAATAGCTCAAAAACAGAGGGAACTACATAGACCATGATCCTTTGCTCCGTTTCAGTGCAGACGACATGAAGAAATAACTGTTCTAAGCACTTTGAAATCTTCATTCTTTGGATTAAGTCTGTGAAGCATTTTTAGAGGAAAAAGTGGCAGATTCACAGTTTTATACTGTAATAAATCTGGTACAGTGAGATGTTTATGGTGAAAATATCGTACAGAGAGATTTGGATTTTGTTCCATCCCTAATGACAATAAATGTTGCACCAAATGACTGGTCAAAGTATTTTATAATGTCAGTCTTGTTATTCTGTAGAATATCGTAATATCATGAGCTTTCCCACAATATCACAATATTGTATGAGGTTCAGACCGTGACGATATTGTATCGTGAGACTTGGATATCGATAAACTCCTCTGACATAGTGTTTAGGAAACATTTTAAGTCCCATATGACGTTTCCTCGTCACAAACAGACTGGAATTATGTTTTGTTTCATTCACATGTTAAACACACAAACCTGCACATATAGCACGAGTTCTTTTCTCACACTGAAAACACTCTGCTCCACCTTATGATGTCATGTGGTGATACAGGAAGTGCTCCTCTGTGTTTTTAAACTCCACACACCTTTACTAGAATCATTTGGATCATTTCAGTCCTGGAGTCGCTGACCTCGACTGAACTAAAGGGAAAAGGAGCTGTTCAGTTGGAAACTATCACTTCATGACATCAGAAGGTGGAGCAGAGCGTTTGGAGCTTTGGAGATGTTGACAGACGAATAATAAAGAGTTCCTCAAACATGTGAATGAAACAAACACGACTCCAGCTCTGTGTGTGAGGAGGAACAGCAGAACATCAGGACCTGACCTGAAGCTCACAGAAGTCATGATGTCCTTTAAACACTGCTGAGTTTAAAGCCATGATATAAAACCTGGTTTGGTGAAAATGAACAGGATTTTCAACCTGCTTCAGGAGAATTCTTAACAAAATCTAAAAGTAGGTTGATAAACAGTCACACAGGTCGTACACAAAGTCATTCAAAATGTTTCACACATTAAGAAAGATGTTAAAATCACCATAGAAACAAATCAAAACAAAAACTGATCCTTTTAAACTCAACACCTTCAAGAAAATCATTTGGATCATTTCACCCCTGGGATTCCTAATCTCTCCTGAACTAAAAGAAGCGTTTTCTCTTCTAAACTGTTTTAAAGCTCAAAGAGTCTGTTTTGTGTCGTCGGATCTTCAGCGTTCTGTAATTATTATTCCACGTTTTAATAAAGCTTTAGTGGTGCAGTTCAGTGCAGGTGTTTTATCGGCTCCGTACTCACAAACACTGCTGCAGACTCTGGAGGTTTGGCCCCGGGCCCGGGTAAGGGGCGCACCCCTGGGGCCCTCGGGCGTCGGGGGCCTCGTGTTGTGTTGTCATGGAAACTGGAGGATGAGCAGATGATGGCGAGACACGAGGGAACGCAACCTGGAGGTACCCCAGAGAACAAGGCTCCACACATCACGAGGATGTCAAAGTGAAATCAACAAACTCAAATAACGACAAAGTGAAATCGACAAACTCACATAACGACAAAGTGAAATCGACAAACTCAAATAACGTCAAAGTGAAATCGACAAACTCAAATAACGTCAAAGTGAAATCAACAAACTCAAATAACGTCAAAGTGAAATCGACAAACTCAAATAACGTCAAAGTGAAATCAACAAACTCAAATAACGACAAAGTGAAATCGACAAACTCACATAACGACAAAGTGAAATCAACAAACTCAAATAACGTCAAAGTGAAATCAACAAACTCAAATAACGTCAAAGCAAAATCGACAAACTCAAGTAACGTCAAAGTGAAATCGACAAACTCAAGTAACGTCAAAGTGAAATCGACAAACTCAAATAACGACAAAGTGAAATCGACAAACTCACATAACGACAAAGTGAAATCGACAAACTCAAATAACGTCAAAGTGAAATCGACAAACTCACATAACGACAAAGTGAAATCGACAAACTCACATAACGACAAAGTGAAATCGACAAACTCAAATAACGTCAAAGCAAAATCGACAAACTCACATAACGACAAAGTGAAATCCATCCATCCATCCATCCATCTTCTCCCGCTTAATCCAGTTGGGTCGCGGGGGCAGCGTGCTGCCCAATACTCATAGCACCTGACCCCCCCTATGAACCCCTCTGCGGGTGGTGAGCCCACAGGAGGACAAACTCAAGTAACGTCAAAGTGAAATCGACAAACTCAAGTAACGTCAAAGTGAAATCGACAAACTCAAATAACGTCAAAGTGAAATCGACAAACTCACATAACGACAAAGTGAAATCGACAAACTCAAATAACGTCAAAGTGAAATCGACAAACTCACATAACGACAAAGTGAAATCAACAAACTCAAATAACGTCAAAGTGAAATCGACAAACTCAAATAACGTCAAAGTGAAATCGACAAACTCACATAACGACAAAGTGAAATCGACAAACTCACATAACGACAAAGTGAAATCAACAAACTCAAATAACGTCAAAGTGAAATCGACAAACTCAAATAACGACAAAGTGAAATCGACAAACTCACATAACGACAAAGTGAAATCAACAAACTCAAATAACGTCAAAGTGAAATCGACAAACTCACATAACGACAAAGTGAAATCGACAAACTCACATAACGACAAAGTGAAATCAACAAACTCAAATAACGTCAAAGTGAAATCGACAAACTCACATAACGACAAAGTGAAATCAACAAACTCAAATAACGTCAAAGTGAAATCAAGAAACTCAAATAACGACAAAGTGAAATCGACAAACTCAAATAACGTCAAAGTGAAATCGACAAACTCACATAACAACAAAGTGAAATCGACAAACTCAAATAACGTCAAAGCAAAATCGACAAACTCAAGTAACGTCAAAGTGAAATCAACAAACTCAAATAACGTCAAAGCAAAATCGACAAACTCACATAACGACAAAGTGAAATCGACAAACTCACATAACGACAAAGTGAAATCGACAAACTCACATAACGTCAAAGTGAAATCGACAAACTCACATAACGACAAAGTGAAATCGACAAACTCACATAACGACAAAGTGAAATCGACAAACTCACATAACGACAAAGTGAAATCGACAAACTCAAATAACGTCAAAGTGAAATCGACAAACTCACATAACGACAAAGTGAAATCGACAAACTCAAATAACGTCAAAGTGAAATCGACAAATTCACATAACGACAAAGTGAAATCGACAAACTCAAATAACGTCAAAGTGAAATCGACAAACTCAAATAACGTCAAAGCAAAATCGACAAACTCAAGTAACGTCAAAGTGAAATCGACAAACTCAAATAACGACAAAGTGAAATCGACAAACTCACATAACGACAAAGTGAAATCTGTGACTGTTCATGGGCTGGAAATAAGTTTATGGATGATAAGTTTGAAATAAACAGACTTTAAACAGTTTAGGATCAGAGGGAATTACCTGATAATAAGTTCAAAGATGCTAAATAGACAGAAGTTCTTAAATCAGTCTGACATGACAGAAGTTCGTAGTCAGTCTTGAATCAAGCAAATCTGTGTCACTGAATCTAAAAACACGTTAAGTGTCACAAGAGAAACCTCTGGTAAATGGATTGAAGCTTCTTCTTTTCAACATTTATTGCCTTGGCTCAGTCTAATCCTGGAAAAGGCATCATCATCGTCGTCGTCGTCGTCGTCGTCATTATTATTATTATTATTATTATTATTATTATTATTATTATTATTATTATTATTATTATTATTGTTGTTGTTGTTATTACTCTTATGCTGGTGGATGTTTTTTATTTGAGTCACAGAAGCTCTGGGGCCCCACACACGCACACACGCACACAGGTCAGGGGAGAATCGATTCTTCTTGGTTGTTTGGTGTTTGATATCTCGTGTTTGGTGATCTATTAAAGAATGAGGAAAAGAGCGCGTGGGTGTGGAGCCAATAACGCGCGTGGGGCCGGATCACATGCACACGCCCCGCCCTCACGAGCACGGACCGTCCTCCTCCTTTTGTCTTCGTGCGCAAACAGCAGCGGCGTGGACGGAGCGTGGACGGAGCGCAGACGCGTCTGTGGAAGCGGCACGCGTGTTTGGGGACCGTGGACATGCGCGTGACGGACCGTGAAGTGACGTGCGTGACGAACCGGGGACACGCGCGCCCGCACGCTCATAAGTGAAACTTTCCCGGAGTTGGCGTGTCCGTGGATTCACTTCAGCGCAGCCGTGGGTGAGTGTCGAACCGCGCACACAGGCACACACACACACACGCACACCGCGCGGCTCTGGGCTGATCCTTTACTCCGTGTTTCCCGTGTTTGAGTTTGTCGCGCGGCCAGTGGCACCGGCCCACGGCGCGTGTTCTTCAGGGGTGTAGGTGTAGGTGTAGGTGTTGGTGGTGTAGATGTTGGTGTTCTTGTTCTTGCTCTTGTCAGATCTTGACTCTTCACACAGGAAGTATTTATGATCGGGCTCAGGCCGATAAGAAACACGTCTCCGCATAAAACGGCGCTCAGCAGGACTTCCTTTTTTGGACTCGCTGACATCAACAGTTTGAGTCACAGCAAAGTTCTGCTCCGTGGGGCTCAGGGTTTGGGTTTGGCTCCCGGTTTGGGTTTGTTATTGTTATTTGTCTAGTTAGTGCAGTAAAGTCCAGTCTGTGTCCCCGAGAGAAGGAGGCAGTTTCATATGCACCAGGAAAAGCTCTGGTGTCTGGTCTCTGGTGTCTGGTCTCTGGTCTGGTCTTGGTCTGATCTCTGGTCTCGGTCTGGTCTCTGGTCTTGGTCTGATCTCTGGTGGAGGACAAACTGGGGCATGTGAGGGGTGAATAGAGGAAGATGTGGGGTGTGTGGGGTTTGTGGGTTTGATGGGGTTCTTGTGGGGTTCATTTGAGGTTCGTCTGGGTTTCTTATGGTTCGTGTGGGGTTCTTGTGGCTTCGTGTGGGGTTCTTGTAGGTTCTTGTGGGGTTCTTGCGGGTTCGTGTCGGGTTCTTGCGGGTTTGTGTGGGGTTCTTGCAGGGTTCTTGCGGGTTCGTGTGGGGTTCTTGCGGGTTCGCGTGGGGTTCTTGTAGGTTCTTGTGGGGTTCTTGCGGGTTCGTGTGGGGTTCTTGCGGGTTCGTGTGGGGTTCTTGCGGGTTCGTGTGGGGTTCTTGCGGGTTTCTGTGGGGTTCTTGTGAGGTTCTTGTGGGGCTCTTGTGGGTTCGTGTGGGGTTCTTGCGGGTTCGTGTGGGGTTTGTGTGGGTTCGTGTGGGGTTCTTGTAGGTCCGTGTGGGGTTCTTGCGGGTCCGTGTGGGGTTCTTGTAGGTTCGTGTGGGGTTCTTGCGGGTTCTTGTGGGGTTCTTGCGGGTTCGTGTGGGGTTCTTGCGGGTTTGTGTGGGGTTCTTGCGGGGTTCTTGCGGGTTCGTGTGGGGTTCTTGCGGGTTTGTGTGGGGTTCTTGCGGGGTTCTTGCGGGTTCGTGTGGGGTTCTTGCGGGTTTGTGTGGTGTTCTTGTGGGGCTCTTGTGGGTTCGTGTGGGGTTCTTGCGGGTTCGTGTGGGGTTTGTGTGGGTTCGTGTGGGGTTCTTGTAGGTCCGTGTGGGGTTCTTGCGGGTCCGTGTGGGGTTCTTGTAGGTTCGTGTGGGGTTCTTGTGGGTTCGTGTGGGGTTCTTGCGGGTTTGTGTGGGGTTCCTGTGGGGTTCTTGTGGGTTCCTGTGGGGTTCTTGCGGGTTCGTGTGGGGTTCTTGCAGGTTCGTGTGGGGTTCTTGTGGGTTCGTGTGGGGTTCGTGTGGGGTTCTTGCGGGTTCGTGTGGGGTTCTTGTAGGTTCGTGTGGGGTTCTTGCAGGTTCGTGTGGGGTTCTTGCAGGTTTGTGTGGGGTTCTTGTAGGTTCTTGTGAGGTTCTTGCGGGTTCGTGTGGGGTTCTTGTGGGTTCATGTGGGGTTTTTGCGGGTTCGTGTGGGGTTCGTGTGGGGTTCTTGCGGGTTCGTGTGGGGTTCTTGCGGGTTCGTGTGGGGTTCTTGCGGGTTCGTGTGGGGTTCTTGCGGGTTCGTGTGGGGTTCTTGCGGGTTCGTGTGGGGTTCTTGCGGGTTCGTGTGGGGTTCTTGCGGGTTCGTGTGGGGTTCTTGCGGGTTCGTGTAGGGTTCTTGTAGGTCCGTGTGGGGTTCTTGCGGGTCCGTGTGGGGTTCTTGTAGGTTTGTGTGGGGTTCTTGTGGGTTCGTGTGGGTTCGTGTGGTGTTCGTGTGGGTTTGTGTGGGGTTCTTGTAGGTCCGTGTGGGGTTCTTGCGGGTCCGTGTGGGGTTCTTATGGTTCGTGTGAGGTTCTTGTAGGTTCATGTGGGGTTCTTGCAGGTTTGCGTGGGGTTCTTGTGGGTTCGTGTGGGGTTCTTGCGTGTTCTTGTAGGTTCTTGGGGGGTTCTTGTGGGTTCGTGTGGGGTTTTTGCGGGTTCTTGCGGGTCCGTGTGGGGTTCTTGCGGGTCCGTGCGGGGTTCTTGCGGGTCCGTGCGGGGTTCTTGCGGGTCCTTGTGGGGTTCTTGCGGGTTCGTGTGGGGTTCTTGTAGGTCCGTGTGGGGTTCTTGCGGGTGCGTGTGGGGTTCTTGTAGGTTCGTGTGGGGTTCTTGCGGGTTCGTGTGGGGTTCTTGTAGGTTCGTGTGGGGTTCTTGTGGGTTCGTGTGGGGTTCTTGCGGCTTCGTGTGGGGTTCGTGTGGGGTTCTTGCGGGTTCGTGTGGGGTTCTTGCGGGTTCGTGTGGGGTTCTTGCGGGTTCGTGTGGGGTTCGTGTGGGTTCCTGTGGGGTTCTTGTGGGTCCGTGTGGGGTTCTTGCGGGTTCGTGTGGGGTTCTTGCGGGTTCTTGTGGGGTTCTTGCGGGTCCGTGTGGGGTTCTTGCGGGTTCGTGTGGGGTTCTTGCGGGTTCGTGTGGGGTTCTTGCGGGTTCGTGTGGGGTTCTTGCGGGTTCTTGCGGGTCCGTGTGGGGTTCTTGCGGGTCCGTGTGGGGTTCTTGCGGGTCCGTGTGGGGTTCTTGCGGGTCCGTGTGGGGTTCTTGCGGGTCCGTGTGGGGTTCTTGCGGGCCCGTGTGGGGTTCTTGCGGGTCCGTGTGGGGTTCTTGCGGGTCCGTGTGGGGTTCTTGCGGGTCCGTGTGGGGTTCTTGCGGGTTCGTGTGGGGTTCTTGCGGGTCCGTGTGGGGTTCTTGTAGGTTCTTGTGGTAGGTTTCTTGATAAATGATTTTACTTGTTTTGTGCAAGTGAAAGTTCAGACTTTTATGTTGAGTCTCAAACCTGAGCTGGGTGAGGGTCAGAGGGTCAAGTGTTTATTAGAAGGTCGAGGGTCAGAGGGTCAAGTGTTTATTAGAAGGTCAAGGGTCAAGGGTTTATTAGAAGGTCGAGGGTCAAGTGTTTATTAGAAGGTCGAGGGTCAGAGGGTCAAGTGTTTATTAGACGGTCAAGGGTCAGAGGGTCAAGTGTTTATTACAAGATCAAGGGTCAGAGGGTCAAGTGTTTATTAGAAGGTCGAGGGTCAGAGGGTCAAGTGTTTATTAGAAGGTCGAGGGTCAAGTGTTTATTAGAAGGTCGAGGGTCAGAGGGTCAAGTGTTTATTAGAAGGTCGAGGGTCAGAGGGTCAAGGTTAGAGGGTAAAGATGAAACTGTTCAGTCACACCTGCTGCAGGTGGAACACCTGAAATGTAAATTCAGGTTTAGCCTCAGGTTCAGGTTTAGGCTCAGGTTTAGGCTCAGGTTCAGGTTTAGGCTCAGGTTCAGGTTTAGACTCAGGTTCAGGTTTAGACTCAGGTTCAGGTTTAGACTCAGGTTCAGGTTTAGGTTCAGGTTTAGGCTCAGGTTTAGCCTCAGGTTCAGGTTTAGACTCAGGTTCAGGTTTAGGCTCAGGTTTAGGCTCAGGTTCAGGTTTAGGCTCAGGTTCAGGTTTAGACTCAGGTTTAGGCTCAGGTTCAGGTTTAGGCTCAGGTTCAGGTTTAGGCTCAGGTTTAGGCTCAGGTTCAGGTTTAGGCTCAGGTTTAGGCTCAGGTTCAGGTTTAGGCTCAGGTTTAGGCTCAGGTTCAGGTTTAGGCTCAGGTTCAGGTTTAGACTCAGGTTTAGGCTCAGGTTCAGGTTTAGGCTCAGGTTCAGGTTTAGGCTCAGGTTTAGACTCAGGTTCAGGTTTAGGTTCAGGTTTAGGCTCAGGTTTAGGCTCAAGTTCAGGTTTAGGCTCAGGTTCAGGCTCAGGTTTAGGCTCAGGTTCAGGTTTAGGCTCAGGTTCAGGTTCAGGTTTAGGCTCAGGGTCAGGTTTAGGCTCAGGTTCAGGTTTAGGTTCAGGTTCAGGTTCAGGTTTAGACTCAGGTTTAGGCACAGGTTTAGGCTCAGGTTCAGGTTTAGACTCAGGTTCAGGTTTAGGCTCAGGTTCAGGTTTAGGCTCAGGTTTAGGTTCAGGTTTAGGCTCAGGTTTAGGCTCAGGTTCAGGTTTAGGCTCAGGTTCAGGTTTAGGCTCAGGTTTAGGCTCAGGTTCAGGTTTAGGCTCAGGTTTAGGCTCAGGTTCAGGTTTAGGCTCAGGTTTAGGCTCAGGTTCAGGTTTAGGCTCAGGTTTAGGCTCAGGTTTAGGCTCAGGCTCAGGTTTAGGCTCAGGTTCAGGTTTAGACTCAGGTTCAGGTTTCGGCTCAGGTTTAGGCTCAGGTTTAGGTTCAGGTTTAGGTTCAGGCTCAGGTTCAGGTTTAGGCTCAGGTTTAGGCTCAGGCTCAGGTTTAGGCTCAGGTTCAGGTTTAGGCTCAGGTTCAGGTTTAGGCTCAGGTTCAGGTTTAGACTCAGGTTCAGGTTTAGGCTCAGGTTCAGGTTTAGGCTCAGGTTTAGGCTCAGGTTCAGGTTTAGGCTCAGGTTCAGGTTTAGGCTCAGGTTTAGGCTCAGGTTCAGGTTTAGGCTCAGGTTCAGGTTTAGGTTCAGGTTCAGGTTCAGGTTTAGGTTCAGGTTTAGGCTCAGGTTCAGGTTTAGGCTCAGGTTCAGGTTTAGGTTCAGGTTTAGGCTCAGGTTCAGGTTTAGGTTCAGGTTTAGGCTCAGGTTTAGGCTCAGGTTTAGGCTCAGGTTTAGGCTCAGGTTCAGGTTTAGGCTCAGGTTTAGGCTCAGGTTCAGGTTTAGGTTCAGGTTTAGGTTCAGGTTTAGGCTCAGGTTCAGGTTTAGGTTCAGGTTTAGGCTCAGGTTTAGGTTCAGGTTTAGACTCAGGGTCAGGTTTAGGCTCAGGTTCAGGTTTAAGCTCAGATTTAGGCTCAGGTTCAGGTTTAAGCTCAGATTTAGGCTCAGGTTGCTCAGGCTGTAATCGTCACAAAATGCTTGTCATTGTAAATGTTTGTCATTTATTCTAAAAACATGATATTTTCTTCTTTCAGATATAAAAAATGAGCTCCTCTTGAATGTCCAGGATGAGCAGTCATTCGGTGGAGACCCTCTTGGAGCCGGTGTTTGGGAGAAGAATGCCTTCGTACAGTCACAGTGTGGCTCCAGACGACCTGCCCCAGCCCCAGAGCGTCTCCAAACTCGTGGGGAAACCGTACAGTGGAGCTTATTTCTCTTTCAGACCTCCAGGAAAAGACCTGAGCACGTTGGGAGTTCCCTGGAGCAGCACCGAGAGCCCCGTGCTGGACAGACACAGCCCACAGGTCCCTGACACTCAGCATGTTTACAGGAAAGAGAGCCATTCAAATGAGAGCCTTCCTGGATACACCGACTCTGTGAGCAAACGGGGCTTCACGCTGTACAGGAGGAGCCCTCAGAACACCGCCTCTGTTATAGTGCGGAAGGGCCCCGCCGGAGCCGAGTGCGCCTCCTCTGACAGACCCGTGTATCTGACCGTTCCCCAGGCCGTCTACAGACACAGCCCCTGCTGCAGTGACCTGTGCTGTGTGCTGGGCTCCCCCTGGAAGCACAGGGACCCCTCGGACCCTCAGAGAGCGGGCCCCTCTGACGCGGCGTTCGGCCCCGGACACACTCTGCCAGCTGTGCTCCATCAAACGTACGGCTCCACCAACATGAAGGAAGTGGGCCAGAGTTTACAGTGCTCTCCCCGAGCGTACCCCCGACTGTACCCCTCCCACGGCGCCTACGAGCCTCTGATTTATCACAACACGTCTCCTATGACCAAATATGGGCACGCGCCACAGCACCCAGTCTTTTACTATTCCCCTGGGAGTGTGGAGCTGGAGAGGACGGAGAATCAGAACCCTGGCCCCGTGCACACAGAGGAGTTCCACAAACATCCCAGGCAGCCCCCAGGGACCCACTACATGTTACCCACTCCACTGCACACGGACATGTCTCTGCATCGAAGGGAAGTCCTGCCCCATCCGGCCTTTTTATCCGGATCTGACTTCCCCGGTTATGTTGTCCCAAGGTTAAACATAAATACTAGTCCTAGTCACAGCCATGGACATCCACGTACAGCACACCCTGACTTCAGCAACACTAGCCCTCAGCACATGCAGCGTCCTGTGGCCACATTAGTGTCGGGTTATAGAGACGCATCGGCCCAGCACACGCAGCATTCCTCTCCATTGGTGCGTGTGGAACAAACCAGTCCTACCACATGTGTTAGAAAGTCTGCAGTGGCTTCAGGCTCTCAGACACACAACAGGTATGGCCCACCAAAAAGCAGCGTGTACATGGGCCCACATGGAGGAAGAGATCATCCTCCTCCTCTTCCTCACACACAGGCACCAGCTCACGTAGACCTGGATGTGCGTCTGTCTCAATATCCTGCTTATCGCTCTTATCCTAATCACGCTCACATCTCTCCGCCACCAAACACAGTTCGGTCAAACAAAACCAAGGCTCAGAAGATCCTCTACTGTCCTCCTCTTCAAACTCTGACCAAACCTTCTCCTACGCCACAGCGTCCGTACGTACACAGAGGGCCCCTGAAGAGAGCCATGTCCATCTCATCTCCCGTCAAAATCACTGACGACGATGACGATGTGTATGTGGTAGAATCTGTAAATAAGAGACAAAAAACAGATCTGAGCAACACAGAAGTTAAAAACACAGACCTCTCTTCTCCCATGCCTGTTATTAATAATGTCTTTAGCCTGGCTCCTTACCAAACGTACCTCCACATGTCCAGGCTGCTTCTGGGGACACTAAACCAGGGACCTGTGCACTATAGTTCAGATCAAAATAAAACGGAAGAGTCAAAAACTGAAGATGTGAAACCGCACTTAGTAGTGTTAGAAAGTCCTGTTAAAGACAAAAACACAAAACCTCCACACAGACACACAGAACTTGCTAGCCACGGCAAAGATCTTAAGTCTGATTCGAAGTTTACGAAGACAGAAGAAATTCAGACGTTTTCCAATAACGTTAAACAAACAACTCTTCCATCAGAGGTGAAGATCAAACAGGAAAGTCCAGATGAGCTGACGCACATCAGAGCTGCTGTGCCAATGACTCCCTCAGATGTTCCTATAGTGAAGCTTCGGACAAACGGCGAAACTAAAATAATATGCAAAAAGGAACAGGAAGAACCTGTGGACCAAAGTAGCTGCTCAGACATTTCAGAGTTTCCAGAACAATTTAAAATCATTAAAAAAGAGCCAGAGGAAATCGATCCTCCTGACAGTGAAACTATGATGGAGATTAAGAAATGTGAACCAGATACTGATCATGAGGAGGATGAAAATAGGCGTTCGGGAAGTGACTTTGGACAGAAGAATGAAGGAGCTCCCACACACAGCTCTCCTCCTCCTCCTCTTTCTGCTCCACCACATCCTGAAAGAATCAACTTCCTCAACATTCCTCCCCACTGCCTAAAACTCTCTACCTACAACATCATTCTCCCAGACGTCCACCTCCCCCGCGCTGCCCACAAAACCGCCCAGACTCCTGAACGGCAAAACACCAGCCTGCCAACTGTGACCGATGTGCCCCCTCAGATGCCTAATGTGCCCCCTCAGATTCCCAATGTGCCCCCTCAGATTCCCAATGTGCCCCCTCAGATGCCTAATGTGCCCCCTCAGATGCCCGATGTGCCCCCTCAGATGCCTAATGTGCCCCCTCAGATGCCCATTCGCAAACATTTCTTTGAGCTACACCAGTCCCTGGTGAAGCTCATCTCCAAGTCGGTGGCTGCCACGTCAGAAGACTCTCTGCGGTCGTGGTTGTCTGAGATGGAGCTGAGCCACGTTCCTTCCAGTAAGAACCAGAGAGTCGGACGTTTGTTTGGGGCAAAGGGCACAAACGCCTGTTTGAATGAGGAAATTAAGTCCTCACTACAGGAAGTCTACCAACGGCTAAACGAGTACAGTCAGGAGCGGTGCCCGTTCCCCTTCGTGATGCGCACCGGCGCCATCTTCTTGCCAATGCTGGTAGTGAAGGAGGTGCTGTTTCCGTCGGTACATGGAGGACTGATCGACCAGGTGCTTCAGGAGCATAAGGTAGAACTTCGGCCCACGACGCTGTCAGAGGAGAAGGTCCTGATCCAGATGCACAAGCGCGCCTGCTCTTCTCGCCTCCGCAGACTCATGTCCTACAAACACCTGCCCGCCGTCTACGGCGACGTGGTCAACCTGCTGTACTACACCTGCGTCTGCAAACACCTGGGTGAGTCACAGAACACAGCACAGAACACAGAACACACCACAGAACACACCACAGAACGCACCACAGAACACAGAACACACCACAGAACACACCACAGAACACACCACAGACCACAGAACACAGAACACACCACAGAACACAGAACACACCACAGAACACACCACAGAACACAGAACACACCACAGAACACAGAACGCACCACAGAACACAGAACGCACCACAGAACACAGAACACACCACAGAACACAGAACACACCACAGAACACACCACAGAACACAGAACACACCACAGAACACACCACAGAACACAGAACACACCACAGAACACAGAACGCACCACAGAACACACCACAGAACACACCACAGAACACAGAACACACCACAGAACACACCACAGAACACAGAACACACCACAGAACACAGAACGCACCACAGAACGCACCACAGAACACAGAACGCACCACAGAACACAGAACGCACCACAGAACACAGAACGCACCACAGAACACAGAACGCACCACAGAACACAGAACGCACCACAGAACACAGAACGCACCACAGAACACAGAACACACCACAGAACACAGAACGCACCACAGAACACACCACAGAACACAGAGCGCACCACAGAACACACCACAGAACACACCACAGAACACAGAACGCACCACAGAACACACCACAGAACACAGAACGCACCACAGAACACAGAACGCACCACAGAACACATAACGCACCACAGAACACACCACAGAACACAGAACACACCACAGAACACAGAACGCACCACAGAACACAGAACGCACCACAGAACACACCACAGAACACACCACGGAACACAGAACGCACCACAGAACACAGAACGCACCACAGAACACAGAGCGCACCACAGAACACACCACAGAACACAGAACACACCACAGAACACACCACAGAACACACCACAGAACACAGAACACACCACAGAACACAGAACGCACCACAGAACACAGAACGCACCACAGAACACACCACAGAACACAGAACGCACCACAGAACACAGAACGCACCACAGAACACAGAACGCACCACAGAACACAGAACGCACCACAGAACACAGAATGCACCACAGAACACACCACAGAACACAGAACGCACCACAGAACACACCACAGAACACACCACAGAACACAGAACACACCACAGAACACAGAATGCACCACAAAACACAGAACGCACCACAGAACACAGAACGCACCACAGAACACACCACAGAACACAGAACGCACCACAGAACACAGAACACACCACAGAACACACCACAGAACACAGAACACACCACAGAACACACCACAGAACACACCACAGAACACAGAACACACCACAGAACACAGAACGCACCACAGAACACAGAACACACCACAGAACACAGAACACACCACAGAACACAGAACGCACCACAGAACACAGAACATACCACAGAACAGAACACAGAACACACCACAGAACACACCACAGAACACACCACAGAACACACCACAGAACACCGAACGCAACACAGAACACACCACACACCACAGAACACAGAACACACCACAGAACACAGAACACACCACAGAACACACAACAGAACACAGAACACACCACAGAACACAGAACACACCACAGAACACAGAACCCACCACAGAACACTCCACAGAACACAGAACGCACCACAGAACACAGAACGCACCACAGAACACAGAACGCACCACAGAACACACCACAGAACACAGAACGCACCACAGAACACACCACAGAACACAGAACGCACCACAGAACACACCACAGAACACAGAACGCACCACAGAACACACCACAGACCACAGAACGCACCACAGAACACACCACAGAACACACCACAGAACACAGAACACATCACAGAACGCACCACAGAACACAGAACGCACCACAGAACACAGAACGCACCACAGAACACACCACAGAACACACCACAGAACACAGAACGCACCACAGAACACACCACAGAACACAGAACGCACCACAGAACACAGAACGCACCACAGAACACACCACAGAACACACCACAGAACGCACCACAGAACACACCACAGAACACACCACAGAACACAGAACGCACCACAGAACACACCACAGAACACAGAACACACCACAGAACACAGAACACACCACAGAACGCACCACAGAACACAGAACGCACCACAGAACACACCACAGAACACAGAACGCACCACAGAACACACCACAGAACACAGAACGCACCACAGAACACACCACAGAACACAGAACACACCACAGAACACAGAACGCACCACAGAACACACCACAGAACACAGAACACACCACAGAACACAGAACGCACCACAGAACACACCACAGAACACAGAACACACCACAGAACACAGAACGCACCACAGAACACACCACAGAACACAGAACGCACCACAGAACACAGAACGCACCACAGAACACACCACAGAACACAGAATGCACCACAGAACACACCACAGAACAGAGAACGCACCACAGAACACACCACAGAACACAGAACGCACCACAGAACACAGAACGCACCACAGAACACAACACAGAACGCACCACAGAACACACCACAGAACACAGAACGCACCACAGAACACACCACAGAACACAGAATGCACCACAGAACACAGAACACACCACAGAACACAGAATGCACCACAGAACACACCACAGAACACAGAATGCACCACAGAACACAGAACACACCACAGAACACAGAACGCACCACAGAACACACCACAGAACACAGAATGCACCACAGAACACACCACAGAACACAGAACGCACCACAGAACACAGAACGCACCACAGAACACACCACAGAACACAGAATGCACCACAGAACACACCACAGAACAGAGAACGCACCACAGAACACACCACAGAACACAGAACGCACCACAGAACACAGAACGCACCACAGAACACAACACAGAACGCACCACAGAACACACCACAGAACACACCACAGAACACACCACAGAACACAGAACGCACCACAGAACACACCACAGAACACAGAATGCACCACAGAACACAGAACACACCACAGAACACAGAACGCACCACAGAACGCACCACAGAACACAGAACGCACCACAGAACAAAGAACGCACCACAGAACACACCACAGAACGCACCACAGAACACAGAACGCACCACAGAACACAGAACGCACCACAGAACACAGAACGCACCACAGAACACAGAACGCACCACAGAACACACCACAGAACACACCACAGAACACACCACAGAACGCACCACAGAACACACCACAGAACACACCACAGAACACAGAACGCACCACAGAACGCACCACAGAACACAGAACGCACCACAGAACACAGAACGCACCACAGAACACACCACAGAACACAGAACGCACCACAGAACACAGAACGCACCACAGAACACACCACAGAACACAGAACACACCACAGAACACAGAACGCACCACAGAACACACCACAGAACACAGAACACACCACAGAACACAGAACGCACCACAGAACACACCACAGAACACAGAACGCACCACAGAACACAGAACGCACCACAGAACACACCACAGA
Source organism: Odontamblyopus lacepedii (assembly GCA_034769755.1). NCBI lineage: Eukaryota > Metazoa > Chordata > Actinopteri > Gobiiformes > Gobiidae > Odontamblyopus > Odontamblyopus lacepedii. The sequence goes on along the minus strand of CM068348.1, from coordinate 7,850,384 downwards.
ACACAGAATGCACCACAGAACACACCACAGAACAGAGAACGCACCACAGAACACACCACAGAACACAGAACGCACCACAGAACACAGAACGCACCACAGAACACAACACAGAACGCACCACAGAACACACCACAGAACACAGAACGCACCACAGAACACACCACAGAACACAGAATGCACCACAGAACACAGAACACACCACAGAACACAGAACGCACCACAGAACGCACCACAGAACACACCACAGAACGCACCACAGAACACAGAACGCACCACAGAACACAGAACGCACCACAGAACACAGAACGCACCACAGAACGCACCACAGAACAAAGAACGCACCACAGAACACACCACAGAACACAGAACGCACCACAGAACACACCACAGAACGCACCACAGAACACACCACAGAACACAGAACGCACCACAGAACACACCACAGAACACAGAATGCACCACAAAACACAGAACGCACCACAGAACACAGAACGCACCACAGAACACACCACAGAACACAGAACGCACCACAGAACACACCACAGAACACAGAACACACCACAGAACACACCACAGAACAGAGAACGCACCACAGAACACAGAACACACCACAGAACACACCACAGAACACAGAACACACCACAGAACACACCACAGAGCACACCACAGAACACACCACAGAACACAGAACACACCACAGAACACACCACAGAACACAGAATGCACCACAGAACACAGAATGCACCACAGAACACAGAACACACCACAGAACACAGAACACACCACAGAACACACCACAGAACACAGAACACACCACAGAACACACCACAGAGCACACCACAGAACACACCACAGAACACAGAACACACCACAGAACACACCACAGAACACAGAATGCACCACAGAACACAGAACGCACCACAGAACACAGAACACACCACAGAACACAGAACACACCACAGAACACAGAACACACCACAGAACACACCACAGAACGCACCACAGAACACAGAACGCACCACAGAACACAGAACGCACCACAGAACACACCACAGAACACAGAACGCACCACAGAACACACCACAGAACACAGAACACACCACAGAACACAGAAAGCACCACAGAACGCACCACAGAACGCACCACAGAACACACCACAGAACACAGAACGCACCACAGAACACACCACAGAACACAGAACGCACCACAGAACACAGAACGCACCACAGAACACAGAACGCACCACAGAACACAGAACACACCACAGAACGCACCACAGAACGCACCACAGAACACACCACAGAACACACCACAGAACACAGAACGCACCACAGAACACAGAACGCACCACAGAACACAGAACACACCACAGAACACAGAACGCACCACAGAACACACCACAGAAAACAGAACACACCACTGAACACACCACAGAACACAGAACACACCACAGAACACACCACAGAACACACCACAGAACACACCACAGAACACACCACAGAACACAGAACGCACCACAGAACGCACCACAGAACACAGAACGCACCACAGAACACAGAACGCACCACAGAACACACCACAGAACACACCACAGAACACAGAACACACCACAGAACACAGAACGCACCACAGAACACAGAACGCACCACAGAACACACCACAGAACACACCACAGAACACAGAACGCACCACAGAACGCACCACAGAACACAGAACGCACCACAGAACACACCACAGAACACACCACAGAACACACCACAGAACACAGAACGCACCACAGAACGCACCACAGAACACACCACAGAACACAGAACACACCACAGAACACACCACAGAACACACCACAGAACACACCACAGAACACAGAACACACCACAGAACACACCACAGAACACACCACAGAACACACCACAGAACACAGAACGCACCACAGAACACACCACAGAACACAGAACGCACCACAGAACACAGAACGCACCACAGAACACACCACAGAACACACCACAGAACACAGAACGCACCACAGAACACAGAACGCACCACAGAACACAGAACGCACCACAGAACGCACCACAGAACACGGAACACACTACAGAACACAGAACGCACCACAGAACACACCACAGAACACACCACAGAACACACCAGAGAACACAGAACGCACCACAGAACACACCACAGAACACAGAACAGAACACAGAACACAGAACACAGAACGCACCACAGAACACACCACAGAACACAGAACACATCACAGACCACAGAACGCACCACAGAACACACCACAGAACACACCACAGAACACAGAACACACCACAGAACACAGAACGCACCACAGAACACACACCACAGAACACAGAACACAGCACAGAACACACCACAGAACACACACCACAGAACACACCACAGAACACACCACAGAACAGAACACAGAACACTCTCGGGTTATAAAGACAAACATACATGGAGTTGTGTTTGTTTCATTCACATGTTTGACCTGTACCTTTCAGAAGGTTGAAAATCCTGTTCATTTTCACTAAACCAGGTTTTCTATAATGCCTTTAGGCTAAGTGGAGCACTTCCTGTATCACCAGATGACATCACACGGTGTAGCAGCGTGTTTTCAGTTTTAGGGAAGAAGTCGTGCTAAATCTGCAGGGTTTGTGTGTTAGACATGTGAATGAAGGTTTATGTAATAGTTAAGTCATGAGGTGTGTTTGTGGCCTTACCTCCTTGACGAAGCCTGAACTCGTCAGACCTCAGCAGGGCCTGGTCAGGACTTGGATGGAGACACTGGGAACACCAGGAGCCACAGGGGGCGCTAGTCACAAAAAACTGTTGTGTCCTGTTGTGATAAGACACTTCACCCACATTGTTTAGTATGAAAGTGGAGTTTTGATGGTGGTGGGAGGGAGCCTCACTTCTGTCAGTCTGCCCCAGGGCAGCTGTGGCTACAGTAATAGTTTACACCACTGAGTGTGGAGAGAATGAAGAATGAACTGTAAAGAGCTTTGGGTGTCATGAAAGGCGCTGTATAAATGCACTGATTAATTAGAACCAAGTGATACACGACCTTTAACCTTTCAAACAGTTCTTCATTGGTGTTTGGAGATTTTAAAGTCCATCCACAACATCTGTAGGAATAAGAACTAAGAGTTTAATTTTTATCTGTAGTTTTTCCGTTTGAAGGTAAAATGACAATAATGTGAGCACTTCCCTCAGACACACACAACATTTCAAATCTAAAGAGTTCAAAGAGGCTCAAGTCCAAAAAGCATGTTTGAAACACAAGATTTGGCCAAACGCTTTAATAACTCACTGGTTTATTGATACTTTGCTGCGGCGTCACACTGGGGTGTTCTACATGTAGCTCTACTGGCAGAATGTTCAGCAGTTTCCATGGAGACTCAATGCACACTTCAGCAAATACAGACAAAAAGTTTTAAGATTGTAAAAGTGATTTAGTGCGTTCAGATAAGTCAGGTTTTTACGGTCAAATTGGGTTCAAATAAAACACAGATTAAGTGACAGAGCTTCAGACAGAGCAGTGCTTTCAGTTAGCCTCACACCCCCCAGCTGCAGTATCACTCAAGTTTCAGAAACAGATTTAAACTCATGTGGTGTTGTGTAATGTGGAGCGAATCAGCCTGGAACTTTCACACTTTTAATATTTGTTTGTTTGAGAAAGTCGATGGAAAAATGTGACACATGAATGTGTGATGGACACACCCGATGTTTTTCCATGTTTGGTATAAATAAAACCATGAAAAGAGCGCGTAAGATTTTGTGGTCTCGTATCAGTCATAAGGAACTTGTGTTGACTTCTGTTTTTTTGCTTTATGGTGATTCACAAACACGGATTTCTGTATTTTGGCAAAACAAGTGACAGTTTATGCTCCTCTGGGAGAAATCTCTGGTTTTGTATAAATCTGCTGGGACAGGGGACACAGGGCTCAGACCTGGGACTGTCCTGGGGAAACGGGGACGTCTGGTCGCCCTAATTTAAGATCAAAATGACAAGGCTCACAGCAGCTCAAAAGAACCAGAAGCGTGCCCGTGCTCACTTCCTGTTTGGAACCATGGCTCTGTCCATTTACAGTCTATGACCCGCGTCAGCGACTGTGGAAACATGAGACTCTGTTTTACTCTTAGAAGCGGGAAAAACGAGTTTGCCACCGTAATCACGATAACCATTTATCGCTCAAATCAAAGTACGACTTATCAGTATTTATCATGTGCACTTTTTTCTGCACTTCTGGAGAATTTTTTTGTTAAATTTGTTTTAAGATCAGATTTAAGCTGTAGAAGGTTTAATCACTTCTCTGACTTGTCCCAGACACAAGCTCAGCTCTGAAGAGTCTCATTCTGCTGTTTATATACTGGAGCTCACAGTTTTAAGAATATTATAGATTTCGAACAGTTTCAGTGGTTTAAATCTGCTCTGGGATTTCTGTGTTCGCTTTAATATCATCAAACTCTGTGTAAAATGGTTTAAATGAAGCTGTAACTCTGTGTTCTGACTCTTGGTTTGTGGAAAATCTCCAAAATGACCCATGAGGAACTCTTTTGTAAAACCTGTATTTTGTTCCAGAGTCGAGCTCATGTGGAGTCGAGAGCAGCGTCCAGGTACAGCAGACCACAGACCCCATCCCTGTCCTCCTTGTCCCTGTCCTCCCTGTCCCTGTCCTCCCTGTCCTCCCTGTCCCTGTCCTCCCTGTCCCTGTCCTCCCCGTCCCTGTCCTCCCCGTCCCTGTCCTCCCCGTCCCTGTCCTCCCTTTGTCCTCTCCCTCCCCTGTCCCCCCGTCCTCTGTCCTTCCCGTCCTCTCCGTTCCCTGTCCTCCCTGTCCTCGGTCCCCTCCGTCCTCTCCATCCCATCCTCCCTTTCTGTCCTCTTCGTCCCCTGTCCTCCCTTTCTGTCCCCTCCGTCCTCTCCATCCCCTGTCCTCCCCGTCCCTGTCCTCCCCGTCCTCTGTCCTTCCCGTCCCCTCCCTCCTCTCTATCCCGTCCTCCCTTTCGGTCCTCTCCGTCCTCTCCATCCCCTGTCCCCCCGTCCTCTGTCCTTCCCGTCCCCTGTCCTCTCCATCCCGTCCTCTCTTTCTGTCCTCTCCGTCCCCTCCATCCCATCCTCCCTTTCTGTCCTCTCCGTCCCCTCCATCCCGTCCTCCCTTTCTGTCCTCTCCGTCCTCTCCATCCCCTGTCCTCTCCATCCTCTGTCCTCTCCATCCTCTGTCCTCTCCATCCCCTGTCCTCTGTCCTCTCCGTCCTGTCCTTTCCACAGAATTCTTTGAGTTTATGGAGCCTGATTTTCTGCTGCCTCAAACCCTGAACTCCTCATTTCCACATTTTGTTGGACTCGTGCGTCTTGTCTTACAGACGAGCAGTGGGCTGTGGGCCATGTCTGGAACCATGAGTGCTGATTTTTCTCTTGTTGATTGTGGTGCTTCCTTCTGAATTTAGTTCATTAAAGAAAGAGGCTTGACCCATAGTGCATCTTTTAAATAGAAGTGGAGAAGGATGGAGACATTTTTAGTCTTTCCCACCTTTGCTTTGATTCTGTCGTCTTTACACTAACTCTTCCACTTTTATAAGCACTGGCCCTGATCTTTCTCTCTTTGGCTTCAGGATTTCCAGAACTGTCCACGAGCTTCAGACTTCTGCTTCGATGAACCTGCTCCTAAGAATACTAGAGCTTCACTGAACTGGCACAACTTATTTCTGTTTCTGTCTTTCAGGATTAGAAATGGAGGATTCTGCTGATGTCGAGCCTGACGATTCTTGTGCAGGTTCGAGCAGCAGCCTGGGTTCACCTGTCCCCCTGCCATCAGCTGTCCCCCTGCCGTCACCTGTCTCTCCGCCATCACCTCATGACGATTCAGAAGAACTACAAAACCCGTTAAACAGAAGGAGCCGTGTTAAAAGGAGCTCTCGACGCTTGTTTCTTGGTTGTTCCTCAGATGAAGAGGACCAAAATGACTCTAAATCAGGTCCTGGACTAGACCCAAACCCACAGCCCGAAGGATCCGATGAAGCTGACAATTCTTGGATGTGCCCTTTAACTTCAGAGGAGCTGTCAGCCGATTTAACGACAGAAAACTCAAATCTGCAACACAAATTTGAGAATTCTTCAGTGAGACAATTTCAAGAAAACCCCAAAAAGCGCTCTGGGGTCATCCTCAAATTAAGAAGAACCTCTGACCGAAAACGAATGAGCTATCGTCCAGTTTTAGAATCTGAGAAATCGCACTTGGAAACTGTTTCGACGCAAGAGGCGAGAAGTGACCTGGGCCGGAGAATGCCAGAGGTTGCCAGATGGAAGCGGACAACGTTCTCCAATTCTTTACGCCCTCTTAACATCTACTCCAAGAGGAAACTGCGCTCTTTATTAACAATCAAATACTGCCCTTACCTGTCGGCCTGCCACAGCGCCGACTACAGGAGACGCTGGGTATTGCGTTCAGCTGTTCAGAGGGCCAGGAGCGCTATGAAGATCTACTACCCCGACCTGGTAGGGAAGAGGATTCAACATTTGTATGAAGAAGATGACAAATCAGAAGTGTGGTACAGAGGAGAGGTGCTTCAGATCCACAAAGCCCATGCCAACCCTCTGAAAACCGTGTTTGAGGTGAGATACGACAGTGAGCCTGAGTGGAGGTACTACCTGGAGCTGCTCATAGACTACAAAAAGGGCTGGCTCAAAATAGAAGATTAGGTCATGATGTGTACACGGCTCTTCAGGAACTGAGGTGAAGGTCCAGGGTTCTGCTCTGCCGTTTCCTCGTCACAAACAGATCTGCAGTTTTATTTCATTCACACATGTGTAACACACAAACCTGCACATTTAGCACAAGTTCTTCTCTCAAACTTAAAACATTGTTTCACCTTGTGATGTGGTGATATCAACAGGAAGTGCTCCACTGTGTTTTTAAACTCCACTCACCTTCACTAGAATCATTTGGATCATTTCAGTCCTGGAGTCGCCGACCTCGACTGAACTAAAGGTAAAAGGAGCTGTTCAGTTGGAAACTATCACTTCATGACATCAGAAGGTGGAACAGAGTGTTTGGAGCTTTGGAGATGTTGACAGACGAATAATAAAGAGTTCCTCAAACATGTGAATGAAACAAACACGACTCCAGCTCTGTGTGTGAGGAGGAACAGCAGAACATAGATTAAAGCTCAGTCAGGCTCATAATTATTTTCTCCAATAGAATGCTCACCTCTCCATAGATCTGCTCTGTGACGTGGCCTGGTGGCATTGTTGGATATTTCCATGGAGATGGATCAGTTTAATGCCATACTTTGTAACATTTTGACCAAGTGAATCACATTTTTTGCAATAGGAAAACTATAAATTTCCTCCTGGGTGCGAGACTTAACTATCACATTTATATTAAACAGTAAAATATTGATACTTTGCAGCTGATGTCCTGCATATTCCCTGGGGTGCGATGCTAACTGTAAGCACTGCTCTGTTTAACGCTCTGTTACTCATCGTTAGACATAATCAGAGTTTAATTTGAACACAAATCTGTCCAGAAAGAGCTGATCTGTGCAGTTAGACAAGTCCCTCTCACGTCACAAGCATTAGCACTAGCAGAAAAGCTAAAAACCTTTGTCATAATAATATGAGCATTGGGTCACCACGGTAACTGCTGAACATTCCACCAATAGATGTACATGTAGAGCTGCCCCAGCAGGACGTCATTATAGATTATCAATAGTCAATATTGAATTTCAAAGACATTAAGAATGGAGACTTTTCTTCTGGGGTGGAGAGTTTTATGAAGAACTGATGATGCCAAATGAAAAAGGGAATTACAGCAGATTCCTGTTATTTATAGAAGACCAAGTTTGTTTTTTAAAGACAAACGGCTCACCTTCATGTCACTTTGGACTCTTCCATCTGTAAAGCCAGTTTTAATATTTACACAAAAGACTCTTAAACACCACCCTATCACACTGTGCCTGTGGACTGTTTAATTATTGTTGCACACATTTCATTTTTGTCTGTTTTTGTCTTTTTGTGTGTTTTTCAAAGTGACTTGTACTGAAAGTGCTTTTTATTTCTTTGTCTAACGCTGCTGAAGGGAGCCTCAGGATTTGACTGTGAACTTGTACAGCCTCAGCTGAAAAAGGCTATTTAAGATTTTATACTGTTTTATAACCCTGTGAAGACTTTGAATAAATGTTTTTCACATACACTTCCTCCTGTCCTGAATCTGCAAACGCCCCCTGGTGTTCAGAAGAGGCTCTGACCATATCCGACCATAAAGTGCAGCTGATGCAACCGAGATCCTTCACTTCAGCAGTCACAATGTTTAGAACGTCGGGTCATCTTTAAATTTTGCACAAAATGAATAATTTCACACAATTTGAGCAAACAGAACTTTGTAAATCAAGGCAAAAACAAGACACATTTATATTTCTTATAACATTTATTCAAATAAACAATACAGTTATAATTTGCTAGGATAAAATAATAAGTTTGAACACATGAGAAGCATTTGGGAGAGAAGTCCCCACAGAAGTGAACTGGGAGAACGTGGTAAAGATGGTGGACCCTCGGCGCTGCCAGGAGGGACCTGCGTCAGAGGCCGTTCTGCCAATTACAGCGCGGCGCCGATAACAGAACCACCGAGAAGAACCCAGAGGGACACCGACATGTCAGTGTCCTCACTATTGAAAAATACAGGTTTAATGCAAAAGCATAACAGCGTTATAAAACAGTCCTAGAACCTTTAGAAGTTTGCCCCATTTTCTTCTTGTGAAGGACCTCGCTGGTCCTTTCTGTAGCTCCATAAAGCACATGTCACTGCAGGCCTGTCTGACAGAGAGCTCTCTAACAGCACTGTGCTGTTCTTACATTCCACCATCACCACCTCAAGGTGCAAGCCGGGCTTCAGAGGGCATTCTCAAGCCTCATGGGAGAAAAAGATAAAAAAGGAGTGAATGTCACTCAGTTTGGCTCTTGCAAATAATAGTTATTTATCTCTTTAATGTTAAACACCTTTAAAAACAACTAAGAGGGAAACAAAGGATTAGAATAGCGTTAGCAGGAGTCCTTTTCTCCAATCGTATGCATTTTCATGACTTCGACCCAACTCAACGGAGCACTTCCTGAAGATTTGGCAAAAGAGAAAGTTCTCCACACATGTGTATCTGGGTCAGAATAGGGTTAAAATCGGGTTACACACTCCCTCCACTTTCCACTGAGGAACCCTCAAACTGAGATGGAGAAGTACATCTGATTAAATAAATATTTTAAATGATGCAGACGCGTGCCGTCCTTTCTCTTGACTCCATGCACAAGGACTATTTACAAATTGAAAAATACACTATTTTGTTCTTTTGTTGTTTCTTGTCACCCTGAAATGCCTTTGCCCCTTCATCCCCCTCACCTGTCAGGCCCTGTCAGGCCCTGTCAGGCCCCACACACACTGCAGACACTTCCAGGACATTAAAGCTGTTGAAAACATGTCACACTAACGGGAAAACTAAGTCAAAATCAAAAACAGAAAAAAGATCCACAAGCAAAACAAAAGATCAGGGGGTGTTACGATACAAGCCAAACTGAAGGTGTGACCCTGCGTTCTCATGACCCACTCTGCAGCTAACAATACTGTAGTACACCTTCTTTTATTATTCTACCTTTTTATTTAAATAGAATTTACTTTGAAGATTTTGTTAAACAAATCCAGGAAAACAATGCAAAAGTGGTTGTTTTGTCAGGAGCGGGCCTGTGCTGCCTGGATCTTTGCGTCAGCGCTCTAGTTTGTCAGATACTCAAGAGTCTGTTGCACAGAGACGTGTCCTCAATCCTCGATGTATTCCCACAGGTCCTTCTCATAACCTTCATGAACGTGCTGGAGCAGCACTCGCCGTCTGCTCTCACAGTATCTGCAACACAAGGCGCCATTAGACTGAGTGCACGCGCCAACATGAGACCAACTCATGTACACACAATACACAACTCACGTACACACAAGGCTCCATTAGAGTGTAAGACCAACGTACACACACCTACACACGAGGCTCATGTACACACTAATAAATGGCTGCAACATCAGACCACAGACTGTAAAGGCACACTCCAAGACACTGTATAAACTTACACCCGTGGCCAAAAGTTTTGAGAATGACACAAATATTAATTTTCACAATGTCTGCTGCTTCAGTTTTTATTATGGCAATTTGCATATACTCCAGAATGTTATGAGGAGTGATCAGCTCAACTGCAATTAATTGCAAAGTCCCTCTTTGCCTTGAAAATGAACTTTATCCCCAATTGAAAATTTCCACTGCATTTCAGCCCTGCCACAAAAGGACCAGCTAACATCAATTCAATGATTCCTCCTTTAACACTGGTGTGGGTGTTGATGAGGACAAGACTGGAGATCGGCCTGTCATGATTTTAGTCAGAATAACAGACTGGACACTTGGACACTGGAGGATGGTGCTTGACATCATTGTTCCTCTTCTGTTAACCATGGTTATGTGCAGTCATTGCATTGCACAAAAAGGGCATAACAGGGAAATTTATAGCAGCAGTAAGATTCACCTCAGTCAACCATCTATCGGATTATCAAGAACTTCAAGGAGAAAGGGTCCAGTTGTTGCCAAACAGGCTCCAGGGCCCAAGAAACTCCAGCAAAGGACCATCTCCTAAAGTTGCTTCAGCTGCGGGATCAGGCCACCACCAGTGCAAAGCTCGGGAACGGCAGCAGCAGGTGTGAGTGCGTCTGCACAGTGAGGTGAAGACTTTTGGAGGAAGGCCTGGTGTCAAGAAGGGCAGCAGAGAAGCCACTTCTCTCCAGAGAAAACATCAGAGAAAGACTGATATTCTGTAAAAGGCACAGGGATCGGACTGCTGAGGACTGGGGTAAAGTCATTTTCTCTGATGAATCCCCTTTCCCATTGTTTGGGGCATCTGGAAAAAAGCTTGTTTGGAGAAGACCAGGTGAGCGTTACCATCAGTCCTGTCTCATGCCAACAGTAAAGCTCCTGACACCATCATGTGTGGGGTTGCTTCTCAGTTAAGGGAGTGGCCTCTCTCATTTAATTCCGAATAAAAATTATTTAATTAAATTAATAAAAATGAATTCCTCTTTAAAAAGTCCATGTAAACTTTTAATTCTGCTGAAAATGATTCTTGTGAATTAAACTTAATCCTGAAGTCAGTGGGTTTATTCTGATTTTAAAGCCGGATGAATTTCTTCCTGGATCATGTAAACGTTTCTTCTTCTTCAAAATAATCCCGGTGGTTGGTGCTCGTTGGCTCGTCCTTCTGACGCGATCCGGACGATCCGGCTCCTCCAGTCGTCTCTTGGGACTTTCCTCCACGTCTCTTTGGATTTGTGAGCGGGATGTGGGAGTGGGCTGAGGTGTGGCAGCCTCAGACTCAGTTTGTCTTCTTCCTCCTTCTCCCACACTCTTCCCTTCTCCTCCTCAGCTCACAGACGGAAAGTGTGAGGAGAGAATTCTCCAGCTGCTCTAGTCACTATATGGACTTATCCTTCAGTAAATGAAGTATTTCTGTACTTTTTCTTTGCTCTATTGAGAAATGTGTGATTACTTTTTGTCCTAAGCTCAGATGTAGAAGGTTTAATCACTTCTTTGACACAAACTTGACTCTGAAGAGTCTCATTCTGCTGTTTATTTACTGCAGTTCATCGTTTTAAGAACATTATAGATTTAGAACAGTTTTAGTGGTTAAAACTGCTCTGGGGTTAGTGACAGGACTTAGTTTTAATGTATCATCTATATTTAGGTGCACATCCGTCCACACTCACCTGTCCTTATACGATGACAGGTCCACACTCACCTGTCCTTATACGATGATAGGTCCACACTCACCTGTCCTTATACGATGACAGGTCCACTCACCTGTCCTTATACGATGACAGGTCCACACTCACCTGTCCTTATACGATGACAGGTCCACACTCACCTGTCCTTATACGATGACAGGTCCACACTCACCTGTCCTTATACGATGACAGGTCCACACTCACCTGTCCTTATACGATGACATGTCCACACTCACCTGTCCTTATACGATGACAGGTCCACACTCACCTGTCCTTATACGATGACAGGTCCATACCCGTCCACACTCACCTGTACTTATCCTGCACCTTCTGCTTGATGTCCTGCAGAGAGTCCTGGGAGATGTCACGCTCTAAATACCCGGACAGAACTTCAGTGGCGTTCTCCAAGTCAGCCTGGTTATTCTGAAGAACAGAAGGGTGAGGGTTAGAGAACATCTTAGATTAGGGTGAGGGTTAGAGAACATCCTAGATTAGGGTGAGGGTTAGAGAACATCCTAGATTAGGGTGAGGGTTAGGGAACATCTTAGATTAGGGTGAGGGAACATCTTAGATTGGGGTTAGGGAACATCTTAGATTAGGGAACATCTTAGATTGGGGTGAGGGAACATCTTAGATTGGGGTTAGGGAACATCTTAGATTGGGGTGAGGGAACATTTTAGATTGGGGTGAGGGAACATCTTAGATTGGGGTGAGGGAACATCTTAGATTGGGGTGAGGGAACATCTTAGATTGGGGTTAGGGAACATCTTAGATTAGGGTGAGGGAACATCTTAGATTGGGGTTAGGGAACATTTTAGATTAGGGTGAGGGAACATCTTAGATTGGGGTTAGGGAACATTTTAGATTAGGGTGAGGGAACATCTTAGATTGGGGTTAGGGAACATTTTAGATTAGGGTGAGGGAACATCTTAGATTAGGGTGAGAGTTAGGGAACATCTTAGATTAGGGTGAGGGAACATTTTAGATTAGGGTGAGAGTTAGGGAACATCTTAGATTAGGGTGAGGAAACATCTTAGATTAGGGTGAGGGAACATCTTAGATTGGGGTTAGGGAACATTTTAGATTAGGGTGAGGGTTAGGGAACATCTTAGATTAGGGTGAGGGAACATCTTAGATTAGGGTGAGAGTTAGGGAACATCTTAGATTAGGGTGAGGGAACATTTTAGATTAGGGCGAGGGAACATCTTAGATTAGGGTGAGGGAACATTTTAGATTAGGGCGAGGGAACATCTTAGATTAGGGCGAGGGAACATCTTAGATTAGGGTGAGGAAACATCTTAGATTAGGGTGAGGAAACATCTTAGATTAGGGTGAGGGAACATTTTAGATTAGGGTGAGGGTTAGGGAACATCTTAGATTAGGGTGAGGGTGAGGGAACATTTTAGATTAGGGTGAGGGAACATCTTAGATTAGGGTGAGGGTTAGAGAACATCTTAGACTAGGGTGAAAGTTAGGGAACATTTTAGATTAGGGTGAGAGAACATTTTAGATTAGGGTGAGGGTTAGGGAACATCTTAGATTGGGGTTAGGGAATATTTTAGACTAGGGTGAGAGTTAGGGAACATCTTAGATTAGGGTGAGGGAGCATATTAGTGTTAGGGAACATCCTGGAACTACATCTGGATCCTTCTGAATCAGGCGAACGGAGAAATTAAATAATCATTTAATTTATCCCAATTGTTTAACGATAACGATCAGACTTGGGCACAAACAGCTCCTGTGGCCATCCAGAGCCTCAGTAAAACCACAGACTGTGTAAAGAAGTCCAGTCAAATGAAGGCTAGCAGTTACAGGAGGAGCTCCATATTAGGAAAAGGATTTGATTTAATTTGAATAGTCAAATAAAACCCCAGGCTCATGTAGAGCGACATCATCCAAACATGTCAGAACAAGGAGCCTGAGAGCAGTGGTTACAGAGAGGCCAGGGGTTCTTAAACCAAAGTGAAGAGGAAACCGGAGTCGATGGAGCCCATAGTCCGTATATATGCGTGGACTAAGTGAGTGTGACGACACCCTCAAATGAGGCTCCTGATCCTAATGATTACAGGAGCAAATTTGGAGCCAGGCTCCATATTTGGAAATCTGACCATATCATAGCAACCACAAGAGCCAATCATGAGTGAGGTCATTAAATGTGCCGCCCTCCTCACCGGGGAGCAGCGACACTCTACCCTGCACTATTCTGCACGGGCCGCTGTATTTCGGTGATTCTTGAGAATAATAAGGAAACTTTTAGCTTTTATCATCAAACTTTAAATAACAGTGATTTAAGTCACTGATTTATGTTGTATGTTCTGTTATGTGCGAACAACAATAGAGTCACAATTTAAACAAATTCACTTTACTTTATGCTAGTTAAGTTATACTAGATAAGATTCTAGTAACATTACCTATTGTAACTGATTTATTTTGTAATTTAATTTTTTAAAAATCGTCACTCGGGGGAAAGCGGGAAGGGAACTTACTTAGCAACGAAACGAGCTGTCAATCAAACCTGTTGCTAACTCTAGGGGGAGGAACCTCGGGGAATGAAGGCGTCTGATTGGTCCGTTATTTATGTTCAGATCTTGATTTAGGAACAAAATAGTGAAATGAAAAATTCAGGATCCTGTGTTGCGGGTTCATACAAACAATTTAAGACAAAAAGATGAGGCCACAGCAGTGTGAGTCAATGAGGAAAAGGGAGAGAAGGAGCCGGAAAAGCCTCCTGGAGCACTTCATGTTCATAGCAGGCGGCGGCTAAAGGGTTAGCTTAGTCCACTCATATATACGGTCTATGATGGCACCTGAAGAGTGCCCATGCTCACTTCCTGTTTGGAATGTGGCGGCTAAAGGGTTAGCCGCCGCATTCCAAACTCTGTCCATTTATATAAATAGGCTGTGGTTCAACTGTAAAAGTGATACCATCAGCAGATGAATAAATGTTGAATGAACAGATGAATAAATGTTGAATGAACAGATGAATAAATGTTACACGAGAGGCCCAGCAGCACTCAGAGCGTCACCTCAAAGATGATGGACTGGTTGTTCTTCTTGAGGTAGAAGGCAAAGACGTAGGTGAACATGAGGGTGGAGCGGCACTGGCACAGCACGTCCACGGCCTTCTTCAGGAACTGCACCTCGATCCACGACATGTTGTGCTGCTGCATCTCCTCCATCTTCTGCTTCACCTGAGCGTAGAGTTTGTGCTCGAAGCGAAGGCTCTGCATGTGGTTCATGTAGCGATTACAGTAGAAGAGGTACCTCTGCAGAGCCGCTCGAGAGCGCTGCAATCACACCATTAGCGTCAGACCATTAGCATCAGACCATTAGCATCAGACCATTAGCGTCAGAACGCTAGCATCAGATCGCTACCATCAGAATGCTAGCATCAGACCATTAGCATCAGATCGCTACCATCAGAACGTTAGCATCAGACCATTAGCATCAGAACGCTACTACCAGAACGTTAGCATCAGATTGCTAGCATCAGGGTCACACACTGGATGTAAAATAAACACACGCTGTTCCAAGTGTCAAAGTTTAGGGAGTTTCTGATGGAGCATCTGGAGCTGAACACCAACTCAGCCTCTTTTTGTTATAAACTACACAATTCATAACATGTTTTTAATAGTGCCGTCTGGTTCCGGCCTGTTTTTGGCACTTTTAGTCCAAACTTGTACATTTGTAGCTTGGAGTATTGGAAGAACAAACTGGGGGTTAGATTCTTTTTTATGTTTTGGCATTTTCATTTGCTGTGTAAATAATCATACTATAGATGATAATGGCACTATGTTTAATCATGTCCTATTATTACGGCGCATGACTGTTGTGTTATGGTATGTGTTAGGGGGGTGCCCTGATGCCCGCCCTGATGCCCGCTCTGCTGCCCTCTCTTTCCTCTCAGGGCACTCCACTCCCCACACCTCGCATTCATCGCTCTCTGCATCCATGCCCTCCTCTACCTCGCTCCTGACGGGCTCCACAAACCCGACTCGTCAGTGCACATTTTCTTTTTGTTTCACGCACACACATCTCACACACACATCTCATCTTACACAGACCTGTCTGTAGTGAAGTGTGTTTCTAACTAAAGGGTAAAGCAGGTACCTCCTGAGCATTTGTGTTTCTAACTAAAGGATAAAGTGGGCACCTCCTGAGCATTTGTGTTTCTAACTAAAGGATAAAGTGGGCACCTCCTGAGCATTTGTTTCTAATTAAAGGGTAAAGTGGGTACCTCCTGAGCATTTGTGTTTCTAACTAAAGGGTAAAGTGGGCACCTCCTGAGCATTTGTTTCTAATTAAAGGGTAAAGTGGGTACCTCCTGAGCATTTGTGTTTCTAACTAAAGGGTAAAGTGGGCACCTCCTGAGCATTTGTTTCTAATTAAAGGGTAAAGTGGGTACCTCCTGAGCATTTGTGTTTCTAACTAAAGGGTAAAGCAAGTACCTCCTGAGCATTTGTGTTTCTAACTAAAGGGTAAAGTGGGCACCTCCTGAGCATTTGTTTCTAATTAAAGGGTAAAGTGGGTACCTCCTGAGCATTTGTGTTTCTAACTAAAGGGTAAAGTGGGTACCTCGTGAGCATTTGTGTTTCTAACTAAAGGTTAAAGTGGGCACCTCCTGAGCATTTGTGTTTCTAACTAAAGGGTAAAGCGGGTACCTCCTGAGCATTTGTGTTTCTAACTAAAGGGTAAAGTGGGCACCTCCTGAGCATTTGTGTTTCTAACTAAAGGGTAAAGTGGGCACCTCCTGAGCATTTGTTTCTAACTAAAGGGTAAAGTGGGTACCTCCTAGGGGTGGGCGATATCTCGATATTTAAAATATATCGAGATATTTTTGAAACTCGATATGAATTCTGACATATCGATATATCGCTATAATGCTTACGTTTACTTCTGGTTTCGCCGCTTCGCTTGTTTCGCCGTCTCTGTGCCGCGCTCGCCTCCGCCTCCTCGCGTTTGTCCCCTGTGCTCATCCCCGGAGCCCGGAGCTGGCCGCGGACTAAACCAAGACTAGGACTAAACCAGGACTGAACGCGGCCGCAGAGCCCGGGGCTCGGTCGCGGACTAAACCAAGACTAGGACCAGGGGGCTCTACAGTGCGCCCATTTCACTCGCATTTGCGAGCAAATATTTCGTCGTGCGAACGGGGAAAACAAACAGGCGCCTCTGTGCGAGTGCTTCTGCAGCCACAATAAGGAGCTGCGCACAGATGTAACGTGACGAGTTAAACTTTCTAAATGCACCTGCCCAGCGCGAGCGCAACCACGTGACACCTCCAACCACGCACGACTCCAGCATACGAGCTCCACGTGTGGCCGATATCACTGATACGAACAAACTCCGCTTCAAAACACACCCACGCCCCTTTAAACGAGGAGCGCCCCGCAGCAGGACACACACCTGTCCCACTCATTAGACAGCCCCAAGCTGCTGGACTTCCCTCTCTAAAGCGATAGCTTTGTCTTGGTCTTGTCACGGACTCAAGGTCTGAATACTGAGTGTGATCATATATGTCACAATGTGCATTTGGTTTGGTAAACGTGCAGAGACTAAACATCACTTTAAAACAAGAGAATGTTACTCCAGTTAGGAATGTCAAAATACAGGTTTAAAAATCCTGCACACTTTTTTCACTTTGAAGCAGTTTTGTGTAAAGTGCCAGTGGAAGTTCTCTTAAAGAAGAGGTTTTTAAACTGTGGGTGAGGGTCCAAAAATGGGTGCAGAGTGTTTAAGTGCAGACCTAAATGAATATTAATCAGATAAAATTTGTCTGTTGTTTTTGCAGTAGTTTGGGAGGGGGTTATTTTTCCTGTAAAGATATCGAGATATATATCGTATATCGAGATATAGCAAAATATATCGAGATATATTTTTTGGGCCATATCGCCCAGCCCTAGTACCTCCTGAGCATTTGTGTTTCTAACTAAAAGGTAAAGTGGGTACCTCCTGAGCGTCTCTTGTTTCTAACTAAAGGGTAAAGTGGGTACCTCCTGAGTGTCTCTTGTTTCTAACTAAAGGGTAAAGTGGGTACCTCCTGAGCATTTGTGTTTCTAACTAAAGGGTAAAGTGGGTACATCCTGAGCATTAGTGTTTCTAACTAAAGGGTAAAGTGGGCACCTCCTGAGCATTTGTTTCTAACTAAAGGGTAAAATGGGTACCTCCTGAGCGTCTCTTGTTTCTACCTAAAGGGTAAAGTGGGTACCTCCTGAGCATTTGTGTTTCTAACTAAAGGGTAAAGTGGGCACCTCCTGAGCATTTGTGTTTCTAACTTAAGGGTAAAGTGGGCACCTCCTGAGCATTTGTGTTTCTAACTAAAGGGTAAAGTGGGCACCTCCTGAGCATTTGTGTTTCTAACTAAAGGGTAAAATGGGTACCTCCTGAGCGTCTCTTGTTTCTAACTAAAGGGTAAAGTGGGTATCTCCTGAGCATTTGTGTTTCTAACTAAAGGGTAAAGTGGGTACCTCCTGAGCATTTGTGTTTCTAACTAAAGAGTAAAGTGGGCACCTCCTGAGCATTTGTGTTTCTAACTAAAGGGTAAAGTGAGCACCTCCTGAGCATTTGTGTTTGTAACAAAAGGGTAAAGTGGGCACCTCCTGAGCATTTGTGTTTCTAACTAAAGGGTAAAGTGGGCACCTCCTGAGCATTTGTGTTTCTAACTAAACGCTAAAGCGGGCACCTCCCGAGCGTCTCTTGTTCCCAACTAAAGGGTAAAGTGGGTACCTCCTGAGCATTTGTGTTTCTAACTAAAGGGTAAAGTGGGCACCTCCTGAGCATTTGTGTTTCTAACTAAAGGGTAAAGTGGGCACCTCCTGAGCATTTGTGTTTCTAACTAAAGGGTAAAGTGGGTACCTCCTGAGCGTCACTTGTTTCTAATTAAAGGGTAAAGTGGGTACCTTCTGAGCGTCTCTTTTTTCTAACTAAAGGGTAAAGCGGGTACCTCCTGAGCGTCTCTGGCAGCCTTGGCATCGTCTTCATTGTATCTGTTGCAGTTGTACCAAGCTGATCCGTGGGGCTCCCAGGGGCCCAGACACACCCAGCAGAACTCGGCCTTACAGTTCTGGTTCCGACACACCATGTGATTACACCCTCCGTCCTTCTCGATGGTAACGTGGCATTTTGGACACTCCTGGAAACAGTATTATATTATATTATTATATATAGAATATATAACATATATATATTTATATACATATTAATATAAATATTTGCATATATACAATTGCATAAATATTTAGATATATATTTATATAAACGTGACAGATTTGTACCTTAGTATTTGCAGCGATCCAATTAGACGTTTCACTGTCATCATCACATTTCTTGATCCATTTTCTCAGCCACTAAAAGATGTTCAGGTTATTGCCAATAATAAAATATAAAGTCACATATACAACATATGTAACATACAACATAAATAGCATATAGTCAGCAGACATGTTCTTACCTTACACTTAACAGGATCGTGCCAGTTTTCTCCACAATTGAAACTGTAAAAGTGTAAATTGTACATTTTTATTTTCAAATGTATTTATTAAAAAGACCTGTAAAAGTCTTTGGACTCACCAGAACTGCCGGCCACACTTGCAGCGGACGGGCTTGGCATCGGGGTACTGGACTTTGACCACATGGTGGCAGTCTGGAGCAGGGCACCACTTCAAAAGTCGATTGCACTGAAACAAACACAAAGCTTTATCTTTAGTTATACTGGAGCTACACCAATAATGAGTAAAGCTCCAGAATATTTCAAAAGCAACATTTTAACAGATGAAAATAATCTAATAATTGTGCGATTATTGAATTAACAGAATGCCCTCTTCAAACATTAACACATATAACATGAAATCATATCTCTTATGGGGGAAAAGGTACGACTTCAAGACTGAAAAAATGTTCTGAAATGCAAAGGATTTTTGTATTTGCTTCGTATTTATTGTTTCTGGATGTTTTCAATTCAGGAATAATTCACTGCAAATTTTAAACACAAACTGTAACTGTAATTTTGGAGTGAGATCTTTTCTCCCTCATTATGATCATAAGAATCCCTTATATCCCTTAATACA
Source organism: Odontamblyopus lacepedii (assembly GCA_034769755.1). NCBI lineage: Eukaryota > Metazoa > Chordata > Actinopteri > Gobiiformes > Gobiidae > Odontamblyopus > Odontamblyopus lacepedii. Next base: position 7,830,514 of record CM068348.1, on the reverse strand, counting down.
ACTGAACACATGAAGACAAATGTAAAACTTACCTCTACAAAACTATTAGTGATTAAATGCTGGTATTTCAACTTCACTTTAGAATCTGTTATGAGGCGCCTGCAAACATAAAAACACAGGTCAGTTATGAGGCCCCTATTAACATAAAAACACTGTAATGAGGTGCCTGTAAACATAAAAACACCGTACTGAGGCGCCTGTAAACATAAAAACAGTGTAATGAGGCGCCTGTAAACATAAAAACTCTGTACTGAGGCGCCTGTAAACATAAAAACTCTGTACTCAGGCGCCTGTAAACAAAAAAACTCTGTACTCAGGCACCTGTAAACATAAAAACAATGTACTCAGGCACCTGTAAACATAAAAACAATGTACTGAGGCGCCTGTAAACATAAAAACTCTGTACTGAGGCGCCTGTAAACATAAAAACACTGTAATGAGGCGCCTGTAAACATAAAAACACTGTAATGAGGCGCCTGTAAACATAAAAACTTTGTACTGAGGCGCCTGTAAACATAAAAACACTGTAATGAGGCGCCTGTAAACATAAAAACACTGTACTCAGGCACCTGTAAACATAAAAACTCTGTACTCAGGCGCCTGTAAACAAAAAAACTCTGTACTCAGGCACCTGTAAACATAAAAACAATGTACTCAGGCACCTGTAAACATAAAAACTCTGTACTGAGGCGCCTGTGAACATAAAAACTCTGTACTGAGGCGCCTGTAAACATAAAAACACTGTAATGAGGCGCCTGTAAACATAAAAACTCTGTACTGAGGCGCCTGTAAACATAAAAACACTGTAATGAGGCGCCTGTAAACATAAAAACACTGTAATGAGGCGCCTGTAAACATAAAAACACTAATGAGGAGCCTGTAAACATAAAAACACTGTACTGAGGCGCCTGTAAACATAAAAACACTGTACTGAGGCGTCTGTAAACATAAAAACACTGTACTGAGGCGCCTGTAAACATAAAAACACTAATGAGGCGCCTGTAAACATAAAAACACTGTACTGAGGCGCCTGTAAACATAAAAACACAGTACTGAGGTGCCTGTAAACATAAAAACACTGTAATGAGGCGCCTGTAAACATAAAAACACTGTACTAAGGCGCCTGTAAACATAAAAACACTGTACTGAGGCGCCTGCAAACATAAAAACACTAATGAGGCGCCTGTAAACATAAAAACACTGTACTGAGGCACCTGTAAACATAAAAACACTGCACTGAGGCGCCTGTAAACATAAAAACACTGCACTGAGGTGCCTGTAAACATAAAAACACTGTACTGAGGCGCCTGTAAACATAAAAACACTGTACTGAGGCGCCTGTAAACATAAAAACACTGTACTGAGGCGCCTGTAAACATAAAAACACTGTACTGAGGCGCCTGTAAACATAAAAACACTGTACTGAGGCGCCTGTAAACATAAAAACACTGTACTGAGGCGCCTGTAAACATAAAAACACTGTACTGAGGCGCCTGTAAACATAAAAACACTGTACTGAGGCGCCTGTAAACATAAAAACACTGTACTGAGGCGCCTGTAAACATAAAAACACTGTACTGAGGCGCCTGTAAACATAAAAACACTGTACTGAGGCGCCTGTAAACATAAAAACACTGTACTGAGGCGCCTGTAAACATAAAAACACTGTACTGAGGCGCCTGTAAACATAAAAACACTGTACTGAGGCGCCTGTAAACATAAAAACACTGTACTGAGGCGCCTGTAAACATAAAAACACTGTACTGAGGCGCCTGTAAACATAAAAACACTGTACTGAGGCGCCTGTAAACATAAAAACACTGTACTGAGGCGCCTGTAAACATAAAAACACTGTACTGAGGCGCCTGTAAACATAAAAACACTGTACTGAGGCGCCTGTAAACATAAAAACACTGTACTGAGGCGCCTGTAAACATAAAAACACTGTACTGAGGCGCCTGTAAACATAAAAACACTGTACTGAGGCGCCTGTAAACATAAAAACACTGTACTGAGGCGCCTGTAAACATAAAAACACTGTACTGAGGTGCCTGTAAACATAAAAACACTGTAATGAGGCGCCTGTAAACATAAAAACACTGTAATGAGGCGCCTGTAAACATAAAAACACTGTACTGAGGCGCCTGTAAACATAAAAACACTGTACTGAGGTGCCTGTAAACATAAAAACACTGTACTGAGGCGCCTGTAAACATAAAAACACTAATGAGGCGCCTGTAAACATAAAAACACTGTAATGAGGCGCCTGTAAACATAAAAACACTGTACTGAGGCGCCTGTAAACATAAAAACACTGTACTGAGGTGCCTGTAAACATAAAAACACTGTACTGAGGTGCCTGTAAACATAAAAACACTAACGAGGCGCCTGTAAACATAAAAACACTGTAATGAGGCGCCTGTAAACATAAAAACACTGTACTGAGGCGCCTGTAAACATAAAAACACTGTACTGAGGTGCCTGTAAACATAAAAACACTGTAATGAGGTGCCTGTAAACATAAAAACACTGTACTGAGGTGCCTGTAAACATAAAAACACTGTACTGAGGCGCCTGTAAACATATAAACACTGTAATGAGGCGCCTGTAAACATAAAAACACAGGTCAGTTGAGATGTTGAAGGCCAGGGCAGAGGGTCCTTATGTGGGCTAAGACCATTAGCAGCAGCTTTAGAGTCTGAGATTAGCTCCGTTTCACTGGGACATATTATAGATAAACTCGAACAGTGCACCAGTGGGAAAAGGTTTAGCGATCATTTAAAATTACTTTGTGCAAATAAAAGTACAGTTTCACAGTGTAATCAAAATTTCAGGTGATTGCTATAGAAGGAAGTTTATAGAAAAAGACAAAAAAACTAAACATCAACAAATCTGGACTTTTTGTGGCCGACGCAGGAAAGCATGATAAAGAATCTGGAGCAGCCGAAGGGCGATAAATGGACCATATTCTGGAGCAGATTTTTATAATTTTTCCCAAATTATATAGTAAAAATAAATTCTGTTATGTTACCACAGGGAACGGCTCCACATAACACACGTATAATCCAGGAAAATACTTCTATAGTGATTTTAAACACCACAGCCCTTTCACTGAAAACAAGAGCAGTCCTACAGACTAAAGACAATCCAAACTAAAGTCAATCAAAGCCCCACGTACACCTCCTTCAGTCACAGCACATGGAGCCAGCTCTAAAACCAGCAATAGGCGACATGTATGCATGTTCATATAATTATAATAAAAATCAAACAGTACAGCTGGACTTACATTACTGTGTTGTCGTCCACCAGTATATCACAACTATGAGCTGGGCAAGAAATGGTCTGAAACACAAGAGACAATTATCATTAAAAACTAAAAAAGATTTAAAACAAAAACACTGATTTGAGTAGGGTTAGGGTTAGTCGTGACTGGCTTCTATATTCAAAATATAAGTGCACTGTTGTGTACTGTACCGAGGACCCAGAGAGGTCCTACAGAGGTCTCAGGGCATACTGGCCTTCAGAAAGAACAATACGCTATAGGGCGAGGGGCTATAGGGGCTCTAGGCGGGGGGGCTATGGACTGAGGGGGTATAGGGGCTCTAGGCTGAGGGGCTTTGGGCTGAGGGGCTATGGGCTGAGGGGGTATAGGGGCTCTAGGCTGAGGGGCTATGGGCTGAGGGGCTATGGGCTGAGGGGGTATAGGGGCTCTAGGCTGAGGGGCTATGGGCTGAGGGGGTATAGGTTGAGGGGGTATAGGCTGAGGGGCTCTGGGCTGAGGGGGTATAGGGGCTCTGGGCTGAGGGGCTCTGGGCTGAGGGGCTATGGGCTGAGGGGGTATAGGCTGAGGGGGGTATAGGCTTAGGGGGGTATAGGCTGAGGGGGGTATAGGCTGAGGAGGGTATAGGCTGAGGGGGTATAGGCTGAGGGGGTATAGGCTGAGGGGGCTATGGGCTGAGGGGGTATAGGCTGAGGGGGTATAGGCTGAGGGGGTATAGGCTGAGGGTGTATGGTCTGAGGGGGTATGGGCTGAGGGGGTATGGGCTGAGGAGGTATGGGCTGAGGAGGTATAGGCTGAGGGGGGTATAGCAAGAGGGGGTATAGGCTGAGGGGGTATGGGCTGAGGGGGTATAGGCTGAGGGGGTATGGGCTGAGGGGGTATGGGCTGAGGGGGTATGGGCTGAGGGGGTATGGGCTGAGGGGGTATAAGCTGAGGGGGTATGGGCTGAGGGGGTATAGGCTGAGGGGGTATGGGCTGAGGGGGTATAGGCTGAGGGGGTATGGGCTGAGGGGGTATGGGCTGAGGGGGTATAGGCTGAGGGGGTATGGGCTGAGGGGGTATGGGCTGAGGGGGTATGGGCTGAGGGGGTATAAGCTGAGGGGGTATGGGCTGAGGGGGTATAGGCTGAGGGGGTATGGGCTGAGGGGGTATAGGTTAACAGGAGGAGCCAACACTGTTTAGGTCTGCCGTGTAACTCGATGAAAATGAAAGGTGCGTTAGTGTAATTGGCACAATAAATGTGTGACGGGAAAGTCAAAGTTCTACAGCCCCAGAGCAGGTGCAGAGGTTAAACTCTATATTTTTCTGTTTGTTTTTAGCTTAGACAAAGCCAAACTTTCCTTGAACAGATGAAGTATGGACAATTTTATCAAATACAGTGGCAATCCTGATGTCAGAACAATATAACATAGAAATATAAATAAACTGACAGTTCAAAGGGAAATTGGGAAATAAAAAATGTGTCCACTACAAAAAGTAACATTTAGGACAGTCATATTGAAATATAAATATATTACAGTTTTAGCTCTGTAACTAGTGCAGACCGACCCATGTGGGGTTTTCCGTGGCCGATATTTTAAATAGGCACAATTATTCAGATGAATCACTGCAGCCCAAAGAACTAAAAACAAAACCGACTGACGGGTCGTTTGAAGCTTGGAGTCTCACCTGTCCCATTCCTTCTTCTATGATTTTAGTCGTCAGGTAATCTCCCCAACACTGCATACAGAACTTATGTCCACACTCCAGGCCTGTGAAATACTGGAGCACAAAAGTACAAGGTTTTAGTGTCATCACATATTTGTCAGTGTTCTGTTTTCATGAATGGTCCAAACCTACAGAGTTTGGGAAGTTGAGATAACAGATCTGACAGGGCATGTCCTGGGCCGAGGACCGGGTATTGATCGGAGGACGAATCCGGGGCTTTTTACTCGGGTTTATGACGTGACACTCAGAGAAGAGTTTGTCCAGGTTTCCATCAAAATACCTGGAAAAAGAATGAACACCACAGTTGGTTAATTAGATGTAATTTAAGACTTCAGGCTGTTGAGGATATAATAATAAAAACAAGAATAATAAAATAATAATAATAGTAATAAACTGACCTTTCCATGAGCTTTTCTTTGTCCCAGTTAAAGTGACTGAGCAGGATTCTCGTTATTGTTGCTGGATTCTGAAGTAAAGAAAAAACACAAATGATGAATCAGACGTATAAGGAGTTATTTGATAACAATGATAAAAATACATTGGTTTTATAGTAAGAGTCTTTGAGGATTTATGTAATAAGTTGAATACAAAACAGGGAGAAGTAGTGTGGAAGCATTGTGTGTGTGTGTGTGTTTGTGTGTGTGTATGTGCGCGCGCATGTATGGTGTGTGTGGTGTTTTTTTATGCTTTTGCTGGTGCATCTTCATATTGTGTTACAGTCTTAACACATTAAATGAAATGAAAAATGAATTTCCTTGAGGATAAATAAAGTATCTATCCATCTGTCTATCCATCTCTCTATCCATCTGTCTTGAATATGTTGCCTAAATAGCCTTTCATTCATATGGAGACAATGGAGCGCTGTAGCGATATGGGGAAAAAAGGTTCACGATATTTTTCCCCCATATTGATCGCTTTCAATTTTCAATTCAATCGTCCTTAATAACGGACGTGGACTTCAGGCACAAAGAGCAGAGTGTCAGGATCACTACAGTTTTTATTTCAGGTTGATAGGACCAATAACTGGAAAAATTCACACGTAAAATTTGTAATGCGCTTGAACAGACTACCACTATCAACAGAAACACATGCGATGTCCGCTCTATGATTCTGGGGGTTTTCTTTTCGCCATTTTGTCCTTAAATCAATTCCTATTCCTAATACAGAACTCTGCTCCAAATTCAGTCCTGTTCAAATTCAGATGATTCATTTGTTTATCAGATTATTTCATCTGGATTTATTGCTCATATAAAACCCTCAGAAACGAATATTGTTCTGTCATTGGGCTGAGCAAATAAAAGTGGAATAAAAGTACCAAAAAACAAACCACTTCCAATTATCTAAGCAAATGGCTGTAACTCAAACATTTGGTCTACGTGGTTCTAAAAGGTTTGACACAAATGACAGAACTGACTCCTGTGAGCTTTAAGTCATGTTCTGCTGTTCCTCGTCACACACAGAGCTGGAGCTGTGTTTGTTTCATTCACACATGTTTAAGTAACTCTTTACTATTAGTCTGTCCACATCTCCAAAGCTCCAAATACTCTGTTCCACCATGTGATGTCATGAAGTGGTAGTTTTCAAGTGAACGGCTCGTTTTACCTTTAGTTCAATGGAGAATTTATCCAAGTGATTCTAGTGAAGGAGTTTAAAAACACAGTGGAGCACTTCCTGTATTACCACATGACATCACAAGGAGTATTTCCAGTTTGCGAGAAGAACTCATGCTACATCTGCAGGGTTTGTGTGTTAAACATGTGTTAATGAAACAAAACTACACCCTTAAACTAAGAAACAAACTTTACTGATCCACAAAGGACAGTATTTGGACACGTCACCTTTAAACTCAAATCTTGGCTCAAGAGAAACCAAAGATGTACCCATGTGTAAATAATGTTAGAATGTGTGAATGAATCAGCTGAGTGAATGAATGAGTGTTACATGTCTTTTATTGCTGTAGTTATATAGATGAAATTTGATTGTTTTATATGTACGTTAATGTAGAAAAGCTCAACCAGGGACGGGGGTTGAAAATTAGCATTTGCTAAACCTTGTATGCATCACATCAGCTGCAAACTCTGTATGTAACTATGTCTGATTGCATTGTCCCTGTCAAATAAATAAATAAATAAATAATAAAAAGAAATAAATAAAAATCACTATATCGATTTATCGGTCAATATATGAAACCTGGAAGTCTATTTTTAGGAGTCAGTATTTAATGCGTGTACTTTTTCTTTGCACTACTGAGAAATGTGTGATTATTTTTTGTCTTTATGATCATATTTAAGATATAAAAAGTTGAATTAATCACTTATCTGACTCATTACGGACACAGACTCAGCACTAAAATGTTTAGTTACTGCAGCTTGTGGTTTAAAACAGTTTTTGTGGTTTAAATCTGCTCTAGGCGTTTTGTGTCAATGGCATGAGTTAGTTTCAATATTATTGTTTTTCATCTGTATTTATTGCAGTGATATATGGGACTTCAACCTTTATGATCGTGACATTCTGTCAGGAAAGGCAAGGGAAACCGAAGTACCAGCCTGAAACCACCGTGAAGGTCAAAAATGTTCAGATGAAAACAGAACCTCATAATTTGGCCAGTAGAAAAAGAACAAAGCCTCTTCATTATAATGCGCTTCCTTTGGTCCAGGTCTGTGAACACCAACATGAGCTTTTGCATGTTCATTTGCATCAGCTGCTCTACTGGGCCTTTTTAAAGACTTTGAAATAAAAACTATAAACACGACTGCCTGAACTCTGACCCGTTCTAACAGTCGGGCTATTAGAAACTCAAACATAAAAATCAGATTTTCAGGAGGTCGGGGGACAATATCCTGGTTTTGTGGGGTTTTTTGGTGGATGTTTGCCAGTGTTGGATCACATGCAGTAAGTTATGGTATAATAATTTACTCTATCAAGATTCTTAGGGTTAGGGTTTGAACTCTTTGGGGAGCATCCTGCAGCTGGGCCATTGCATCATATATTCCATAGAGTCACTATTCATCAGTGAGTAAGGACTGGAGCATTGGTAAAGCTAAAGGTATTGTTGTATTATTATACGCCCGTGATAAAACGGGACGTATTATGGTATGGCGCTGTCCGTCCGTCCGTCCGTGGACACTTCAAAGCTTTGAAGTCTTTGAAGCTTTGTCTTCATGAAAGATCTGAACTCTCTTCTCAAATGTTCTGCTGCTGAAAGCGAGAACAACCCACATTCTCTGCTTCTTTGAGCTTTGACACATTAAAGCTTTGTAGTGTCTTTAAGTTCTGTTGCTGCAATCTGATTGGTGGAATTCCGATTCTAGAATTCTATATACAATAATTCAAAGTACGGGCGTATTTTGCCCCGCTGGCGAAGCTCTTGTCTTAAGTACTTTAGAAGTGACACACCTTAAGAAAAGTACAAAATACATGTGTACAACAGGAATAAATGTATATATGTCACGTATCAATGTAAAAATATGTAAACACTACTAAATATCTTAAAGAATAAATCAGATCCTTGAAACCTATACTGTAATCTATCTAATCTAATCTATACTCTCTCATATGCACTCTATACACTTTATACAATATATATACTCTATACTCTCACTATACACTATATGCTCTATATTCTACACACTTTATATACTGTCATATATACTCTCTATACTCTCAAATATACTCTATACTCTCTCTACGTCAGCAGAGGAGCTCAGAGGAAATGGAGATCTTGGTGTTCAGAGGAGCTCAGTGCAGAAGCCGCAGCTTGATCCAGAATCACTAAACTCATGTTAATATTTCGTCCAGAACCTCTGACACTCTGGAATCTAACGGGAAATCTCCGGGACCGAACCTTTGTAAGCAAATATAGGCTCGACCTGATCCAGATAAAGTCCACACGAGCCCAAACCCCCGCACCATCCTCCCGACAGGGCTGTAGGACCCCCAGGAGGACAGCACTCACAGATTTATTAATCCAACTCTAACAGTCGGATCATTCTGCAGCATAACGGTCCAACCAGGCTAAACGCTAGCTACACGTTAGCATTAGCACGTTAGCCAAAGCGGCTCCAACTTTCCAGAGGATTAGGACACTTCCGGGATGCACCGGGAGAAAATCCAACATTTCCCGACAGGATCGTGTGACAGATTTCACCACAGTTTAACACGACACTTACGCACGACCCATATTTCACTTCTGAGCGTGGCTAATGTCGGTGTTAAGTTCCAACAAATGAAGTGTTGTAGCGAGGCTAATGCTAATGCTAGGGCTAACGCTAACGCTAATGCTAAAGCTAACGGCCTGGTGGGCTCCGCGGGGCCGGACCGCGGACTTTCCTGACCATGACACGCCACAGCTCGTACCTGGATGACCTCGTTGACCTCCCGGATACACTCCACCATATGCTGGAGGATCTGCTCGGCTGTCAGGACCTCGAAGCGGTAGTCCTCCTCCTCCTCGTCCCCGGGGCCGTGTCCGCCGCCGCCGGTCTCGCCGCATTCGTCCCGCTCTCCTCCGGCCACCACGGGCTCCACCAGCTCCACCTCCCCGAGATCCAGGGTGTCGTCTTCGGGCTCCTCTTCGCCGCTGTCCTCGCTGCATTCCTCCTCTTCGTCGTCGTACTCATAGTTATAACCCTCGTCTGAGTCCATTCCGAGGGAGCTTCTGACCCGGTCCACGCGCACCAAAGCCTTAAACGGGTTTGACGGAACCAACGGAACAGAAAAGATCCGGGAGATCCGAGACCGAGACCGAGACTGAGACCGAGAGTGTTTTTCAGCTGCGGCGAAAATAAACAAAACGTCTGAGGAGCAACAAAGAGACGCAGCGTCACGTCCTGACGCGCTCACGTCACCGCGACACAACTACAGCCACAATCATTACGATCAGCAAATAAAAATCACTCTTTTAATGGCATTAATGCTGCTGTGGCACACAAGTTTATCTGTAAAGTCTCAAACAAGTAACGATCACAGAAGAACTCAGAATCACGTTCAAAAACCAACCCACTTTATTTCTACAGTACATTTCATGAACAACACAGTTTCCAAAGTGCTGCACAATACAAATAAAACATATCGCTCTACTTAACTCCACCAGTCCTCGTTAAGACAATAAAACTAATCAAATCAAAGCAAGAATACAAAAAATAAAGAAATAATTAAATCAATAAATGAATAAATAAATAGATAAATAAAAATAAATAAGACACAGGACCACACAGTTCACGCGATGTGGTGAAGCCAGAGAATAAAAGCGGGTCTTAAGACGAAAATATCAAACATTCAATAATTTAAAACAATAAAGAGCAAACAACAAACCCAAGAGACTGTTATTATCACAGAGTCGGTTATTATGGAGGCAGTATTAATATTTTTGAAATAAGTCGAAGTATTAGCGGATAATATGAAGTTTCCTGCAAATGACAAATACTTGCGCAGTACAGTATAAGTCAGGTAGCCTTAGATACTTTATGACACTTTATCCTACACATAGAAATAACAGGCCTTCTGCTAAAACTGAACAAGAAAAAATGTAAAGGTCTAATTTTTAATTATTAGATCCATGTGTCTGTACTTCCGCCTTTGGTGAATCACGTGACTGTGGTGCACGTGATTCAGCCGCAGGTCAGGTGTTCTGGGCTCAGGTGATTCACTCGTTCACCCGCAGGTATTTTGGACTCAGGTGAAGTTGGAGCTGCGGACAGAACCGTGTGGTTCCTTTGATCGGTGCCATGGAAGTCCAAGTGCGGTTCCGGTTCGGGCTCTTGTGTCTGCTCAGCCTCAGCCTCAGAACCGTATCCGGAGTCTGGCCGTTTCCTCAGAGTTTCTCCAGTTCCCCGGAGCGCTTCTCTCTTCAGCCTGACGCCTTTTCCTTCACGTACGGAGCCGGGTCTGCGGCCGGTACCGGCCCGGGCTGCTCGGTGCTGGACGAGGCGTTCGTCAGATACTTCCGCCTCATTTTCCCAGATTATTTTCACAAACGTAAGTAACAAATTATCATTCACTATATGTTTATTCACAGTAAAAATAGGTCTGGAGTCCAGTTACAGGCTAAAGTATTAGGCCTTTATATTTCAAATATAAATATAATATCACTTTAGTGATCTCAGTTTTAATGTTTCCTCATCATTATGTAATAACGTTTCATTCACCCAACAACTGCATATGTAGAGTTCTTCCATGTTCTTCTGTCAGACTGAAAACACTCTGAGAAGAATGTGGAACTTTCTGTTCAGACTCATAATAAAGAGTGAAACAAATGAAACAAAACACAACTCCAGGTGTTCGTGAGTCAGTTTAGTGTAACTGAACCTTTCATTGTGTGGAGTCGAATCAGACAAGCACAAAATAACAGAAATAACTGAAAATGCTTTTATGATCCCCGTTTTCAGCTCTATACATGAGTATAATCTGTATCCATGCTGGAAAAGGAAGTACACGTATTCTGTATATTTCAGAGTATTGACTGTACACAGTGGTGGATGAAGTAAAAGTACAGTCACAAGATCTTGTTCATTAGTGAAGTGTTACCTGCAGTGATATTGATTTAAAATATACAGATTTTAGTGTCAATACAATTAATTTCTCTTGAATTTTGTGCAATTATTTGTGTTTTATTTATTTGCTTTAAGTCAAAGCTTGAACTCAAAATCTTTAGTCAAAAATAACCTCTAAAATCATATGAAAAATACTTTTACTTATCAGTACAGTTCTAAAATGTAGTGCAGTAGAAAGTACACACACCTGCAGTAGAAAGTACACATACCTGCAGTAGAAAGTACACACATCTGCAGTGGACAGTACACATTCCTGCAGTAGAAAGTACACACACCTGCAGTAGAAAGTACACACACCTGCAGTGGACAGTACACATTCCTGCAGTAGAAAGTACACACACCTGCAGTAGAAAGTACACACACCTGCAGTAGAAAGTACACAGATCTGCAGTGGACAGTACACATTCCTGCAGTAGAAAGTACACATTCCTGCAGTAGAAAGTACACACACCTGCAGTAGAAAGTACACACATCTGCAGTGGACAGTACACATTCCTGCAGTAGAAAGTACACACACCTGCAGTAGAAAGTACACACATCTGCAGTGGACAGTACACATTCCTGCTCTCAAATGAAATGAAGTAAAAGAAAAGTACAGATAGATAAAAAAAAATATTACATAAGTACAGTACTTTACTACACTACATACTACATGTCACAGATAATACTCCCTACAACTGTACAACACACTTATGTCACAGATAATACTCCCTACAACTGTACAACTCACCTGATGTGACAGATAATACTCCCTACAACTGTACAACTCACCCTTATGTCACAGATAATACTCCCTACAACTGTACAACTCACCTGATGTCACAGATAATACTCCCTACAACTGTACAACTCACCTGATGTCACAGATAATACTCCCTACAACTGTACAACTCACCTTATGTCACAGATAATACTCCCTACAACTGTACAACTCACCTTATGTCACAGATAATACTCCCTACAACTGTACAACTCACCTTATGTCACAGATAATACTCCCTACAACTGTACAACTCACCTTATGTCACAGATAATACTCCCTACAACTGTACAACACACTTATGTCACAGATAATACTCCCTACAACTGTACTCACCTGATGTCACAGATAATACTCCCTACAACTGTCCAGCTCACCCTTATGTCACAGATAATACTCCCTACAACTGTACAACTCCCCTGATGTCACAGATAATACTCCCTACAACTGTACAACTCACCTGATGTCACAGATAATACTCCCTACAACTGTACAACTCACCTTATGTCACAGATAATACTCCCTACAACTGTACAACTCACCTTATGTCACAGATAATACTCCCTACAACTGTACAACTCACCTTATGACACAGATAATACTCCCTACAACTGTACAACTCACCTTATGTCACAGATAATACTCCCTACAACTGTACAACTCATCTTATGTCACAGATAATACTCCCTACAACTGTACAACACACTTATGTCACAGATAATACTCCCTACAACTGTCCAACTCACCTTATGTCACAGATAATACTCCCTACAACTGTCCAACTCACCTTATGTCACAGATAATACTCCCTACAACTGTACAACTCACCTTATGTCACAGATAATACTCCCTACAACTGTCCAACTCACCTTATGTCACAGATAATACTCCCTATAACTGTCCAACTCACCTTATGTCACAGATAATACTCCCTACAACTGTACAACTCACCTTATGTCACAGATAATACTCCCTACAACTGTACAACTCACCTTATGTCACAGATAATACTCTCTACAACTGTCCAACTCACCTGATGTCACAGATAATACTCCCTACAACTGTCCAACTCACCTGATGTCACAGATAATACTCCCTACAACTGTCCAACTCACCTGATGTCACAGATAATACTCCCTACAACTGTACAACTCACCTGATGTCACAGATAATACTCCCTACAACTGTACAACTCACCTGATGTCACAGATAATACTCCCTACAACTGTACAACTCACCTGATGTCACAGATAATACTCCCTACAACTGTACAACTCACCTGATGTCACAGATAATACTCCCTACAACTGTACAACTCACCTGATGTCAGATAATACTCCCTACAACTGTCCAACTCACCTTATGTCACAGATAATACTCCCTACAACTGTCCAACTCACCTTATGTCACAGATAATACTCCCTACAACTGTCCAACTCACCTTATGTCACAGATAATACTCCCTACAACTGTACAACTCACTTATGTCACAGATAATACTCCCTACAACTGTACAACTCACCTTATGTCACAGATAATACTCCCTACAACTGTACAACTCACCTGATGTCACAGATAATACTCCCTACAACTGTACAACTCACCTTATGTCACAGATAATACTCCCTACAACTGTACAACTCACCTTATGTCACAAATAACTCTGTGTCCTGTTGATCATCGTATCGATGATATTTTATTTATCTTGTACATATATGTTTATATAATTATGCCGTTTGACTCCAGTCTATTCTATTGTCTTCTGTTCTGACCTTGTGATGTGTGAGCTGCTATGTCCACGTCATGTCCCTGAGGAGCAGTGAAGTTCTGTGCACAGACTCACAAACACAAACACATTTTTTTCTTGAATAAAATATTTTGTTCTGATCTCTCCCACAGAAAGTCTGTCTCCGAGGCCGGTCCAAGACTCGTCCTTTACTTTAGAGGTCAGTGTGGATCATGATGAGTGTGAGGGTTACCCGACACAAGACTCCTCAGAACGCTGTGAGTTTCAGATTTCACACAAAATATTTCACGATTATAATGTTTCCTCATCATAAACACACCTGGAGTTGTCTTTTGTTTCTGTCACACATGTTTAACACACAAACCTGCACATTTTGCACAAGTTCTTCTCTCTGAGAACACTAAGAACACTCTGCTCCACCTTGTGATGTCATCATGTGGTGATACAGGAAGTGCTCCACTGTGTTTTTAAACTCCACACACCTTCAGTAGAATCACTTGGATCATTTCAGTCCTGGAGTCGCCGACTTCGACTGAACTAAAGGTAAAAGGAGCTGTTCACTTGGAAACTACCACTTCATGACATCACAAAGTGGAACAGAGTATAGTGCCTTTGAACACAGATAAACCAGACATGGATCTAACCAGACAGTTTAATGTTTATGTTTCAGATAATCTCAGTGTGACGGCAGGACACGGCGCTCTGAACGCAGAATCAGTCTGGGGCGCGTTAAGAGGTGAGTTCATCAAAATAAATGAGACAAAAGAGCCACAGATCAGTTCAATCCACATTTTACAAACAGGACAGTGTCCAAAGTGCTGCACAGACAAATTAATACAATGAAACACAGTAAATCATAAACAAAAACAATAAAGAAAAAGCTAAAAGATGAAACAATTAATAGAATAAAATAAATAAAACACAGAGGAGCACACAACTCACACAGTGTTAAAGCCACAGAGTAAAAGTCTTAAGGCGAGACTTAAACCCTCCACTGTGGTCACAGAGAAGGTCCTGTCACTGTGGGGCCAGAACCTTCAAAGCTTTAAAGACAGACAATAAACATTCTAAAATTAACAGGAAGCCAATGCAAAGATGCAAGGATCGGTGTGATATGTTCTCGTTTTGAGGTTCCTGTTCAGTCGTGCCATGGGGAGAGGCCTGTGTGAAGTGCGTGACAGTATTCCAGGCGTGAAGAAGAATGTCCTGTGAGAAAACCTTTTTATTAATGAGGTGTTTGTCCAATCACAGGTCTGGAATCCTTCAGCCAGCTCGTCTATCAGGATGACTCTGGCACTGTAAGGATCAATTCACTGATTATTGTGTAACGCACCACACTGAACTCACCTGCACAGCGTGTTTTTAACATGTACTAACAAAAACATGTGTATATGAAAGTATAGACTGGACTAATTACACGCACACACACCAGCTCAGACCAATTTAGAACAATAAAAGTCACTTCAGGACTTGGTTCTTTCTGCTGTTTATTTGCTGCAGCTTAGACCTTTTTAATGCTACTGTATTTACAATTGTGATTCTCCTGCTGTGTCAGTGGCATAAAGTACTTTCAGTATTATTTTCATTGCTGCATATCTCTCTAGTAGTGAGATGTGGTGCTTCAACAGACGCTCTCTCTTTTTGTCAACAGTATTATATCAATAAAACAGTCATTGAGGACTTCCCTCGCTTTCCATTCCGTGGGATTTTGTTGGACACCTCACGTCACTATTTGCCTTTACAAGCGATACTACAAACTCTGGTACTCTGGTTTTATTCTTTGCATCACTTTATTCATTGAGGTTTTTGTGCATTACTAAAGTCTGACTCTGTTAGGATGGAATGGCCTACAGTAAGTTCAATGTGTTTCATTGGCACATTGTGGATGACCCCTCTTTTCCGTACCAAAGTCGGACCTTTCCAGACCTGTCCAGTAAGGTACTGAGGTGTGACACGTGTATGACGCTCTGAGAGTGTGTACTGCAGTGTGGTGTTTGTCCTACAGGGGGCATACCATCCCTCCACCCACATCTACACACAGACCGACGTGAGGAGGGTCATTGAACATGCCCGCCTGCGTGGCATCAGAGTCCTGCCTGAGTTTGACTCTCCCGGGCACACCAGCTCATGGGGCAAAGGTGAGTCCAGGTGAGCACTGCAGAAACCCTCGTGTCACTTAATGTTCACTCTGTGTTCAGGGCAGCCTGGTCTGCTGACCCCGTGCTACAGTGGAGCTTCTCCTAATGGGGTGTTTGGTCCAGTCAATCCGTCCCTGGACTCCACCTTCCAGTTCATGTCCACTTTCTTTAAGGAGGTGTCTCAGGTGTTTCCAGACGCCTTCATCCACTTAGGAGGAGATGAAGTGGACTTCTCCTGCTGGTGAGTGGATCTAAATAAATGTAAACTATAAACTACAGGCTGGAAACCTTTGGAGCGTTTTGAACAAGCTTTATATAACTAAATAAATAACATGAAAGATTTTTGCAACGCGGCGCAATCCAAAAAGTATGAAATGATAAAAGTATAAATGTGTAGTGCATTTGTGTTTCAGAGCCAAGAGAGCATTTTTATACGCCCGTTGTAAGACGGGACGTATTATGGTATGGCGCTGTCCGTCCGTCCGTCCGTCTGTCTGTCTGTCTGTGGACAATTTCAAACTTCAAAGCTTTGAAGTCTTTGAAGCTTTTTAAACTCATGTGCTAATGTGTGATTTAGTTACAAACCGGATCAGTAAAGAATAAATACTCTCTCAGATGTTCTTGAGCCAAATGCATCTTCTTCTCAATGACTTTGCGGCGCCAAATATAGAATGGCTGTAACAATTTGAAGTTGGCAAAGAAGGGGATTTGGATCAGCTTGCAGTACGAGTTGTATTCTTCTTCCCAGCGCTCGAGAGATGTTAAGTCAGTTTGGCTTCCACACACAGAAAGCACACCCTTGTGACTGATTAGCAAATACTCGTCTTTACTGTAGACATGCATGATGGGTTCAGAACTAGGGTCCATCTTTCCAATGGGAAATGGCCGTTTCGGGGGCACAGGAGTTAACCTATTTTTACCTGACTTCAGCTGAATTGTATTGGAAAGAGAAAAAGGAAAAGCAAATTTAAACAATTATGTGTTATAATAAATAAATAAATAAATAAATAAATAAAATAACAATAAGCCAAACATTTACTCTCATCCCTGACCTTTGAATGTGACTGCAATGGAGGTAGTCGTGCAGGAGGTTGTAAAGATGCTATTCGATGTTTCACTGGAGGTTCTGTTTGCCACACACAAAAAAGGACGATAACACTTATAATAACTACATATTCATTAGAATGAATAAAGCATGAAAAAAAGCAAAAACGTTATTCATAATGAAAAAATAGCTATCAGTAGTTTATGAAGAATCATTCAGGCTTAGTAATTACATAATTAAGGGGTTAGGAGTTATGGTTAGGATTTTAGGCTAAGTTACTGAGTTACTACCCGTGAATCGTTCTTACGTTCTTAGCCTATTTGCTTATTATGAATTAAGTCTTTCTTAATGCTAAAATATGCCTAATTGGGTGTAGCAAAATGTTACCAAAAAGACAGTGAGAAAAGCAGCGTTTCATGATAAAATACAATAAGTTGCTAAGACTTGACTTATCTTTGGACTTTTTGTCTAAGACTGGGTGATTGGGAGACACTGGGGTCTGTGATGTACGTTTTCTGCCAGGTGGTAGAAGGGGTGGGAGGGTGCTGGAGCGGACGGGCAGAACCTCCATTTCCCTTGGAGAGTAGTCGCATTTGACGCTCCTTCTCCCCAAACTCCTCCATCCTTTCCCTCTCTTTGGCCATGGCCTCTGCCCGAGCCTGTGCTTGTTGTGACGGACGCTCACTGTCCCATCCCGGGACATACATCTTCTTCAGAATCTCCTCATGACTTATGCCCTGCTTCATGCCAGGCTTCAGATTCATGCCAGGAAAAGACATGGTTTCTGTCCTTAGAACAAAACCTGCATGAAGACAGAAGGATGCATTTTGGCCTCTGAAAAATCTAAACGATAAAAAATTCAATTAAAAGGAGCTTGGCCGATGGCCTCCTTTAACTGAAAAAAATAAAATAAAAAAGAAATGAGTGCATCTGTGGGTGTAATCTACAGGTGTTCTGCCAGGATGTGGCCAAAAGATACTTAAAAGCAGATTAGAAGTGACTTGCCAAAGTTACTAAACAGATGTGTGTACAGCAGTCAAGCAGAGATCCGAGGCACAGTGAATAAAAATTGGCCATGCTGTAATAAAGGACGTTAACTGTTCTTACCACAGAGTTGCCCGGATTTCTATAGGCCTACTTGACTGCTATCACACATCTTTTTCGTAACACTGGAAAGTCAAACGTAATCTGTCTTTAATTATCCATTAATTATAAGCCTGGTAATCACAATACTGAGCCAATCCCAGACTAGCTGTGAAAATTGTGGTAAAAATCAAACTAGTACTTTATTCTAATTAGCAGAGACTAAGAATGAAAGTGGATTAGATCTGACTGGATCTGAATGACGATTTGTGGCATGTCTCCAAAGAAAACACGGTCACAAAGTGAAATCGCATTCGCTGTCCAGGTGACTGTGACTGACATGGCAGATAAAGGTGTTAACACGGAGGACTTGTCATTGCATTAATCCGGATCATAAGAAGAGAAGAAATTACTGCAGCGGTGGATAAACTGCAGCTCCAGTTTAAAGACTAAAGACCGAACTGACTGAATGTAATAAGAAGGTTGGCGCTTTGGATGAGTCACTGAACCGCATGGAGAGCCGTATTTCGGATCTGGAGACATCTGTGCAAAGAAAATAAAGTTCAGAAAGACAAAACCGAACACTTACCGAGAAGGGGAACCCGGCCAGTTATGAGTCGGCTTTATTTAGCGAGCTGTTTAAGGATAAACTCCAACTTGCCCCTGAAGTTGAAAATGCGCACCGTTTTGGGCCTGTGAATAAAGCCGAACAGCGAACCATGATCGTCAGGATGCACCGGCTTGCTGGGAGAAAGGGGATTTTACGCATCGCGAGGAAGGAAAAAGTGCTTGTGGGATAAAGTTGCGGATTTTCCCTGAGCTCACAGCGGAGATGGCGAAGGCGCGGGCCAGGTTTGAGGAGGAGGTTAGGAGCAAATTGTGGAGCGCAGGGGTGAAACACGGCATTATTCACCCAGTCATTCTGATCCTGACTTGGCAATGGCGAGACTAGAAAGTTTACTGACCATCTGACCGCAGAGAACTTTGTTAAAACTGTGATTGAACCAGAACCAGCAACAGTAAAGACTAGACCTGATCTTGGGTGTATTGATGTTGAAGCTCTATGGTTGGAAATGCAGTCGCCTCATATCAAGCTTGTCCTTATTGGTTGGTGCTATAGGCCTCCAAATGCTCCAATAGTTTGCTTAGATCGGATCTGTTATATGTTAGATAAAGTATGTAAAAAAAAAAAAAGTTTAAAAAATATTGATTGGAGGTTAAAAAATTGTTCTTTGAAAAACAAGCTGTCATCTATTACGGACACTTGTAATTTGGCACAAGTTGTAACAAAACCAACCAGAGTCTTTGACAAAGCAGATGGGACAAGAACTGCCACATGTACTGATTTAATGTTTACAGATTCATTAGATTCATTGATTTCAGTTTGTGTTGGGTTTAGTGATCATAATTTAGTTGCAATTAACAAAAAGACCAAAGTCCCCAAATCAGGGCAGAATCTTATTATTAAATGAATATTTAAAAGATTTGATGAAACGAGTTATGTGGAAGAGGTCAGAAATGTTGATTGGTCACAAGTATTATTTGAGGATAATCCAGATAGAGCACTGGAGATTTTCACTAATTTAATAATGCCTATTATCAGTAAACATGCTACACTGAGAAAAATGACTGTAAGAAACACTGCTTCCCCCTGGTTAGATTGTGAACTTTAAAGGGTAGATGAAGCAAAGAGATGATTTAAAGACTGAAGCAATCTCATAAGAAAACAGTGCAGTGTGGGACAGGTACAAGAAACTGGGAAATTATGTGACCAAATTGAATAGATCAAAGAAAAGGGCTTATTATGGAAATACATTTGCGCAATAAAATATGGAACACATTAAATGAATTAATGACACAGAAGACTAAATCTGCTCCAACATTTCAAGCCAATTGATATGGCTAATTATTTAAGTGATAAGAATACAATTCAAAATTGACAGAAAAACATGATTTCTAGGCCAAAGGGTCTGTTATCGTGTTCAACAATCAAAGATAAAATTATGCCAAATAAATCATGTAAATTTAAATTTGATAAAGTACAACTACTAGAGATAATGTGTTAAAATTAATTAAATTAAAACCTCCAGGGTCAGATGAAATTCATGTAAAATTTCTAAAATCTCAGTTTAGAGAGATGTATCTGCCGCACTGAATGGAAAATAGCTAAAATTGTGGCTCTTTCAAACAAGAGCTCCGCCAGCGGGGCAAAATACGCCCGTACTTTGAATTATTGTATATAGAATTAAGTTAGAATTTGTCAAACCTAGTTAAAGATGAATTGCTGGTGCAGTTTGGAAGTTTGACATTCCTAGGTGAGACGGTTGTCGAGTTAGAGCGCGGACAAGAAATTGTCCACAGACAGACGGACAGACAGACGGACGGATAATCAATAGGGAAATCTGGCTCTTGCAGTAGGAGTATGAGTATGACATCATCACATTCTAGAATCGGAATTCCACCAATCAGATTGCAGCAACAGAACTTAAAGACACTACAAAGCTTTAATGTGTCAAAGCTCAAAGAAGCAGAGAATGTGGGTTGTTCTCGCTTTCAGCAGCAGAACATTTGAGAAGAGAGTTCAGATCTACGGCACGTAACATAAAATGACAGAGATGGAAGATAAAAAGACAGAGATGGAAACGATCACAGTTAGCAAGAGCGACGGGCAGGTTTTCGCAAAGGGTCGGGCCGTGACCTTGACCTTTGACCTTGTGACCTTGAAATCAATAGGGAACATCCTTGACCCATGGGGTGTCCAGCCATGAAGTTTGACATTCCTAGGTGAGACGGTTGTCGAGTTAGAGCACGGACAAGAAATTGTCCACAGACGGACAGACGGACGGACAGCGCCATACCATAATACGTCCCGTCTTAGAACGGGCGTATAAAAACAGCAAGGAGCCCTTTTCTGGAAAGAACAGCCACCCTAGTATTCTGCCAATTTTGAGTAAAATAATGGAGAAAATTGTTCATGATCAAATGTATTTTTGTAAAAAACTGACTAAATTCAGTATACCTCCATGCTTATAGAAAAGGGCTCCACAACATCAGCTTTAGCTCAGATTGGATTAACAAAATGGAAAATAAAAATATAATTGGGACTGTATTATTAGATCTAAGTGCAGCATTTGATTTACTTAACCATGATTTACTGTTGGATAAGTTCATTTGTGATGGGTTTAAGAATTCTGCAATTCAGTGGATCAAAAGTTATCTCACAGACAGAAAATGTATCGTTCTATTTAATGGTAGCTACTCTGAGATAAATACGCTGTGTTTTGGGGTGCCACAAGGAAGCTGCCTGGGGCCACTTTTATTTTCTATTTTTTATACGCCCGTTTCAATATGGGATGTATTATGGTATGGCGCTGTCCGTCCGTCTGTCTGTCCGTCCGTCTGTCCGTCCGTCCGTCCGTCTGTGGACACTTCAAAGCTTTGAAGTCTTTGAAGCTTTGTCTTCATGAAAGATCTGAACTCTCTTCTCAAATGTTCTGCTGCTGAAAGCGAGAACAACCCACATTCTCTGCTTCTTTGAGCTTTGACACATTAAAGCTTTGTAGTGTCTTTAAGTTCTGTTGCTGCAATCTGATTGGTGGAATTCCGATTCTAGAATTCTATATACAATAATTCAAAGTATGGGCGTATTTTGCTCCGCTGGTGGAGCTCTTGTTTACAAATGCTGTTTGTTCTAAAACATGCCACTATTGCACTTTATGCAGATGACTCTACCATGTCCATGACTGATACTAATCTACTGTAGTCAACCTGAATGCTATTTTAAATGATGAGTTGAGATTAACTGAACACTGGATTAATGAAAATAAATGGGTGATTAATGCAGAAAAGATTAAATGCATGGTATTAGGATCAAATCATCTGTTAAAAAATGCTCCTATTCTAAATTTGTATGTAGAAGGTAGTTCTGTAGAACAAGTAACTGAGACCAAGCTCCTTGGAGTGACAGTGGACATCATGCAGCAACCAGTAAAATGGGGAGGAGCATGGCCGTTGTTAAGCAGTGCATAAAATGTAAACCAAATCGAATAAGGAAAATATTAGTGGACTCTATAGTCCTGTCACATCTAGACTATTGTTCAATTATATGGTCAAATACAAGAGACAAATTTAAACAAACTGCAGGTAGCACAAAATGAAGCAGCACGGCTTGTCTTAAACTGTCCATTCAGAACAAGCATCAGTGAGATGCATAACCAGTTGGCCTGGCTGCATGTAAGAGGAAAGATCAAGTACAGCTTAATTAAATTTATTAGAAACCCGTTTGTCACAAAAGCACCAGAAATACTGTACAGTACATGAACCATCTTCAGGGATGTGCATCAGTACTGCACACAACAGTCAGGTGAGAGTCGCTCAAACCAAATCCTCTGTAAGAGCATTGTCGACCTTCTGCTTAGCAAGGGTCAGGAGCTCATTGATGACCTAAAATAAGAATTAACGGTTGCACACATTTTGCAAAAAAGAACTGTAATTACCATAATACAGGCTAATATATGCTCTACTTCTAACCTCTATACAATCAAGAAGGGACTGCACAAGTTTCTGTTTGAGTTCTGTTTGGTCAACAAGAAGTAAGCCAAGGTTCCTCTTCAGTGGAACAGTTAAGGCTTCGTTGTGCTGCTTTTGATATAGAGCTAATGCTTTTTCAAAAAACAGCAAATCTAAAAAGACAAAAAGTTATAAAAAGGTATTGTAAAGATTGGGTGACAACAAGGATTACTTAGGCATTTTACCATGTTCTTTTTGTCGTAATGTTTGAACATCTAAATTTTTGTTTTCCTTGTAGAATGTGTGAAAATGCTCAAATGTCTGAGCATACACACTTGCGGTATCAAAAGCAAAGTGAATTGCTGTCTAAATGTCAAACAGAACAGTAAAGTATGGTTATGTTAATATTTGCATTATACAATACATCAAATTATTATTATTAATACATAGAATGTGCACCTTGATTTCTGACATAGCTTGTTGAAGGTGACTATCACTATCTAGAAGGGCTTCGAGAGATGGCTGTCCCTTTTCATCCTTAAAAATTATATATAATTAGCATGTCTAATCTAAAACAGCAAGCCTGAATGTCACATAGTGCAGAAAGTATGAGCAATTTTAACCTTATTTTCTTCTGTCAGGTATATGAATTCATCCAAGTCTTGATCAGACATAAGGGAAGGCACAGATAATACAGTCTCTTTAAACTGCTCAGCCAGCTCCTCAATAGCCCTCTTGTGATAGAATAATAGGTTATTATACATGGGTGGTATTCAAATAAAAAAATATTATTTATAAATGTACCTGAATTTTTTTCTCTGGTGGGGCATAATGCAATTTATCCACAGAAAGTGTGAACTCTGTGACAAAAATAGGTTGCCCTTGGACAGCTTCAACAGCCTGATGAAGACAGGAGATTACTTGGATAGAGAACAAAGTACTAACATTAGTTTTCCATTAACATTGTAGTATCATACTGTGTTATTCTTATCCTCGTTTGCTGCAGGCCCTGTTGCAGCATTGGCCTGAATGTTCCAGTTTTGTATTTGAGAAGAATCTGGTGTTTTTTCAACTTGCTCCTGAAATACCGTCAATACTTTCTCCACACCATGTAGCACCAACATGTGCAGTGTGTTGGTAATTATGCCGTCAATAAGATGGATAAACCTGGAAGGAAAACAAAAGTACATAATAGAACACTTATAATACTGAAATGTTAAAAAAAAAAGTTCAAACCATATTTACCCTTGTAACCGTTTTGTGAGAGAAACTCGCCTTTTCTCATTATTTTCTTCCTCTGTAAAATACAATCATAGATTTACATTGCAAGCCTTATCTTTGTCAACCTCATGCGTTCAAATGGGCTTGCTCACCATATTTACTACAAGGCTTCAGCTGTAGGAAAGCATTTCGACAAGCACTTATTGCCAGCTCTTTTACCAGCCCATGAAAATTATCCAGATCATTGCGCACCTTAAAACATACACATGCAGTATATAAATTTTGGAAGACATTTCTATTATTATGCACCAGATATTGTGATTGCACCTCTTGTAGCTGTTCAGACTGGAAATCCTGAAACTCTTTCAGAGTGTAAGTCCGTTTTTTATCTAGGCAAAACAGGCCTCTGGTACCAATCTGTATGCATAGTTTCCTGATGTCTAGTAGAGCTGGACCAAAAGACTATAATGATACACAAAACTGAGATATTGATAGAGCAAATTGTTAAACTCATGTGCTAATGTGTGATTTAGTTACAAACCGGATCAGTAAAGAATAAATACTCTCTCAGATGTTCTTGAGCCAAATGCATCTTCTTCTCAATGACTTTGCGGCGCCAAATATAGAATGGCTTTAACAATTTGAAGTTGGCAAAGAAGGGGATTTGGATCAGCTTGCAGTACGAGTTGTATTCTTCTTCCCAGCGCTCGAGAGATGTTAAGTCAGTTTGGCTTCCACACACAGAAAGCACACCCTTGTGACTGATTAGCAAATACTCGTCTTTACTGTAGACATGCATGATGGGTTCAGAACTAGGGTCCATCTTTCCAATGGGAAATGGCCGTTTCGGGGGCACAGGAGTTAACCTATTTTTACCTGACTTCAGCTGAATTGTATTGGAAAGAGAAAAAGGAAAAGCAAATTTAAACAATTATGTGTTTAAATAAATAAATAAATAAATAAATAAATTAAATAAATTAAATAAATTAAATAAATTAAATAAATTAAAAAAATTAAAAAAATAAAATAAAATAAAATAAAATAACAATAAGCCAAACATTTACTCTCATCCCTGACCTTTGAATGATTGGGAGACACTGGGGTCTGTGATGTATGTTTTCTGCCAGGTGGTAGAAGGGGTGGGAGGGTGCTGGAGCGGACAGGGGCAGAACCTCCATTTCCCTTGGAGAGTAGTCGCATTTGACGCTCCTTCTCCCCAAACTCCTCCATCCTTTCCCTCTCTTTGGCCATGGCCTCTGCCCGAGCCTGTGCTTGTTGTGACGGACGCTCACTGTCCCATCCCGGGACATACATCTTCTTCAGAATCTCCTCATGACTTATGCCCTGCTTCATGCCAGGCTTCATGCCAGGCTTCAGGAAAGGAAAAGACATGACACTGACCTGAAGTCACATAAAATTGATACCACTGACCTACAGCATGGATCGATACAAAAATATACAATAAAATACACAAATACAGTATACCTTATATATATATCGGCGCATGCCCCACATGTTTTGCCTCTTCATGAAGACAAAGCTTCAAAGACTTCAAAGCTTTGAAGTTTAAAGTTCAAAGGTGACACACAGTTCCAGCTGCAGCGGTTGCTAGGCAACGGGAGAGGGAGAATACAAGACAACTACACATTACCTTGTCCGCGCTCTAGCTCGACAACCGTCTCACCTAGGAATGTCAAACTTCATGGCTCCACACCCCATGGGTCAAGGATGTTCCCTATTGATTTCAAGGTCACAGGGTCAAAGGTCAAGGTCACGGCCCGACCCTTGGCGAAAACCTTGTCCGCGCTCTAACTCGACAACCGTCTCACCTAGGAATGTCAAACTTCATGGCTGGACACCCCATGGGTCAAGGATGTTTCCTATTGATTTCAAGGTCACAGGGTCAAAGGTCAAGGTCACGGCCCGACCCTTTGCGAAAACCTTGTCAGTATTGGAATCTTCCAAACTGCACCAACAATTCATCTTTAACTAGGTTTGACAAATTCTAACTTAATTCTATATACAATAATTCAAAGTACGGGCGTATTTTGCCCCACTGGCGGAGCTCTTGTTATTCTTTAGTCTTCATTTCCATTGTCCCAGCTCGACTATAGAAACTGGCTTATAACGCTTAAATCAAACCATTTATTGTTTTGTTTAAAATTATTCTGTTTTCTCAGGAAGTCAAACCCCGATGTTCTGACATTTATGAAGAAAATGGGTTTTGGGTCGGACTTTACCAAACTGGAGGCGTTCTACATGGAGAGGTATTAAATAAAGAGGACAGAAACATGAAGTGCCCTGTACCAAAGTACCAAACTCATGAGTGTCCTGCTCTGTCCTTTTCCAGTATCGTGAACATCACTGCGGCCCTCAACAGAACCGCCATTGTGTGGCAAGATGTGTTCGACTACCATGAAAAAGTAGGTTTTTTTACCGACCTGTAACTGAAATGGTTTCTTTAAGACTCACGTTCCACTCAGTGCCAAAGGGAGCAGCTGTAGGAGAGTGGATATGGTGATGTTACTGCAGAGGATCATTCGAGCGTTGAACAGCTGCTGTGTTTTAGCGAGGGTTCCTCTCTGTGGTGGAGGTGTGGAGACAGTCCTGTTATCTGTGTAAAGTGCGCAGAGCCACAAGAGCCGGACTCAGAGTGATTCTGGCCGCGCCCTGGTACCTGGACCTGCCGGGGCCCACGCACCACTGGACCCCTTTCTACAACGTCCGGCCCCTCAACTTTAAGGGTTAGAGCGAGTGATGTGCAGTGCTTAACGTTGTGTTTGATTACTCCCATGATATCATAATTATAATAATGCTGTTTTGCCCTGTACTTCTGCCCCCCCTTTATCGTGTGGATCAGAATCACCCCAGGGGCAATATGTCCCTAGTGGAGCCTCACAGGTAACAGGTCCCCGGTGACAGGTGACAGAGCAGTTTACTCTGGAGTATCTTCTGGATGATCTAAACACGTTCTGTCCAGTTCAGCATAAAGAGAACACAGAGCAGCACCGCACAGAGGAAATAGAAAAGCTGGAACCTGCTTAAACGCGTTTCTAGGTTCAATAGTAGTTTTATAGGGTGTGATTCAGTTTGAATGTCTCTTAAAAGAATCTGAAAAAGAAACTCTTGATGCACCACACTCTGTTCACCAGTAGATGGCGCTGCAGGCTCATGGTTCAGTTCATTTCATCAGTTTCAGTTCATTTAAATGTTCAGAAAGTTTTAGCCTGTTGCCATGTAAACAGAAAGTTAAAGCCATACTTCAGAACATTCTGCATAGAGATGGATATGTTTTATGCCATTTAACATTTCCATGGAAACAAGTGAGAGTCAGGTTTGTGGAGATGCGAGCACTCACAGCGTTTGTGACTTGCTCAGATCCCAAAGGACACTGTGCTGCACATCTGGAAGGGCGTGCCAGCGTCATACCAGGCCGAGCTGGCGCGGATCACCAAAGCGGGCATGAGAGTGATCCTGGCCGCTCCCTGGTACATCAACCACATCAGCTACGGGCAGGACTGGCGCACGTACTACGGCGTCCGGCCTCTCAACTTCACCGGTGTGTCCCAAACATCTACAACTCTAAAAGCTCCTTTGCTCTGGTGCTTCTTTGATTCCACACTTTGATCACTCTCAGATTCTTTTAGTCCACACTTTGATCACACTCACAGATTCTTTTAGTCCACACTTTGGGATCATAGAGGGGTCAGTCCAGATTACAGGTTACAGATTATGATTTATCATATTTTTATTTTATATTTTATATTCACTAATTTGATTATTGCGAGAAAAAATCATAATTAACTGGAAGTAAAAATGATGTGTTTCCTTTGGGATCCCTAATCCTCAGACTAAAGCTTGTGTCTGTGTCCTCGTTAAATTAATCTGTGCTCTTTAATCCATGTTCTAATGTCCCTCGTCACAAACACAGATGGAGTTGTTTCATTCACATGTTTGAGGAACTCTTTATTATTTGTCTACATCTCCAAAGCTCCAAACACTCTGTTCCACCAACTTCCTTTTACCTTTAGTTCAGCAGAGATGGGACATTCCAGGACTGAAATGATTCTGATGATGATGGTCAAATGATTCTAGTGAAGGTGTGTGGAGTTTAAAAACACAGTGGAGCACTTCCTGTATCACCACATGACATCACGAGGTGGAACAGAGTGTTAACCCTTTGAGAGAAGAACTCATTCTAATGTTTTTCTTCTTTGTTTTCTTTGTTTATTCTGAGTTGCAAACGTCAAAGTGAAAGTGTTTAAAGGTTTTTATTTCTGACCTTGGACAGGTTCAGAGGAGCAGAAGAAGCTGGTGATTGGTGGAGAGGTGTGTATGTGGGGAGAGTATGTGGACGCCACAAACCTTTCTCCTCGTATGTGGTAAGAACGACACAAAAACAAACCTTCACCTTTGTCTTGGCCTTCGTTAGGCTCATCAGAATGAGACTGACTTATTGTCCAATTAAAACCTCTGCACCTTTTGCTTTATGATATTATGGAACTTCCTTCTTTTTTGAGCTGCTGATGTAAAAACATGACCAGCTATAGCATGACAGATGTTCCTCACACACAGATGTTCCTCACACACAGATGTTCCTCACACACACACAGATGTTCCTCACACACACAGATGTTCCTCAGACACAGATGTTCCTCTCACACACACAGATGTCCCTCAGACACAGATGTTCCTCTCACACACGCAGATGTTCCTCTCACACAGATGTTCCTCTCACACAGATGTTCCTCACACACAGATGTTCCTCACACACAGATGTTCCTCACACACACAGATGTTCCTCACACACACACAGATGTTCCTCACACACACAGATGTTCCTCTCACACACACAGATGTTCCTCTCACACAGATGTTCCTCACACACACAGATGTTCCTCTCACACACAGATGTTCCTCTCACACACAGATGTTCCTCACACACACAGATGTTCCTCACACACACAGATGTTCCTCACACACACACAGATGTTCCTCTCACACACACAGATGTTCCTCACACACAGATGTTCCTCACACACACACAGATGTTCCTCACACACACACAGATGTTCCTCGCACACAGATGTTCCTCGCACACAGATGTTCCTCACACGCAGATGTTCCTCACACACACAGATGTTCCTCACACACACACAGATGTTCCTCGCACACAGATGTTCCTCACACACAGATGTTCCTCTCACACACACAGATGTTCCTCACACGCAGATGTTCCTCTCTCACACACAGATGTTCCTCTCTCACACACAGATGTTCCTCTCACACAGATGTTCCTCACACACACAGATGTTCCTCACACACACACAGATGTTCCTCACACACACACAGATGTTCCTCACACACACAGATGTTCCTCTCATACACATAGATGTTCCTCTCACACAGATGTTCCTCTCACACACAGATGTTCCTCACACACACAGATGTTCCTCTCACACACACAGATGTTCCTCTCACACACACAGATGTTCCTCTCACACAGATGTTCCTCTCACACAGATGTTCCTCACACACAGATGTTCCTCTCACACACACAGATGTTCCTCTCACAGATGTTCCTCTCACACACACAGATGTTCCTCTCACACACACAGATGTTCCTCACACACACAGATGTTCCTCACACACACAGATGTTCCTCACACACACAGATGTTCCTCACACACACACATATATTCCTCACACGCACACACAGATGTTCCTCTCACACACAGATGTTCCTCACACACAGATGTTCCTCTCACACACACAGATGTTCCTCACACACACACAGAGGTTCCTCTCACACACAGATGTTCCTCACACACACACAGAGGTTCCTCACGACACGCAGATTTTCCTCACACACAGATGTTCCTCACACACAGATGTTCCTCACGACACGCAGATGTTCCTCACACGCAGATGTTCCTCTCACGCAGATGTTCCTCTCACACAGATGTTCCTCACACACAGATGTTCCTCACACACACGCAGATGTTCCTCACACACACGCAGATTTTCCTCTCACACACACAGATGGTCCTCACACACACGCAGATGGTCCTCTCACACAGATGTTCCTCACACACACAGATGTTCCTCACACACAGATGTTCCTCACACACAGATGTTCCTGACACGCAGATGTTCCTCTCACACACACAGATGTTCCTCTCACACACACAGATGTTCCTCTCACACAGATGTTCCTCACAAACACAGATGTTCCTCTCACACACACAGATGTTCCTCACACACACAGATGTTCCTCTCACACACACAGATGTTCCTCACACACACAGATGTTCCTCACACACACAGATGTTCCTCACACACACACATATATTCCTCACACGCACAAACAGATGTTCCTCACACGCAGATGTTCCTCACACACAGATGTTCCTCAGACCTCTGTAGTCCAGTCACAGATCATGTTTTTCAGGCCCAGGGCCAGTGCTGCTGCAGAGCGGCTGTGGAGCGATGAGAAGCAGACCTCCAGCGTGAACAAGGCCTTCCCTCGGCTCCAGGAGTTCCGCTGCAGGTTACTCAGGTCAGTCTCATATTTAGAGTTTAAATGTCACACTGTGTTTTGATCACCGCGGTTTGTGTTGCAGGCGCGGCATCCGGGCAGAGCCGCTGTTTGTGGGCCACTGCCAACACGAGTACCAGGGCATCTGACCTCAGGGGCATCTGACCTCAGGGGCATCTGACCTAAAGACCATCTGACCTAAAGACCATCTGACTTAAAGACCATCTGACCTAAAGATCATCTGACCTAAAGACCATCTGACCTAAAGACCATCTGACTTAAAGACCATCTGACCTAAAGACCATCTGACCTAAAGACCATCTGACCTAAAGACCATCTGACCTAAAGACCATCTGACCTAAAGACCATCTGACCTAAAGACCATCTGACCTAAAGACCATCTGACCTAAGGAGCATCTGACCTAAAGACCATCTGACCAAAAGACCATCTGACCTAATGAGCATCTGACCTAAAGACCATGTGACCTAAGGAGCATCTGACCTAAAGACCATCTGACCAAATGACCATCTGACCTAAGGAGCATCTGACCTCAAAACCATCTGACTTAAGGAGCATCTGACCTAAAGACCATCTGACCTAAGGAGTATCTGACCTAAAGATCATCTGACTTAAAGACCATCTGACCTAAAGACCATCTGACCTAAAGACCATCTGACCTAAGGAGCATCTGACCTAAAGACCATCTGACCTAAGGAGCATCTGACCTAAAGACCATCTGACCTAAAGACCATCTGACCTAAAGACCATCTGACCTAAAGACCATCTGACCTAAAGACCATCTGACCTAAAGACCATCTGACCTAAGGAGCATCTGACCTAAAGACCATCTGACCTAAAGACCATCTGTCCTAAAGACCATCTGACCTAAAGACCATCTGACCTAAAGACCATCTGACCTAAGGAGCATCTGACCTAAAGACCATCTGACCTAAAGACCATCTGACCTAAGGAGCATCTGACCTAAAGACCATCTGACCTAAAGACCATCTGACCTAAAGAACATCTGACCTAAAGACCATCTGACCTAAGGAGCATCTGACTTAAAGAGCTCTGTGAATCATCACTTTATTCAATTATCATCTTTTCCATTTTCTATAGAAGCTTTTTTGCACTAAGAACTTTAATGTGATTGACCCTAAACTAAAGTTGTGACCTGGGTTTTTCCTGCACTATTTTATCTCTAATCAGTTCCTTTTCCTCATCTGGAACTCCAAATTCACTGGTGTAACTGCAGACCTCAGTGAGCTTCATCTGACGGGATCTGAGCCCTGTGGGAGACTCAGTCCTTTGGTCTCGTCTGTGGTTGAACTTTGTGGAGCTCTGGATCTTCTGGACACTTTTGTTCGTTTCATTACAGAGAAGAGTGTTCCTGCGTGATGTGGACTCATTCTGAAGCCGGATTACAGAAATGTTATTAAATGATACTCTGCACGGACATCACACCGGGGGTGTTCTGCATGTATCTTCATGCTGGAATGTTCAGCTGTTACCATGGAGACACAATGCACGCATTAGCAAACAAAAATACTGTAATAATGCATTAGTCTTTGTTTTGAAATAAAAGTTTATCATTTTTAAATGACTTTTTTGTTTTCAAACACACAAACACGGTGTTTCTCCAAAACGCAATATTGTATAATATTATATTATAAGTAAAACCTTTACTCCAGCGACATGTTTAACACACAAACCTGCACATTTAACACGAGTTCTTCTCTCAAACTGAAAACACTGTTCCACCTTGTGATGTCATCATGTGGTCATACAGGAAGTGCTCCACTGTGTTTTTAAACTCTGTAGATTTTGGAATTGCTGATTTTGACTGAACTAAAGGTAAAAGGAGCTGTTCTTGATGAAGTAACATTATAACATGGCTTAGAGTTCGGAAGAATCCATTTTGTGTAATACAGAAGCTTTAAAAATATAAGTGCAGCAGGAAAAGGACAAAAATGTGTTCAGTGACAGTGCAGTTACGTTTTTTCTCTTCAGATTAGACACAGGTTTGTGCCTGACGGAGGAGGAGACGTCCCTCTGATCCACAAATAAACAATGAAACTGATTCAGCTTTTAGCTTTGAAAGCTCCTGTACTACAAAAAGAGGACTCCAGTGAGCTTTAAGTCGTGTTATAATCTGTTTCTTCCACAAAAACAGAGCTGGAGTGGTGTTTTGTTTCATTCACACGTTTGAGGAACTCTTTATTATTCGTCTGTCTACATCTCCAAAGCTCCAAACGCTCTGTTCCACCTTGTGATGTCATGAAGTTGTAGTTTCCAAGATAACGGCTCCTTTTACCTTTAGTTCAGAGAGATTGACAATTCCAGGACTGAAATGATCCATGGCCCTATGAACTAACATCTAGGACCATGATGTCCACCCTCCTGTGGGCTCACCACCTGCAGAGGGGTTCATAGGGGGGGTCAGGTGCTATGAGGATTGGGCAGCAAACTGCCCCCGCGACCCAGCTGGATTAAGCGGGAGAAGATGGATGGATGGATGGATGGATGAAATGATCCAAATGATTCTAGTGAAGGTGTGTGGAGTTTAAAAACACAGTGGAGCACTTCCTGTATCACCACATCATGACATCACAAGGCCGAACGGAGTGTTTTTAAAGCACTTGTGAGGGGGCAATTATATGGGCCCTTTGCGTACCACCACCAGCAGAGGGAGGTAATGAGCAGGATCCGCGCCAGAGGAAGAAGAAGAAGAAAACCGGAACCAAAACACGGAAGTTTGGCTAAAGCTCTTGGATCTAGAATAAGATTTCCTTATAGTTCTGTGCTCTAGCTGAATATCATAATTTGTTCTTTATTTGACCGCATCATTTCGCATTCGAAGGACATCGGTGTGAATCATTTAAAAATAAAGATGTTAAAATAAATGTCTGGACAAGAGGAAGCAGACTAAACAGTGAGCGCCAGGCTAACAGGCTAAAGCTAATCCCGGAGATGTTCCGGTCCGGGGGTTTTTGGGGGTCCGGGGGGTCCCGGGAGTCTGGGGGTTATCAGCCTCTGCAGCACAGGGGGGCCCCGGGGCTGTTCGTGTCCGACCCCCACAGAGGGCTGTCCTTTGACCACATCCCCGAAGTCTCTGAGGACAACTTCACCGGTTATTATTATTATTATGTTTTTGTGCTGGGAGAATATGGTTCTATGAGCCCAGTGCAGCGGGTTAATGGGGAAGTCTTTTATTATTATGTGTAGGGTTTTAGTATTTAGTGTTTTCTTATTATGGGTAGTGTTTTATAATGTAGTGTGTTTTATGTGTGCTATAACGTTATTGGTGGTTTTCGGGTCTACACTGTGATGATGTCTCAGATTTCTCATCAACTATCAGATGGGACAGAAACAGTTTTATTGATCACATTTTGTTCTTTACCATGAAATTTCCATTATGTAAAGTCACACATATTAAACCTGATCATTTCTATTAGAGATCAGAGCCAAAATCTCACAATTTAACAACGAACTCTTGATTTTAACAATATTAATTTTAGCTGAATCCATCTGTGTCAAATGTGGTTGGGAGGGCATCTGATACACAGCTGTACAGTAACAGCTACAGTATTATGAAAATAGATTTTGAAGCTGCACTATGAAACATTTGTGGTGGAGGGCTTTTGCTTGTCTCCATAGAGATGTTATAGCTTTACCTGAAATGTTCCACTGTATGGCATTAAACTTGTATTGAGTCATTACAGGAGTTTGAATAACTAAAGAAAAACATAAAAAATATATAAAACATGCATTCATACAGTGGGCAGATCTTAGCTGTAACTTCACTTGGTCATACCACTTTCTTCACTCCATGGTGATAAGATGTTTAATACCATACTGTGGAACATTCCAGACAAATCAAGAGCATCTCCTTGGAGACAAGCAGGCGGGGAATCCTTTACCAGAAAAGTTCCTTTAAGAGTGTAATTTTCTTCTTCATTTTGAGATGTTCTTTCACGTTGGTGCAGATGCGTCTCAGGGCTGGCTTTCTTGGCTGTGTCACCTCGTTGTCATGTTCTTGGTTTACATCATCACCTTTATGACCTTTCCTATCTCTGGGTGGTTTGTCCTGAAGGTAAGATCTAACTTGTATTGTGTTTATTGTCATCTGTTTGTAAAATGTTAATAAATGTGAAATAAGAAGTGTTTTTATCACAGACTGTGCCCAACTATGAAAAGATGGTGGTTTTTCGTCTGGGTCGTATCTGTCCTCCCAAAGGACCTGGCGTCGTCTTAGTTCTTCCTCTCATCGACCAGTGGCAGAGAGTGGACCTCCGCACAAGAGCCTTCAACACTCCTCCCTGTCAGGTGATACCGGCCTCTGCTCTGCTGTCATTTTGAGTCCGTGTTGGTTCAGTTTGTGTTGTATGGAAACGCTCTGCAGTGTTGAATGTGCAGACAGTTTCCATATTACACAACGCACACACTGACAAATACAGGCCAAGAAAGTTTTAAGATTGTCTGAAAACTCAAGGAAAATTACAAAAGTGATTTAAAGAGCACATTTTCGTTTTCCTGTGATCAGTGCGAGTGTTCATTTTCCTGTTTAGGAGTCGTCTGATTTTACACTAAAAGGTGAGAGAGACTCACTGAAGTTCACCTGTTTTAGTTCAGATCAGTTCTTTCTGCTCAGATTGTCTTAAAATAGGCTTAGACTTAGACAAACTCCCCAAGAGAAATTACTTGGAGACAGGCGCTCACACATCACAATATAATATAATAACAAAGTAAAAAAAAAAAAAATGGTGATAATAAATTCTAAACAAATAATGGCAAAAAGAGCAAGAGACAGGTGTGAAATGGGGCATATTTTTATGTGAAATAGGGCATATTTTTATATGAATGTGCATGTGCTAGTCAAAATAAAATAGAAAATAAGAAATAAAATAGAAAATCTCAGCTATATACAAGAGGACATAGGAAATAATGCTCAGATAATAAAGCTCAGGTTAAAGTCTAACCAAGCTTCAGACAGAGCAGTGCCTACAGTTAGCATCACACCACCAGGGAATGTTGATATAAGATCTGCCGAAAAGTGTCAACAGTTTGTAGAGGCTCAAAGTGTGAACGTTGAATGATGCTTGTGTGTTTTTCCAGGTGAAGACACTAGATGGCGGCGTGCTGTTGGTCGGAGCAGATATTCAGTTCAGGATCTGGAACCCGGTTCTGTCGGTGTTGTCGGTTCAGGATCTAAACGCTTCGACCAGAATGACGGCTCACAAAGCTCTGACCCACAGCCTATCCAAGAGGACTGTCCGAGAGATCCAGTGCGAGCGCCTCAAACTCGGGGAGTATCTGGGGGTGAGCGCAAATATTCTGTCTACACCTTTAAAGGGCCATGGACACTATTATACTCTTACACTATTAGGCTATTACACTACGCACATACTACAATATTACACTGACACTGTGCACATACTACACTATTACACTGTGCACATACTACAATATTACACTATGACACTACGCACATACTACACTATTACACTGTGCACATACTACAATATTACACTATGACACTACGCACATACTACACTATTACACTGTGCACATACTACAATATTACACTGTGCACATACTACACTATTACACTGACACTGTGCACATACTACACTATTACACTGTGCACATACTACACTATTACACTGTGCACATACTACACTATTACACTGTGCACATACTACACTATTACACTGTGCACATACTACACTATTACACTGTGCACATACTACACTATTACACTGACACTGTGCACATACTACACTATTACACTGTGCACATACTACACTATTACACTGTGCACATACTACACTATTACACTGTGCACATACTACACTATTACACTGTGCACATACTACAATATTACACTGTGCACATACTACACTATTACACTGTGCACATACTACACTATTACACTGTGCACATACTACACTATTACACTATGACACTACGCACATACTACACTATTACACTGTGCACATACTACAATATTACACTGTGCACATACTACACTATTACACTATGACACTACGCACATACTACACTATTACACTGTGCACATACTACACTATTACACTGTGCACATACTACACTATTACACTGTGCACATACTACACTATTACACTGTGCACATACTACACTATTACACTGTGCACATACTACAATATTACACTGTGCACATACTACACTATTACACTGTGCACATACTACACTATTACACTGTGTACATACTACACTATTACACTATGACACTACGCACATACTACACTATTACACTGTGCACATACTACAATATTACACTGCACATACTACACTATTACACTATGACACTACGCACATACTACACTATTACACTGTGCACATATTACACTATCACACTGTGCACATACTACACTATTACACTGTGCACATATTACACTATTACACTGTGCACATACTACACTATTACACTGTGCACATACTACACTATTACACTGTACACATACTACACTATTACACTGTGCACATACTACACTATTACACTGTGCACATACTACACTATTACACTGTGCACATACTACACTATTACACTGTGCACATACTACACTATTACACTGTGCACATACTACACTATTACACTGTGCACATACTACACTATTACACTGTGCACATACTACACTATTACACTGTGCACATACTACACTATTACACTGTGCACATACTACACTATTACACTGTACACATACTACACTATTACACTATGCACATACTACACTATTACACTGTACACATACTACACTATTACACTGTGCACATACTACACTATTACACTGTGCACATACTACAATATTACACTATGACACTACGCACATACTACACTATTACACTGTGCACATACTACACTATTACACTGTGCACATATTACACTATTACACTGTGCACATACTACAATATTACACTGTGCACATACTACACTATTACACTGACACTGTGCACATACTACACTATTACACTGTGCACATACTACACTATTACACTGTGCACATACTACACTATTACACTGTGCACATACTACACTATTACACTGTGCACATACTACACTATTACACTGTGCACATACTACACTATTACACTGTACACATACTACACTATTACACTGTGCACATACTACACTATTACACTGTGCACATACTACACTATTACACTGTGCACATACTACACTATTACACTGTGCACATACTACACTATTACACTGTGCACATACTACACTATTACACTGTGCACATACTACACTATTACACTGTGCACATACTACACTATTACACTGTGCACATACTACACTATTACACTATGACACTACGCACATACTACACTATTACACTGTGCACATACTACAATATTACACTGTGCACATACTACACTATTACACTATGACACTACGCACATACTACACTATTACACTGTGCACATACTACACTATTACACTGTGCACATACTACACTATTACACTGTGCACATACTACACTATTACACTGTGCACATACTACAATATTACACTGTGCACATACTACACTATTACACTGTGCACATACTACACTGTTACACTGTGCACATACTACACTATTACACTGTGTACATACTACACTATTACACTATGACACTACGCACATACTACACTATTACACTGTGCACATACTACAATATTACACTGTGCACATACTACACTATTACACTATGACACTACGCACATACTACACTATTACACTGTGCACATATTACACTATC
This sequence comes from Odontamblyopus lacepedii, assembly GCA_034769755.1. NCBI lineage: Eukaryota > Metazoa > Chordata > Actinopteri > Gobiiformes > Gobiidae > Odontamblyopus > Odontamblyopus lacepedii. Next base: position 7,792,152 of record CM068348.1, on the reverse strand, counting down.
ACACTGTGCACATACTACACTATTACACTGTGCACATATTACACTATTACACTGTGCACATACTACACTATTACACTGTGCACATACTACACTATTACACTGTGCACATACTACACTATTACACTGTGCACATACTACACTATTACACTGTGCACATACTACAATATTACACTGTGCACATACTACACTATTACACTGTGCACATACTACACTATTACACTGTGCACATACTACACTATTACACTATGACACTACGCACATACTACACTATTACACTGTGCACATACTACAATATTACACTGTGCACATACTACACTATTACACTGTGCACATACTACACTATTACACTGTGCACATACTACACTATTACACTGTGCACATACTACACTATTACACTGTGCACATACTACACTATTACACTGTGCACATACTACACTATTACACTGTGCACATACTACACTATTACACTGTGCACATACTACAATATTACACTGTGCACATACTACACTATTACACTGTGCACATACTACACTATTACACTGTGCACATACTACACTATTACACTGTGCACATACTACACTATTACACTGTGCACATACTACACTATTACACTGTGTACATACTACACTATTACACTATGACACTACGCACATACTACACTATTACACTGTGCACATACTACAATATTACACTGTGCACATACTACACTATTACACTATGACACTACGCACATACTACACTATTACACTGTGCACATATTACACTATCACACTGTGCACATACTACACTATTACACTGTGCACATATTACACTATTACACTGTGCACATACTACACTATTACACTGTGCACATACTACACTATTACACTGTACACATACTACACTATTACACTGTGCACATACTACACTATTACACTGTGCACATACTACACTATTACACTGTGCACATACTACACTATTACACTGTGCACATACTACACTATTACACTGTGCACATACTACACTATTACACTGTGCACATACTACACTATTACACTGTGCACATACTACACTATTACACTGTGCACATACTACACTATTACACTGTGCACATACTACACTATTACACTGTACACATACTACACTATTACACTATGCACATACTACACTATTACACTGTACACATACTACACTATTACACTGTGCACATACTACACTATTACACTGCACATACTACAATATTGCACTATGACACTACGCACATACTACACTATTACACTGACACTGTGCACATACTACACTATTACACTGTGCACATACTACAATATTACACTGTGCACATACTACACTATTACACTGTGCACATACTACACTATTACACTGTGCACATACTACACTATTACACTGTGCACATACTACACTATTACACTGTGCACATACTACACTATTACACTGTGCACATACTACACTATTACACTGTGCACATACTACACTATTACACTGTGCACATACTACACTATTACACTGTGCACATACTACACTATTACACTGTGCACATACTACACTATTACACTGTGCACATACTACACTATTACACTGTGCACATACTACACTATTACACTGTGCACATACTACACTATTACACTGTGCACATACTACACTATTACACTGTGCACATACTACACTATTACACTGTGCACATACTACACTATTACACTGTGCACATACTACACTATTACACTGTGCACATACTACACTATTACACTGTGCACATACTACACTATTACACTATGACACTACGCACATACTACACTATTACACTGTGCACATACTACAATATTACACTGTGCACATACTACACTATTACACTATGACACTACGCACATACTACACTATTACACTGTGCACATACTACACTATTACACTGTGCACATACTACACTATTACACTGTGCACATACTACAATATTACACTGTGCACATACTACACTATTACACTGTGCACATACTACACTATTACACTGTGCACATACTACACTATTACACTGTGTACATACTACACTATTACACTATGACACTACGCACATACTACACTATTACACTGTGCACATACTACAATATTACACTGTGCACATACTACACTATTACACTATGACACTACGCACATACTACACTATTACACTGTGCACATATTACACTATCACACTGTGCACATACTACACTATTACACTGTGCACATATTACACTATTACACTGTGCACATACTACACTATTACACTGTGCACATACTACACTATTACACTGTGCACATACTACACTATTACACTGTACACATACTACACTATTACACTGTGCACATACTACACTATTACACTGTGCACATACTACACTATTACACTGTGCACATACTACACTATTACACTGTGCACATACTACACTATTACACTGTGCACATACTACACTATTACACTGTGCACATACTACACTATTACACTGTACACATACTACACTATTACACTATGCACATACTACACTATTACACTGTGCACATACTACACTATTACACTGTGCACATACTACAATATTGCACTATGACACTACGCACATACTACACTATTACACTATGACACATACTACACTATTACACTGTGCACATATTACACTATTACACTGTGCACATACTACACTTTTACACTGTGCACATATTACACTATGACACTACGCACATACTACACTATTACACTGTGCACATATTACACTATGACACTACGCACATACTACACTATTACACTGTGCACATACTACACTATTACACTGTGCACATACTACAATATTACACTTTGCACATACTACACTATTACACTATGACACTACGCACATACTACACTATTACACTGTGCACATACTACAATATTACACTATGACACTACGCACATACTACACTATTACACTGTGCACATACTACACTATTACACTGTGCACATACTACACTATTACACTGTACACATACTACACTATTACACTGTGCACATATTACACTATTACACTGTGCACATACTACACTATTACACTGTGCACATACTACACTATTACACTGTACACATACTACACTATTACACTGTGCACATACTACACTATTACACTGTGCACATACTACACTATTACACTGTACACATACTACACTATTACACTGTGCACATACTACACTATTACACTGTACACATACTACACTATTACACTGTGCACATATTACACTATTACACTGTGCACATACTACACTATTACACTGTGCACATACTACACTATTACACTGTACACATACTACACTATTACACTGTGCACATATTACACTATTACACTGTGCACATACTACAATATTACACTATGACACTACGCACATACTACACTATTACACTGTGCACATACTACACTATTACACTGTACACATACTACACTATTACACTGTGCACATATTACACTATTACACTGTGCACATACTACACTATTACACTGTGCACATACTACACTATTACACTGTGCACATATTACACTATTACACTGTGCACATACTACAATATTACACTGTGCACATACTACAATATTACACTATGACACTACGCACATACTACACTATTACACTGTGCACATACTACACTATTACACTGTGCACATACTACACTATTACACTGTACACATACTACACTATTACACTGTGCACATATTACACTATTACACTGTGCACATACTACACTATTACACTGTGCACATACTACACTATTACACTGTACACATACTACACTATTACACTGTGCACATACTACACTATTACACTGTGCACATACTACACTATTACACTGTACACATACTACACTATTACACTGTGCACATACTACACTATTACACTGTACACATACTACACTATTACACTGTGCACATATTACACTATTACACTGTGCACATACTACACTATTACACTGTGCACATACTACACTATTACACTGTACACATACTACACTATTACACTGTGCACATATTACACTATTACACTGTGCACATACTACAATATTACACTATGACACTACGCACATACTACACTATTACACTGTGCACATACTACACTATTACACTGTACACATACTACACTATTACACTGTGCACATATTACACTATTACACTGTGCACATACTACACTATTACACTGTGCACATACTACACTATTACACTGTGCACATACTACACTATTACACTGTACACATACTACACTATTACACTGTGCACATACTACACTATTACACTGTACACATACTACACTATTACACTGTGCACATACTACACTATTACACTGTGCACATATTACACTATTACACTGTACACATACTACACTATTACACTGTGCACATACTACACTATTATACTGTGCACATACTACACTATTACACTGTACACATACTACACTATTACACTGTGCACATACTACACTATTACACTGTACACATACTACACTATTACACTGTGCACATACTACAATATTACACTGACACTACGCACATACTACACTATTACACTGTGCACATACTACAATATTACACTATGACACTACGCACATACTACACTATTACACTGTGCACATACTACACTATTACACTGTGCACATACTACAATATTACACTATGACACTACGCACATACTACACTATTACACTGTGCACATACTACACTATTACACTGTGCACATACTACACTATTACACTGTGCACATACTACACTATTACACTGTGCACATACTACAATATTACACTATGACACTACGCACATACTACACTATTACACTGTGCACATACTACACTATTACACTGTACACATACTACACTATTACACTGTGCACATATTACACTATTACACTGTGCACATATTACACTATTACACTGTGCACATACTACACTATTACACTGTACACATACTACACTATTACACTGTGCACATACTACACTATTACACTGTGCACATACTACACTATTACACTGTACACATACTACACTATTACACTGTGCACATACTACACTATTACACTGTGCACATACTACACTATTACACTGTGCACATACTACACTATTACACTGTGCACATACTACACTATTACACTGTGCACATACTACAATATTACACTATGACACTACGCACATACTACACTATTACACTGTGCACATACTACAATATTACACTATGACACTACGCACATACTACACTATTACACTGTGCACATACTACACTATTACACTATGACACTACGCACATACTACACTATTACACTGTGCACATACTACAATATTACACTATGACACTACGCACATACTACACTATTACACTGTGCACATACTACACTATTACACTGTGCACATACTACACTATTACACTGTGCACATATTACACTATTACACTGTGCACATACTACACTATTACACTGTACACATACTACACTATTACACTGTGCACATACTACACTATTACACTGTGCACATACTACACTATTACACTGTACACATACTACACTATTACACTGTGCACATACTACACTATTACACTGTACACATACTACACTATTACACTGTGCACATATTACACTATTACACTGTGCACATACTACACTATTACACTGTGCACATACTACACTATTACACTGTGCACATACTACAATATTACACTATGACACTACGCACATACTACACTATTACACTGTGCACATACTACACTATTACACTGTACACATACTACACTATTACACTGTGCACATATTACACTATTACACTGTGCACATACTACACTATTACACTGTGCACATACTACACTATTACACTGTACACATACTACACTATTACACTGTGCACATACTACACTATTACACTGTGCACATACTACACTATTACACTGTACACATACTACACTATTACACTGTGCACATACTACACTATTACACTGTACACATACTACACTATTACACTGTGCACATATTACACTATTACACTGTGCACATACTACACTATTACACTGTGCACATACTACACTATTACACTGTGCACATACTACAATATTACACTATGACACTACGCACATACTACACTATTACACTACGCACATACTACACTATTACACTGTGCACATACTACAATATTACACTATGACACTACGCACATACTACACTATTACACTGTGCACATACTACACTATTACACTATGACACTACGCACATACTACACTATTACACTGTGCACATACTACAATATTACACTATGACACTACGCACATACTACACTATTACACTGTGCACATACTACACTATTACACTGTGCACATACTACACTATTACACTGTGCACATATTACACTATTACACTGTGCACATACTACACTATTACACTGTGCACATACTACACTATTACACTGTGCACATACTACACTATTACACTGTGCACATACTACACTATTACACTGTGCACATACTACACTATTACACTGTGCACATATTACACTATTACACTGTGCACATACTACACTATTACACTGTACACATACTACACTATTACACTGTGCACATACTACACTATTACACTGTGCACATACTACACTATTACACTGTGCACATATTACACTATTACACTGTACACATACTGCACTATTGTTTCTTCATCAGAATCACACCTGGAGTTGTGTTTTGTTTCATTCACACGCATTAAACACACAAACTCTGCACATTTAGGCTCAGCTCTTCTCTCTTTTCCACCGTCTGATGTCATCATGTGGTAATGCAGGAAGTGATTCACTGGGTTTTTAAACTCCACACACCTTCATCTGGATCATTTCAGTCCTGGAGTCGCCGATCTCGACTGAACTAAAGGGAAAAGGAGCTGTTAAATTAAAAACTACCGCTTCATGACATCAGAAGATGGAACAGAGCGTTTGGAGCTTTGGCGATGTAGACAGACTAATAATGAATTCAATTAAATTCAATTTTATTTCTATAGCCCAGAATCACAGCAAGAGTTTCCCCAATGGGCTTCACAGTGAATAAACATGGACACATAGTCTGACGTAGACATCAGCAAACACATTCTCCCATCCTCAGTCTCTCGAAGAACAACGTGATCCTTGGTGCCAATAAAGAGTTCCTCAAACATGTGTGAATGAAACAAACACAACTCCAGCTCTGTTTGTGGTGAGGGACATTAGAACATGACTTAAAGCTCACAGTGGTCCATAATCGGGCCTTTAAACTAAACTCGTACTTTTCGCTGCGTACAGATGGACATTAATGAGATGACGAGGCCGTGGGGGCTGGAGGTGGACCGGGTGGAGCTGGTGATCGGTTCTCTGGTTCAGTCTTCAGACGAGGCTCCACAGGGCCCCCTCATCGTGCCTCCATCCGTCCCTGGAATGGAAGGCCTCCCCGGCCCTATCCAGCAGCTGGCCATGCACTTTTTCAGTCAAAGTCTTCCTCAGCCAAAAACAGGTACGATCACATTCACGTCTTACAGGGCCCTGTATGAGTTACCTTAAACACAGGTCTTTGGTTTTCAGAGGACTCTGTGGCAGTGACAGTGACCGATGAGCGAATCTCTGCCCCCGCTGGTCCCTGTGTGGAGGAGCTGCTCAGTGCGGTCCGGCTGCTGCTCTCAGAGAACCTGGTGAGCCGGGTTCAGGCGTGTTTCCAGTTTTACATCACGTCTACAGACCAGCGCCAGCACTGTTACTATGTGGATTTAAGACAAGGTCTGATCTTTGACTCAGTGTTTTCCAACACCATAAATGCATTTATCACTGTTGTGTTTGTGTTCCAGGCTGTGGCGCTGTGGGGACAGGGTCATGTCCAGACCCTGACGTCACTCTGAGCCTCACAGAGTCTGACCTTCTCTGTCTGTTTGAAGGATCTCTCCGTCCATACGCTGCCTACAGCAGCGGCAGACTGCAGATACAGGGGGACCTCAAAACTGCCATGAAATTAGAGGAAGTCATTAAGCTGCTTAGGAAATAATTAATTTAATAATGTATTTATTCTGTTCTTGATTTCTGAATGTGTGATTTTTATTAAACATTTGTAATGTGTTTTTGCAGATAATGTTTTGAAAAGGCTGAATATTTATTTCTCAATAAATCTTTGTCACACTTCTCTTCTGTTCTGTGTGGTGCGTCATATGTCATTGAGTTATGTAACTTTAGTGCGTTTCATCTTTTGCCTTGAGCCTGGTGCAGGAGGAGTCTCCTTGGACTGCCTCCACAGCACATGTCCCTGACTCAAAGCTGTTCAGCTCACTGTCATATCACCATGTCCCGCTGGAGAGTCTGCCGCAGCCCACTGGTGAGGCCTCTGTGCCAGGCAGAGGAGGGGGCACCTACGGGTGTCCGGCACAGCAGCAGTGGCCCTGTGGTCCGACAGCCGTACGTGGAGAGCAGCAGCATCGTCAGGCCCTTCTCTGAGGTCCCTGGGCACTGGAAGAACGGACTGGCCAATCTCTACTATTTCTGGAAACAAGACGGATTCAGAAACCTCCATCGCATCATGGTGCAAAACTTCAACACGTTTGGGCCTATTTACAGGTACTCCGCTCCACAGGTACTCAGCTCTGCAGGTACTCCGCTCTGCAGGTACTCCGCTCCGCAGGTACAGAGGCTCCACAGGTACAGAGGCTCCACAGGTACTCCGCTCCGCAGGTACTCCGCTCCACAGGTACTCCCCTCCGCAGGTACTCAGCTCCACAGGTACTCCCCTCCACAGGTACTCCGCTCCGCAGGTACTCAGCTCCACAGGTACAGAGGCTCCACAGGTACAGAGGCTGAACAGGTACAGAGGCTTGTGATTATTATGAATTATTCCTTTGACATTATATAATCTGTATTAAGAAATAATACTGTGATTTGTTTTTCACATATAAGCTGCACATAGAAAATGGACTTTGATTCTTTTGAATTTGCTAACCTGAAGATTACGTGTGCAGTTCCACTGTGTTTACCTATGTGTTACCTAAATGTGCATGCATCAATATTCTTGTCCTGAATGTACGAATAAATAGAGGCGTCTCTGATGGTGTTTTCAGAGAGATCAGAGACATGTCTCACAGAATCACATGTAAGGGCCTAAACCTCCTGAAAATAAAAGTCCGGTGTTTGAACACTTCAGGCCTTCTGATTTCTTGTTTTAATGGTCAAGGGTCGTCCTCAACCGGAGAAACTCACAGATTTGGTGACCCCGACGGTGATTCTTGAGGACTGGACCTTACCGGATCGTCTCTCCACAGATCTTCCTGGAAAAGCATAGCAACAAGCGCGCCCTATATACAAACGGTATAAGAGCCTTTTTTCTAGAATTCCTGTCAAATTGGTCAAAAGTTGAAATTAATGTGATGTATACTGGGACTTCTGTGACTTTAATTAAGTAATATAATATAAATCAGTAATTTATACATGCTGTGTTTTTTTGGCTAGCACGAGGGGAACAAAAAGGCAAAGGAATCAAGTTAGAATCTTAGTAGTGTGATCTTAGGGAAGTGTGATCAGGAGCAGAGGTTAATTAATAAACGTCTTTTTTCATGACTTTTGTACAGAAGCAGAAAAAGTTAAGTATGTCTTTTAGAACCTTTTTGACGTATAAAAAATAGAAAAAGTGAGAAGTTTTTTAAAAAGGACTTTTAATCAAGTTTATATAAAAATAAAAGGCCTATATATAATATAAAAATAAACAAAAAAGGAGTTTAGAATGTCGTCTCAGAAATCACTATACATAACCTTGTTGTTACAGATAGTGGTTGTTTTTAGAAAGACAGGGAGTTTCCAAGGAAAACCTGTTCAAGTAAATTACACACAACACAGAACTGAAATTGCCGCTTACTCCCCCTATTATGGAATTTACTCCAAGGTCTGTGACTCAGTAAACGATACTGTGGAGCTAAAAGATAATGAAACAGAAATGATCCTTCAGTGTCAAACAGAACCGTACGCTCAAACATGGGATGCATATGTCTTTCTTTTCCCCATGGTAATGTAGAAACTAGTACCAACAACAACTGTAATGACACTACACATCTAATACCTGCTACCACAGAAGGGAGTGTTGCACACAGTAGACACAGACAGAGAGGAAAACATTACACCATCCACTGTGCAGTCAGAATCAGGGGAAGCAGATAAAATATTAACCATAGAACCTGACCTCAGTATTCACCTCTTCAGTACAAACTCACAAGACGAATTTATGGGTCCTCCGCAACCCTTAACACCTACTGCTACTTTCGCAGGTAAAGAAACCGAAACAACCATTAACAATTTAACAGATACTAGTGAGGGTCTGTTCAATATTCAATCGATAACAAATAGAATTAATGCGCTTGTGGAAAAGGTCACTTCTACGGTAGGGGCAGTTTCTGAGCCCATCTCCATACAAAATTCTAATTTACAGCCCATAATTGAAAAATTAAAAACAGAAATAGTGAGGGAAATAGCAGATAAGACTAGAAATATAACTAAGAGCTTGTGTCCATCGAATTCATCAAGTATTACTAAAACGTTAAAAGTTTTAAGGTATGATCTATTGAAAGTCACTTTGAGGGGGAGTTTCCATTACGCTGTAATTCTGCTTATCTCTGTCCTTTTAACAATAGCAAGCGTAATAACGATAGTCGTGTTGATATGTCGGCATTGGCCACGGGCCTCTAGAGTTTTGATGATGATTCCTGATTCCACTTCCATTTTAAGTTGAGATTTTGAGATGCAGAGAAGGAAGGAAGACTCCGATGAGTAACAGAATAGGAATTACATCTACTTCCCAGCATTGGTGGCTAAGTGAGCTACTTTTATATATATATATATGTATATATATATATATATATATATATATGTATATATATATATTTATATATATATTTATATATATATATGTATATATATATGTATGTATATATATATGTATATATATATGTATATATGTATATATATATGTATGTATATATATATTTATATATATATGTGTGTATGTATATATATATATATATATATATATATATATGTATATATATATAAGGCAATGTCTGGCTTTTCACCTTGTTTGAGTTATTCTTGATCTTGATGGGCTGTGTTGTCTGCCAGTGTTAAAATAGATTAAAAACAACAGCTGATTTTGTTTCTTATTTTGGCCTTTTCTCCTTGCACGGTCTATGCTCCACTTATGACAAAATTGTCAAACTGCAGCCAAGAAAAGCTTATTAGACACATAAACAACACAAAAGTTAAGATACACCACAACATATACCCACGCAGGCATTGTGTAAAAAAGTAGATTTCACTAAGTTAGAATGACCTGCTTTTTCTCAGAATGTATAATGTGTGTAAATTCTTATTGTAACAAAAACATAAATAATCTCCACCACTTAATTGGAGTTATATGTAAGAAGGGGTTAATTGCAGAATGCTGTTGTTTTTATTGTAATGACATGATGTATTTTTATTCTTGAAAAGTAGAAGGTATAAGTTGAACTGGCAGATAATTTAGCTTGTTGGGTGAAGAGATGCTTGGGTCATGGTGAAAAGGGATTTTGGTCCGAGGTCATTCAGGGCCTGGCTAGATTTATTTTTGCAAAACGCACAGACTGGGAGGGCGATTTAAAGCTGCTGGTTGAAATTAGCAATAAGAGGTTGTTGGATTTCTGTGGCTCCTGGCTGGTTGCTTGTTTTGTTCCAGTTAGAAGAAGTTATTATTAAATTGTTAGTATTGAATTAACAAAGTAAGTTTCCGAAAACGTAACTGTCGTAAGATAAAGGCAGGGTGAAGTCAGGTCATGAGGGACACTGCTAAAAAACTAAATTTCATAATGTAAAAATGTATTCCATTTCTTAGTCATTAATAGTCATTCATAAAAACTGACAAAATTATGTGTTAACAGCTAAAAATATATTGACAAATTAATAACTGTTGAAATACGTACATGTTTTGCTGAGGCTCTACACTGCAAAGAATAATTTTCCAGTAGAATTAAAATGAAAGGTTTTGTTTTTTTGGAGAGGCTTTTTGCAGTGTACAAGCTGACGCAAAGCAAATAAATAAACAAGTAAATGAACAATAATCCCAGTCAACCCTATGTCCCAATTTGACCTGACTCTACTTTAGAAGTAATTAATTAAAAATAAAATAAAACTACTGAGTATTAGAATAAATTAAAAAGTTGAAATAAACAATCATGATTAAAACTAAAAGTAGTGTTGGTATCTTTCAGAACCCTATAAAGTAAAAATCTTCTCCTTTTTAGAAAATCTGACTGATAGGAAGTGAGGGTGGGAGAAGAAGTCCTGCACGATCAAAATCTTTAGTGCATACAGGTAGATAAACAATTCATCAAAATAGTGATCCAATCAAATTAACACAACATTCAGTTCATATTAAACAATAACAGTAAAGAGTAAAATTATATTACCACAGATATGTCCCAGTTCATCATCTTATACCAATTGATGGAATTCTGGAATGGCGAGGCGCTTGAAGAAGAACCAGACCCAAAAAAGGCACAAGAGAGCCAATCCACCATCCAAAGCATTATCAAGAAATATATCAAGAAGAAGATGATCCATAAAAACATGGCAATAACGGAAGATCAATGGAGAAACATAAAAAATTATTACAAGGAAAAGATTAAGCAATGCAAACTGGAGCCGACCCAAACTGCTATAACAAGAAAGATGAATTTACTAAGAGCTACAAGAATGAAATGAGACGCCGATTAAAAATACAGAAGTACGAAAAGTAGATGGGCATGGCAAAAAGACTACATCAGTGGACAAGAGAGCTGAAAGTGATGCAAGAAACGAGAGAATTGTCCTCCATTCTAGTTCTTAAACCGAAGGAGAAGCAAGCAATCTCAGAGGATGAGTTGCAGAGTGAAACTTCAGAAGAACCTGTTGCTAACATATATCCAGTATGTCCAGATGACGATAAACCATCACATAGATATTCCACACGCTCTAAAAACAGAGACTCTTCGGAAGAATCTGAAAAATCTGATGAAGATGAAGAAACAAGAGACTTCCGGTGTGCGCTGCAAGATGGCGGAGTAGTTCTCTTACCTCTCCTAACCAGAAGTTCAGAAAACTCCACGCAACTCGAAAGAACGCACGTTTTGAGAATTAAAATTACACATCATGCGTGGGCAAAGGTCTAAGAGACAACCGGGACCTTCCAAAAACGAAACCGACACGACTGCAAACTCGTCCGAGGACACGGAGGACAGCGAGGCTAGCATGCAAAGGGAAACTGAGCTAGCTGTAGCGGAGGACGAGCTAACCACGGCTAAAGCTATTCTATGTTTGACCAATAAAATCACAGAAATGAAGGACGAGTTAAAACAAGAACTGACGAACTTCAAAACTGAGATTAACCAGAAGCTACAGACTGTCACTGTGGACATCGAAATCAAGGAACGAGGCTGGCGGAGGCGGAACAACGCAATAAGCCGAACTCGAGTCGGTGAACATGGACCTGAGAGGCGACTCACTGCCTCTCGCAGCAAAAAACCCTCCTGGCAAAAGTGACAGATTTAGAGGAGATCAAGAAATAATATACGCATTTATGGCATAACAGAAGGCGAGAGGGCAGCTCCATGGCGGCGCTTATAGACAGTTTTCTCAAAAAGGAGCTAGCCCTCAGAGAGGACATGGACCTACAGATACAGCGTGCCCATCGCTCCTTGGGACCGAGGCCATCGGACAGGCAAATCGCTAGATCCATTCTGGTCAACTTTCAGAGGTATGACATAAAAGACAAAGTATTAAGAGCGGCCTGGGCGAAGACAGTCACCTACGATGGGAGGGCGATCTCGTTTGCCCATGACATGCCAACTGAGATTAATAACAGAATGAAAGAATACAAGGATATAAAGAAAGCTCTCAAAGAGGCAAAGATACGCTTTCAAACACCCTACCCGGCGAGAATGAGGATCCACTGGGAAGACGGACCGCGCGTATACAAGAGCGCATCAGAGGCGGCTGTGGACATGAGGCAGAGGGGCTACTCTGTGGAGTTACCGCACTCTCCGGACATAGACTGGGAGCAGACACTCGCCCGAGACGCGCACTGGAACAGAGCGGACAGCACCCATTCTGAGCGAGTGCGCGACAGACTCAGAGGATTTCTCCGGGATTAGTAGCCTGTTTATCAGAGGTTTGCTATCAACACTGGTCAAATGTAGATTAAGTACACTGCAGTTTAGTAACAAAACAAAGGTCCTATGTTTATATAGCTGAACATTTCTGTTACTTTGATAGATAAAGGATGACACTATATAATTCAATTTAGCATGTATTAATACAGTATAATGTCAAAAGGGGGGTAAAACACTAGACCTAACTCGAAGGTCTTACTTATTTCTGGTTGGGTCGGGGAGAGGGTTTGCTTTTCCTTTTATTATTATATTATTTTAATATTTTACTTACTGGTGCACAAGAACGACTTGCTCTTGGCAAAAAGGAGCCCCTACACGGAGTAGGGCTGGTTCTCCAAAACCGTAAGGAAGGACAATCATGGGTGGGAAGATAGGGCAAATTAGTGCCCCAATGGTGGAAGTTGTTTTGTTGTTTTGTTTACTGTATTGGTGTTCTTGTTCTGAGTTTAATAGCACAGTCAGCGTATTTATATTTATTTGTGATCTCTGGTATGACAGGCGTAAATTTTAGAGCAGCCTCATGGAATGTAAACGGCCTTAACACCCCTGTTAAAAGAAATAGAGTAATGTCATGGGTAAAAAAAGAAAAAATACAAATAATGTTTCTTCAGGAGACTCATCTCTCCCAAGTAGAACACGAGAAATTAAAGAGATTTGGATACAATAATACTTTTACTAGCTCATTCAAATTGGGATGTAAAAGGGGAGTTGCAGTGATGATACACAATTCAGTTCATTTTGAATACATTAAACAAATAAAGGATAATGAGGGCAGATACATTTTGGTACAATGTAAAATTGAAGGTAGGCCAGTCACTCTCCTTTCTGTTTACCTGCCTCCCGATTATGATTTGGGTTTCTTGAGGAAAACATTGGAACTGATCTCTTCAGAAACACAAGGGGTGTTGATATGTGCAGGTGATTTCAATACAATCTTGCATAAAAATGACACCTCTAATGCCAGGAGAATGGTCACACCACAAAGTAAATTACTAGGAAAAGGTTTGAATGACTTGGGCTTATTTGATGTTTGGCGAGAGATGCATCCGTTGGACAGGGATTATACTTTTTTTTCCTCCCCACATGCAGTGCTTTCAAGAATTGATTTCTTCTTTATGGCAGTTAATGATAGACATAGGATAAGAAGCTGTGAAATTGGAACTAGGGGTTTGTCAGATCACGCACCCATATATCTAACATTTCACTTAGATATTAGACCTAAAAAGACAATATGGAGTTAAATACTGGTTTATTAAATAATAAAAAAGTGATAGGGGACATAAAGAAAGAGATAAGAAGCTTTTTGGAACTAAATGATAATGGGCAGGTTGATCCGAATATTCTTTGGGACACCTTGAAGGCTGTTATTAGAGGCAAATTCATATCATTGAGTACAGCAATTAAGAAAGAAAAGGAGAGATTATTCAGAGAACTAGATAAATCATTAAAGGAACTAGAAAATAAGCACTCTAAAACTCAAAGTAGTCAGATTTTAGAAGAAATTAGAATGAAGAGAAATCAAATTTCAGACTTGTACAAAGAAGAAGAAGAGAAAAAATATAAATTTTTAAACCAATCCTATTATGAAACTGGCCCAAAAGCTACAAAACTTCTTGCGCACAAAATACGTCAAAAACAAATATTACATTCGGTCTGTTCAATAACTGACCCAGAAACAGGAATTTTAGAAAGGGAACTGGATAAGATTGATGCAGCATTCCTGACCTTCTATAAAAAGTTGTACACACAGCCTAAACGCATTAATGTAGAGAAGATAAAAGAGTTTCTTGACCCTTTGGATTTACCGTCAATAGGAAAACAACAGAATGAATTGTTAACTAAACCAATACATAAGACTGAATTAGAGAAGGCTCTAAAGAAACTTAAAAATAACAAAACGCCTGGTACAGATGGCCTACCAGCAGAATGGTATAAAGCTTTTGAAGACGATCTGTTACCAGTTCTGTTAAAGTCTCTGAATTGGACACTAGAAAACATGTCAACACCACCATCATGGAAAGAAGCAATTATTACGGTCATACCTAAGGAGGGGAGAGATCAAACTCTATGCAGTTCATACAGACCTATTTCAATATTAAATCAGGATTATAAATTGTATGCATCCATCTTATCCAGCAGGTTGAATTCTTTTATTTCAGAGTTAATAGATGAAGATCAAACTGGATTTGTTGCTGGAAGACAAACACAGGATAATATTAGACGATCTCTTCATATAATTCACGAGATCCAAATACGTAATCAAAAAGCTGCCTTGATGAGTCTTGACGCTGAGAAAGCTTTTGACTGTGTGGATTGGCAGTATCTCTTTTGGTTTTAGAAAATTTGGTTTCTCTGACACCTCAATTAACAGTATTAAGACTTTATATTCAGCACCCACAGCAAGAGTCAAAATAAATGGGCGTTTAACAGATCGGATTGAGCTAGAGAGGTCGACTCGTCAAGGATGTCCCTTATCACCAACTTTATTTGCACTCTATATTGAACCATTAGCACAAGCAATAAGAGATAACCAAAATATTAAGGGCATAGAGATCAATTCCAGGGAACATAAGGTGGCCCTGTATGCAGACGACATCCTCATGTACCTTTCAAATCCAGATGAATCCATCCAGACCCTCCTGAAACTACTCAATACATTTGGCTCCTGTTCAGGATATAAATTAAACATAAGCAAAACACAAATTATGAGCTTTAACTATAAACCTTCATCAATATTAAAGTCGAAAATATCAGCTGACTGGTCAAAAAAACTATTAAGTATTTGGGTGTGTGGCTGACACATTCTCCTGCTGACTTATATAGAAAAAAACTTTGATGGTGTGAACAAAAAGATCAAGGAAGACCTCACACACTGGATGACAAATATATTAAATTTTAACTCCAGGATCGAAGTAATTAAAATGTCAGTTTTACCAAGATTATTATATCTATTCATGTCACTGCCTATTAAAATCCCAACTGCTCAATTTCAAGACTGGAACAAACAAATATCTCGATTTATTTGGAGGGGGCAAAAACCGCGGGTCAAATACAGTACACTGATACTTAGTAAAGAGAGGGGAGGATTGGCATTACCAAATCTCCGTGATTACTATTTGGCTGCTCAGCTTAAAATATTAATTCAGTGGTGTGATAGTTCATGTGCTGCGAGATGGAAGGAGATGGAGAGTATATGTGGAAAAATACCAATACAAGCTCTGATTGGTGACCAAAACCTAATGAAAACTTGTGAGAAGGATTTGCCTCCGCTGACATCCTTCACACTAACAATATGGTTCCAAATTATTAAAGAATTGAAATTAACGGATCATATACGAATTCTTAGATGGGCGGCCTTTGACACAGATTTTAAGCCTAACCAAACTGATACAAGGTTCAAATTCTGGATACAAGACGGACTGACAACCTATTGTAAGATACTAGATAAAAACATATTACCAAGCTTTCAAACATTGCAAAGAAAGCATAACTTGGAGAAAAACGATTTTTTTAGATACTTACAATTACGACAATACCTATTTTCAAAGGTGATAAAAAAGGTTACAGATTTCGAAACAGACTCCATTGAATTAATTAAATTGGTATCGCAAACATACTCCCAGGGATGTACATCTATTATTTCTAAACTTTATCGTAGCCTAACAAATAGTAGGGGAAATTCAACTGAGTATATTAAAAAACGATGGGAGAAAGAAATCAAAACCGTTATATCAACTGAACAGTGGGAAAACATATGTGAAACTGAGCAGTCAACTTCTTGTTCAGCTTACTGGCGAGAATTCAGCTGGAAAACCATAATTCGTTTTTTCATAACTCCCAAGCAACAAAAGAGTTGGAACTCCAATAATACTTCATGTTGGAGGGCTTGTGGAGGCAAGGAGGCTCACCACACCCATATATTTTGGTCTTGTGTGAAGCTGGACACTTTTTGGACACAGGTATCATCAACAATTGCACAAATAATTGGTTTTAACATTACTCAAAATGTAATGACATTATACATGGGGGATATACCTGATTTATCTAGCAATGTTAGATATCTATTCAAAATTCTCTGTGCCTGTGCCAAAAAGGCAATTACTCGTAAATGGCTCCAACCAGATCCCCCCTCACTGGAGGACTGGTTACAAATAATTGAAGAAACACATAAAATGGAGCGTTTGACATATATGCTAAGGCTTCAGGCAGATGTTTATTATGCAAGATGGGGCAAATGGGTTAAATATTGCAGTGAAGTTTAATTAATGGTTAGTGCTGCTCCAGATCTTTAACTATATAACAGAATCATTCCAGAGTGACATGGGTGTGTATGTGCTCATGTATGTACATGTGGAGTTGCTGGCATATATGTGTATGTAAGTGTGCATATATGTGTATGTAAGTGTGCATATATGTGAAAAGATATACATATTTTTCTTACCACCTAAATGTAAGACAAGTTTTGCAGACTGTGCCTGTTCTTGGTTTTGTTTTGTTTTATTTTATTTCCTTTTATTTAATTAATTCCATTTTTTTTCTTATTCTTGTTCAAATTAAACGCTTAATAAAAATTAAGTGACAAAAAAGAAGATGAAGAAACAAATAGAAAATCAAAGAGTGTGACATTGAAGAAAAAACCCAAACAAAAGTTAAGCATAGAAGATGTTCCCCGACTTGACAATACATTACGATACACAGCAAGCCCACTCTCAGAAGAAGAAGAAGAATATGGTCAAAAGCCAATAAAATCTGCTCCACCGCCATATTCCGGGGCCATCAACAAAGATCAGAAATACAAATCACCCTCTGCTTCTATGATGCTACCAGGTCCAGATGAACATCCAACTCCACAGATAACTCATAAAGTAATTGGAGGAGAACTGGCCTTAACATCTGTCGAAACACACACAAGAGAACTACAAGAACAAATAAAATCAGTCCAAAACCAAGTGACTTCTCTGGCTGACATTGTGGAAAACAATCAACAGATGCTGAAAAGTAAGATAGAAAGACATACAAAGAAACGAGAAACAGACCTGATCGAGAAAATATAAGAGAAAACAGAAACAAGTCACCAGAATTCAAAGAAAATGAACCAAGGGGTGCTGAAGCTAATGTTCCAACAAGACAAAATGATGAAATTATCTCTGTTGATGGACTATTCAATGGTACGGTTGATACTTATGTATATGAAGACGCACCCATCAGTGGAACTGTCAGTCCTATGTCAAAAAAAAACAAGAAGAACAAACAAATGTCTACCCAATAAGAGTGGACGGTCGACAGATAGTCTACCAGCCATTCTCACTCAGAGACTGGGACTCTCTAATGCTCACTCTTCCCAGACTAATGAAAGGAGGCTTACCATGGACTCAGAACAAGATTTCCATGTATTGTCACTGATGAACTGTTGACTATGCAAATGAAAGATGAAGAGGATTATTACAGCTACAAACAACATGCCAAGAATCTGTACCAAGACGCCACGGGTGAACTCACTGAGGCGGGAGCTGGAATAATGGCAATGTTCAGGACAGCATTAATTAAGGGCAGTCTGGCCCCTGTTCAAGATGCCCTCCAAGGAATCATGGGCTTGTACAACAAGAGTGAAGAAGAATTTGACTCACATTGCAACCATCAAATAAATAAGTGGCACAAAGAGAGAAAAGCAATTGAAGAAAACAAAAAAGAACTGGAGCTGGCTGCTGTGAAATTAAAATTGCAGAAACATCAAGTTGAACTCAAAGAAAGAAAAGCATGTGAAAGTGATGAATGTACATCCAGACTCTTCTGCAGAAGACATGTCACATATCACTAACCAGATGACAACTGCAATAAAGATGGTGATGAATGCTCAACAACCACAAGGAACCACAGCAAAGGCACCGAATGCTCAACCAGTTCAACCTATACCGACACCGAATGTGCCTGTCATGATCTATAATGGCCCCCAACCAAGAAATCAAGGAGGTTTCAGATACTCTGGAAGAAACAGAGGGCCAAATAATGCAAACCACCCAATATCATTCAATCAATGCCACATATGCAAAGAATTTGGACACTAGAGAAAAAATTGTCCCATGTCATTTCAAAGACCAAGAGAAGGACCAAACAATTTCCAACAATACATGCGACCAACACGGGGCTACAACCAACAACAACACATGCAACCAACAATGCCAACATACAATGCACAAGTTGGAATGCCACAACAAATGGTTCAGATACCTCCAGCCCCAAATGGAAGAATTATGAATGTTGGAAATAGTTATCAAGGAGGAAGAGACACTCTCGGATGCTTTGATGAATATGGAGATTGCTGAAGGGGCCTACAGCCAGACCATTAGCTGAAACCATGGAAGAGTGAACCAGTGGTGTTCTTAAAAGTAAATGGACAGAAGATTACATTTTTGGTGGATTCAGGAGACACAGTATCCTGTATAGGACAAGAATATCCACTCTCATCAAAGATTATGTCCATAGCTGGCTGTGTAGGAGAACCAGAAGTGAAAATGTTTACTGAACCATTGGCAGTAACAATGAAAGAACAAACAGTGAAGCAAGAATTCTTATATCTACCTGAGTGCAGTATTTCCATATGTGGAAGAGACTTGATGTGCAAACTATCATTATCAGTGGTGTTCTGCCCAGAAGGTCACAAAATACTCGACAGATGTGAAACACTCAAGATGCTGAGAAATGTGACTACATACAAAACCACTGAAATACTGTACCTCTCTCCAGACACTGCAAAAGATTTGAAAACGCAAGTCACGATCTACTGGACACAAATACTCACAGATCCAGAGAAAGGAAATACTGCGTCAGCACTGTGGCAAAACTATAAGACATGGGCAAGATCACTATATCCACTCAGCGAACCTTTTGACCCCCTACACGTCACGCTGTACTACTCTACACTGGATGACGACGTCTATGACGAATTGTGGCAAAAGGTTAATGGACAAACTTTTCAAGTGAGCTACTCGTATCTCTACTTGGGCCCTCAAGGAATGGCACTCGCAGTCTCCCTTCCAGAAGAACTGAAACCATATTTTATGGGGAGTGAAGAAAGTGCCCCTCATGTGTCGCTGGCCATCTCAAAACATCACTCACCAAGACAACTTGGTCCAATGGTCAAGCTAGCCTCAAGTCTTCAGTACGACGCCATAGAAGCTGATAATGTTTTCCACAACTCACAACACAAAATATTCAGAATTGTGTTACCTCAAGGCTCTGAAGACAACACCAGAGCATCTAAGCAAACAAGACAACGGATTTTCGAGAACCATCCAGATACGGAGATGTATCTTGCTCAAGTACCACCAAATATATGGACCCTAACGATGTGGGCCAAACAAAGCATACTATTGAAGTGCAACTCACCACAAGCAAACCAATATACCATCCCCAATATCCACTCAAAGAAGACCAAGAAATGGGGATACAAGAGACTATTAATGGATTACTGGAAACTGAAGTGATATATGAAACAGAATCAGAATATAACACACCACTTTTTCCAGTGAAGAAATCAGATCTACAAAACTGGAGGATGGTCCAAGACTTTCAACCATTAAATGAGGTCACAGCTGGAGAATCATATCCAGTACCAGACCCTTACATTGCATTGAATAATCTGTCGCTAGAGCACAAGTTTAATACTGTGATTGATTTGGCCAATGCATTCTTCACAATCAACTTGGAGACCTCCTCCCAGAAATACTTCGCCTTCAGACACAGAAACAATGTATATTCGTACAGAAGGATGCCCATGGGATGGAAACATAGTCCTGGATTTTTCAGCCACTTCTTAAGACAAGACCTTGTAGATTTGACATTTCCAGAGACGT
Source organism: Odontamblyopus lacepedii (assembly GCA_034769755.1). Taxonomy (NCBI): domain Eukaryota; kingdom Metazoa; phylum Chordata; class Actinopteri; order Gobiiformes; family Gobiidae; genus Odontamblyopus; species Odontamblyopus lacepedii. Next base: position 7,770,131 of record CM068348.1, on the reverse strand, counting down.
GCACTCTGATCACTTATGTGGATGACATTCTCATTGCTGGAAGAACGGCAAAAGACGTCTTAGAAGCCTCAGTACACTTGCTCACACATCTGTCAAAGAAAGGATACAAGGTCAAGAAACAAAAGATGCAAGTAGCAAGACAAACTGTGCATTTCCTTGGACGAGAAGTATCAAATGGTACTCAAGGAGTTTCGGACAGTAACAAAGACGCCATCTTGAATACTCCAAAACCAATCACGGTACGTCAAATGCTCAGTTTCTTGGGACTCTGTAACTACTCCTGCACATTCCTGAACTACATTCCTGGCTACATCTAACTCACAGCACCCCTTCGAGAACTCATTAAACCTCATGGCATGCACAATCTCTCAGCTGAACTAGTCTGGATGTCAGAAACAGAAGAAGCATTCATCAAGACGAAGCAAGCTATTTGTGCAGCATGTAACCTGTGTGCTCCAAATTACGACATTCCTTTCTATCTGGATGTGACAGAAAAGCAAGCATTTGTCCAAGCTGTTCTTTATCTGAAACATCATCAGAGCAGAAGAGTGCTGAAACACTACTCTTGTAAGCTGGATCTACATGAGCAAACTCAACCTGGCTGTGCACGTTACCTGGCAGCTTTGACAAAGACAATTGAGATGATTTTGCACATTGTGCAAAATCATCCACTGGTGATTCACACTCAACATGGAATACTTGCTTATCTCAACTCTCGCCTGCTCATTACTACTGCACGAAGATCCAGTAATATTTCAAAAACGCTGAGACAGCCTCACATCACTTATGAAGGTGGACACATCAACATGGTAATGAACATGGAGACTGAAGGAACTCCACATGTGTGTGAAGAAAAAGTCAAAACTGAGTTATATGTGAGAGCAGACCTGCACACTACGCCACTTCTAGATCCAGACATGACCATTTTCTGTGACGGCTGTTCATACAGAGCAAAAGGAGGTCATGTTGTGTCATCATATGCAGTAGTGGAACAACTTCCCTCCAATCAATATCGTGTGATGGAAGCTCAACAGATACCAAAAGGATCTGCACAAGTAGCCGAAATAACAGCAATGTAACAGCAAGTAAGCATCTACACTGACTCAGTCTACGCCTACAAAACTGTCACAATGTCACTAGCCGGTTGGATCAGAAATGGTTTCAAACTTTTGACCGGCCTTCCAATAAAAAATGAACAATTAATTAAACAACTAATAGATGCTGTCCAACTGCCCTCAAGACTTGCTATCATGAAATGCAAAGCTCATACCAAGGGAACTGACTCTATATCACAGGGAAATCATGCAGCAGATCAAGCCGCAAGGAAAGCTGCAGATTATAACGCCAGAAATATGCTTGTTCACACCAGTGAAGAGATTGAGATGCTACCTGATGCAAACGTGATGGACACGACATATGTAAAAGAGATTCAAGAAGCAGCTGGAGCATATGAACATAGTGCCTGGAAACAATGTGGTACTACGAAAGATGCTACAGGAATTTAGAGAAATCATGAAGGAAAAATTGTAGCTCCAGTTTATTGCTTCAAATGTTATATGATGAATACCACACTCCTACTCATCGAAGTTACAATGCCATCTCAAAACACATCGACTTGTGGTGGCATCCACACATGAAGTCTATAATACAATATTGGATCGATGATTGTCATGTCTGTCAAAGAATGAACCCGAAAAAGGCTTACAAACCACCTCCAGGAACTTATACTCTTCCCAACAGGCCTTTTGAAAGAATCGTCATGGACTTCACAGACATGGGTCCAGAGATGAGACTTTGAGGATTTCGCTATCTATTGGTGATTGTCTGTGAATATACAAGATGGGTCGAAGCATTTCCCTGCAAAACAGAAACATCTAAAGAAGTAGTCAAACACTTAACTACAGAAGTTTTTCCACGTTTTGGCATTCCACACGTCATAAGATCTGATAACGGGACACACTTCACTGCCAAAATAGTCCGAGATGTATTAAAAGCTCTAAATATTACCCAGCGCTTTGGAACTGTCTACCATGCTGCCAGTCAAGGAGTCTGTAAACGAATGAACACTACTGTCAAGAGAAAACTTGCAAAGGTCTGGAAAACAACAAAACTTGATTGGGTCTCCACCTTGCCTTTTGTTTTGATGGATATCAGAAACAGTGTGAACAAAATTACGTCATATTCTCCCCATCTACTACTAACGGGCAGAGAAATGCAGAAACCAAGAGGTTCGTTCACGGAAGATGCACCATTTATAGAATGGAACAAATAACATCACGCATATGTTCAAGAACTTCAAGACATAGTGATGCAGTTGCATAAATGCAGACAAAGAACACATGAACAAGAACACGGAGTTAATCCAGATGCAAACATCTCCCCGGGATCGTGGGTGTAGGTAAAAGTTCACAAAAGAAACAACTGGACTCAACCATATCAAACTGGACCATATCAAGTTTTACAGTCTACTGGAAGCTCAGTACAAGTTCACAAAGACACATCCAAAGTGTGGTATCACCTGTCCCACTGCTTCAAGTCACCAGTAGACCCGAGTGAGCAAGGACTAATCGAAATCCGAACTGACATGGCTGTCACGTCTACCATCCAGGATGAAGAAAACCAACCAAATCCGGACAACACCGACGTCAGCATACCAGAGGAACTACCCCGATCACCCTCTGCCACTGGGGCTCCAGGACGAGAGGAGGAGAAAAAGAAGGAGAGTATAGGCCAAGACACAAGGGACACTAGGGAAACCCCAAAAATTATAAAATATTGCTACGAAGGACAAACTTGCAATATACTTTTTGATGTATATGAAGTGCTAAATTGTATGCTAGACACACCTGCCATAGATCATGCGCTAAATGTGCAAATCGTTTGTAAGGATACTTGTTTGTCAACAAATTCCTATGGTCATACAGTCGTAGAAATCGCCAGGGTTATAACAAGTACTGACGGACAACATAATGATGAAGTAAAACTTTCGAAATTGACCTACAGCAAAGAATTACTTTAACAAAAAACAGAAAGGACGATGCATCCTTTCAAACAGACCAAAAACATTGTAGAGGTCGCAAATCGATTACTCAACTATGTAATCCTTTGATATTATCCATTAAAAATCCAACATTCAATGATTCTGGAATATATTCCATAGAGTTCCAGTACTCCAAAATAACTTCTGTACCATGCAACAGAAAAGCAAATTTGAATTTTGAAGGTTATATTAACAATCTTAAAAGCTAACAAACCAGCTCCAGAAGGTAATTTAATTTCCTTGACTGAAGCCATAAGAATCGAAACAGGGTTTGAAATGAATGAGAATACTTGGCTGAAATGGCTACAATACACTGCACACACTTTAACAACAGAAGACTGCATTGTGTGTTTTGCAGCCAGACCACGGTTAACTACTGCATCTATACCATACTCTGATAACAAAGACCTGACCTGTATACTTAAACTCTTCACTAAGAAGGAGTTTGATAAAACTGATGCATGTTACCACCTTCACCTTAAATTGCCAGTGGTAACCTCCAAGATGTACCTACGTCTTGGATGTTGGGAACAGCTAAATATACTTGTTTTCTTAAAGATACCGTTATACACACAGTTACACAAAATAATGACAGGAACGAAATAGAGAGTTTTGCGGACAATTTCTGTAATCAGACTTTGTCTTCAGACAACTATGAAGACTTTTCCCTTCTGATTAATCATTCTACTGCTCGATATTTGGTGGTTATGTGTAAATTTCCATATCTATGCTATTTTATCAAAAACATGGTCATTTGTGCACCAATTATGCTAATTATTCCATTCACTATAGGCCCAGCTAATTCATTAAGTTTGAAATCAACTCAATTGCCATACAGAGCTAACTCAAAGCATAATTATGTAAACAAGAGGTCACTGTCATATCCGCCTAAACCCAAACCTCATGGATCCTTTAATGAAGATATTTACCTCAGTGCTATTGGTGCACCTGTTGGGGTTCCGGATGAATTCAAGGCACAAAATGTAATCGCAGCAGGGTTTACCTCAGCTTTATTTGCAGGGATAACAGCCACTAAGAATGTTGTTTGGATAAATTATCTCTATTACAACCAGCAGAGATTTATAAACTATACAATTGAGGCACTAGAAGGTATTGTGGAGCAGTTGGGTCCTACATCACTCATGGCTTGGCAAAATCGTATTGCCCTTGATATGTTACTTGCCAAAGAATCATCAGTATGCAGCATGTTTGGAGCTGAATGTTGCACATTCCAAACAACACCTCTCCAGATGGGAGTATTGCTAAAGCTCTGAACAAGTTAAAGTCCTTGTCCGCAGAATTTGTTAGAAATTCCGGCGTATCTGAAAACACTTGGTCCAGTTGCTTTATAGCATTTTTGGGCCTTGGACTGATGCTATAATCTCTATAGCTACCACAATATTAACAGTAATTGTGATTCTAATTATAATTGGATGTTGCGTTATTCCCTGTCTTCGATCATTAGTGGAACGTTTGATTTCTACTGCCCTGACACAGAAAACTCCTACGTCTCAAATTTTGTTACTCTCTTTAGAATCCCAGAGTCCCTAAGTATCGATTGAAATTGTTCCTGTGAGCATTCATTGTTTCTTATTTTGCTGTCCGAGAAGTCATGTATTGATTTATATGCTTAAAGGGGGGATATTTTATAATCAGGGAAATCAGCTAATGCTAAACTGATGTTTTACTCACATATATAAGTCTAAGTTGAAATGGAATGTTATATAAAGGTAGCGTCTTGCGCCTTTAATTTTTGTTTGACTTTATTTTAATATTTGTTTGACTTTAATTTTGTTTTTGTTTGACTTTAATTTTGTTTGGTGAGCACATGTGTATGTGCTCAAAAAGGGGAATTGTGATTATTATGAATTATTCCTTTGACATTATATAATCTGTATTAAGAAATAATACTGTGATTTGTTTTTCACATATAAGCTGCACATAGAAAATGGACTTTGATTCTTTTGAATTTGCTAACCTGAAGATTACGTGTGCAGTTCCACTGTGTTTACCTATGTGTTACCTAAATGTGCATGCATCAATATTCTTGTCCTGAATGTACGAATAAATAGAGGCGTCTCTGATGGTGTTTTCAGAGAGATCAGAGACATGTCTCACAGAATCACATGTAAGGGCCTAAACCTCCTGAAAATAAAAGTCCAGTGTTTGAACATTTCATGCCTTCTGATTTCTTGTTTTAAGGGTCAAGGGCATAGACTGTATATATGAGTGGACTAAGCTATCCCGTTAGCCGCCGCGTGCCAAACAGGAAGTGCTTCAGGAGGGTCTTCCGGCTCCTTCTCTCCCTTTTTCCAATTGACTTACATTAGAATCTGAGTCTCCACAGGTACAGAGTCTCCGCAGGTACAGAGGCTCCACATGTACAGAGTCTCCGCAGGTACAGAGTCTCCACAGGTACAGAGTCTCCGCAGGTACAGAGTTTCCGCAGGTACAGAGGCTCCACAGGTACAGAGTCTCCGCAGGTACAGAGTCTCCACAGGTACAGAGGCTCCGCATGTACAGAGTCTCCGCAGGTACAGAGTCTCCGCAGGTACAGAGTCTCCGCAGGTACAGAGTCTCCGCAGGTACAGAGGCTCCGCAGGTACAGAGGCTCCGCAGGTACAGAGTCTCCGCAGGTACAGAGTCTCCGCAGGTACAGAGTCTCCACAGGCACACAGCTCCACAGCTTATCTCAGATTTTATGTAACTGCTGACGCCCTGTTATGTCTATTTACAGTTAGTTTATAAACTATAGGCTTTCTATTCCAAGGCCGCACTGTGAATGAGTTGTACTTTAGTCTGTGTGAATCAGTGAGTCGTACTTTAGTCTGTGTGAATCAGTGAGTCGTACTTTAGTCTGTGTGAATCAGTGAGTCGTACAGTCCATGAGGTAACCTTTTGTCTGATCTGTCAGAGAAAAGATCGGCTACTACGAGAGCGTGAACATCATCAGCCCAGAGGACGCTGCCATCCTGTTCAAAGCTGAGGGCCACTTCCCCAAAAGGCTGAACATGGAGCCCTGGACGGCTTACCGAGACTACCGGAACCGCAAATACGGAGTTCTGCTCAAGTGTGTGGTAGAGTCACGTCCTTTTGAAGTGCAGCTGCTCCCAGACAAAGTTTGGACACATTAAACAGTGGTTCTGTAATTGTGGTAAAGGTTTCTTTTAGTCCTAGTTCTGGGTTCAGTCTAACTGTAGTTCTTGTTTGGTACCAATTTAGTGTTTTTTTTTTTATAGTTTTAACTTTTGAAAAAACATTTAAAGGGTCCATATGACACTGTTCTCTGCTCTGTTCTACACTCAGAAAAATGAATTGTGGCTCTTGTTTTTTTACTTAAGTGTATTTTGTTGTTTTTATTTAAATACTTTGATTTTTCACACATTTTTGAAATGCTTGTGTAAATATTATGAAATACATTCAATATTTGGCATCACTCAAGACTCTTGGTAAGGTATTACGCAACAGTCTTGAGTAAAATGCAAGAGTTTTGTCCTTCTGGGATTCCGTAGCTGACTATGGCTTTGTTGCGCGCTCAAATGTGAACAAACACGCATGCGTAGATTTTATAACGGACAGCGACGTCTGAGCGCCTTCGGAGTTTTCGCTCGGATTTATTAGTAATGGTTTAATTAGCATTTATTAACTTTGAATGTACTTTACATCGTAACTTATCCAGACATTTTGACAGTTTGTAATATTCATGAATCGTCACGAACATGTGTTGGGCTTTTATGAATAGTTTGCGTACGTCCGTCATTACGTAGCCTAAGTCAGCAGAGTTTTTGCGCTCGTTGTGACTCGGGCTGGAGCCGCTGCAGGTCCGCGGACCCTCCGTGGAGGAGACCGTGTGACCGCGGGGCGGACCCGTCAGCGGGTGCGTGTGAGCGGAGACACAAGCAAAGCCGCAGAGGTGTGCGGGAGGCTGCGGACCCGCCGCGGTGACGTGAGGGCGGGACTGTGGAGCCCCGCGCTGTGTCCCGGTGACGAGGGAAGTCTGGGAATGAGGCCGTGGGCTATTCCCGTGTAAATCCTCCCGGTGGAGCTCGTGTATCCGCGGTCACTCCCGCAGTTATATTCGGCTGGATCGAGATGAACTGCGCCTCGCCTGGACTGTGACGGAAGTGCAGCAACAGGATGAGGTTTGTCATTTTACATTTACTTGGGAATAATTTTACAACGCAGAACCACTTGCATTGTATTAAAATATGACAGGGCAATAAAATATTAAAAAGTAGATATTTCAATTTTTACTTTTAAAATGTATGTTTAAAGTGTAAGTTTAAGTCGCAATATAATTAATTTATTTTTTGTTTTTTATCATAAAATTGGTTTAACTTTTGGCACATAGAATGAATAAAGTAGTGTTAAGTATGAAATCCCTGCATACATGTTCTGTTTTCCCCCAATTTATTGTTATTATTATTATTATTATTATTATTATTATTATTATTATTTTAGAGAGACTCCATTGACTCAAGGATATGTTTTACCCTGAAGGTCTTTGCTGTGTATCTGAACGAAGACCCAGGCAACATCATAGAAGAATACGTGGTAAGTTTATTGTATGAAGTAACTGTGAGGGAAATATCAGAATTTTACTTGCTTATTGTTAATGACTAATGGTTTTTAAGTATGTGTGGATGTAGTGAATTATTTGTGACCAGTACATTTGATTCATATGTGTACAAGACTGAAAAGATTTTTCTTTTATATTATAGCTTTCTTTAGTGTTGCCAAGGACAACTTTACACATGCCAACATTTCAACAGCGGGACCAACTTCTAATATTTTTGTACTTAAAATAGACCCCAGTGCTGCTTTTGCATGGGGCACATGGACCTAACCCTATCACCTTGAGCCCTCTACAAACTCATGTCCATAGCTGCAACTAAAAATGCAATGTGTTATTGAGTTTAATGTGCAATGAGCAAATGCATAGATTCACCAGTGTCATGTTATTCATAATGTCCCAGGGAGGTCATTTTTGTGACATATTTACGTCATCAGTGTCCAGTAGGTCATTAATTTAGCTGAGGTCACAAAAGACTGGTCTGGATTCGGACCCAAGCACTGGTTACTTAAGACCTGAACCACTGAACAGAAACATTGAACTTAACATAAGTGAACAGTCCAAGTCTCATTTAAAGTGGAGCTTTGCAGCTTTGCTCAGTGCATCACACTGTGTGACTATAGAAGGCTTGGGCTGTGCATTAAGTGTGGAATATTCATTTTCAAGGAATTATTTTTAACTTTTGTATTTGTTTTTTATTACAACATTTACAAGGTTTTGCTGCCATTTGTGCTACTGGCTTCCTTTAACTAACCACTTTTGTAACGTTTTATGTGTAGTGAAACAGGCCTGATTAATCTACTAATCTTAACTAGTCTACTATAAATTATTGCAATTTTTAATAACTTCAGTCTTTAAATTAACAATGCAGACTCTATTATACGTAAATGGTATTTTATAACAAAGGTGATCTCATTATTATATAATTAGAATATTTCTGCAATTTTATAAATATAATCTAATTTGCATCAATATTATACTTAATTTAAACATTTTCTGTAGTAGTTTCCTGTAACCATCTTTGAACCTTTTTAAGTGTATTAATGTACTGACTAGTTGACTAATTGTGAAAAATCATCACCGACTTGTCAACGTCTAAATTAATAATTAGTGACGGTCCAAGCGGTACTTGACAAATTAACGTTTATACCTCTTACATTTAACTTATTGGAAAAAAACATGTAGTAAAATCTTTCTTGTGTCCTTGTTTAGGATGTGGATTCCCCTAATGCCCAGCAGTAAATGCTGAAGACTTGGCCTTTATTCCCTCCTGCATGAAGGGGATGATGGTGGTGTTTATTCCATCCTGCATGAAGGGGATGATGGTGGGATGAAGATCCAGAGGACGAGGGAATCATCACTGAAGGAGTCACTGTTCTGCAGGAGCTTCGTGATGTTGCCTCTTCCCTTTGCTCTTTGGACTGATGTATGTGCTCAACTTTAACTACCAACGGGATCTCAAGTACTTTTAAATTTTTCAAAAATGTGTTGATGGAGCTTGATAACAAAAAAAATGTCTAACAAAATTCTAGTTCTAAAAATAAGCTATAAGTAGATTGGCTTTACCATATTCCACAACAATTTTATTTTTATATATGGAAAGTATACTAGACATTACAGAAATCCACATCCTAAAAAAGGAACACGTAAATTAAACTTTATTACATTCCAATAAGTTCAATGTATTATTTTTAAGAGAAGTATAAACGATAATTCGTCAAGTTTATTGCTTAGCTCATTATTGTGCAGCGTGAGCTATCAAATTTAGAAGTGATTTTTTGCGATTAGTCAACTAGTCAGTACATTAATACACTTAAAAGGTTCAAAGATGGTTACAGAAAACCACTACAGAAAGTCTTCAAATTAAGTGTAATATTGCTGAATATTAAAATGTATTGTACTTTATATATGGCTGTTTATTGCCATGTTCATACACATTTTATAAATCCAAGCATTTGATACTGAATAGAAGTTATGGAATAAAAGTCCTTCATATAACTGGCACTTGGATGGTTCAAAAACTACTGAGGACAAACTGTTTTAAAATGTCATGTTCTAAAAACTGCACAATAAATGCAGAACTGTTTTAAAATGATTTCTGATGCTGTTCTTTGTTCACTTCTGGGAAACTTGACTTGATTTTGTAATCGATACTTCACAGTCTTGTGTCAAGCGGTTTCATGTAACTGCACTGAGTAAATATGAATGTGCTTTATTCATAATATTAAGTTACTGTAGTGATGTAAGTGCTATGTAATGGTATTTAATACAATTTACTTAATAAGTTTGAATTAGGGTTAAGAAGACAAATTCTTAAGATTTACCTAAGTATGTTGAGTAATTACTATGAAATTTTTTATAAAGGAATTACACAATACAGTTATGTATTTTGTAGTCAGTAAGGTTGAGTATTAACTATGTAATGAAAATATATTGCATATATTTAATCCATCTGCATATATCCAACTGAAGAATGTTAAGTCCATACTATATAAACATGCTTTACAACAATTACTCAATGTGACTGCAGGCAACCGCTTGATGCAAAGCTTTAAGTAAATCTAAAGAATTCTTTTTTTGAGTGTAATGTCGTTTCCTCGTCACACACAGACCTGGAGTTGTGTTTTGTTTCATTCACATGTTTAACACACAAACCTGCACATTTAGCACGAGTTCTTCTCTCAGACTGAAAACACTCCACTGTTCCACCTTATTATGTCATCATGTGGTAATACAGGAAGTGCTCCACTCTGTTTTTAAACTCCACACACCTTTACTAGAATCATTTGGATCATTTCAGTCCTGGAGTTAACCTTGTCGGACGTACTGAACCCCACTAGTTTCATCTGTGCATCCACCGAAACCTTCTTAATTGGAAAAATAAAATATGTTTTTTTCAAATTCAGAACATAGGTACATACATTTTATTGGTGCACACATGTGAATCCATTTTGCACATATTCGTCTGACCTCTTTCTTTTTTTGCTCGACATAGTTCTTATGAAGGGAAAATATTAAGAAAGAAATGACACAACACCATCACCACAGTCACAAGTTGATTGCGCACAACTTTTCCCAATCATATGACTTGGATGTGAGTCTTGACCAGTGTGCGAAATACCCGTCAGTATTCGGGGGTCCCCATCTCCGAATTGTTGAGTAATACAGATACACATTTTCAATATGTATTACACTGTAGGCTACACTTTGTGCTCTGCATCAGTGTGAGTGAAGTGTCTCTTCTGTCTTCAGAACCGTCACATAACGGGTGAAATAATGAGCTGTGTAAATAATGAGGTTGTTCATGACTGAGAGTCCAGTGATCTGCAGTTAGTCTGTGTTTGTTGCCCCATCTCCTGCTGTACCCGGGGCACTCGCGCTGGGACTTTCGGGCCGTGCTCGGTTGCCTGGAGTTCTGCGTTCGCACCTGTCAGGCTGTGGACAGGGCGTCGTCGCACGTCGCTGTTTGCAGGTCCCACGATGGAGCTGTGGTTTTGGCGCAGAGGGTGGGTCCAGGGGGTGTGTATTGTGTGTTGGGGCGGGTGTGGGTTCTGCTGCTCCGTGTGTTTGTGGATGTGGTGGCGGCGCGGGGAGAGAGGAGTCGCTGTCCATGGTCCTTGTTGCGGACTTTGTTTGGTGTTTTCCTCGTGCGGGGGCATCAGTGCAGATGTGCCGAGCTTTGGCCCACCTCATCCAAACGGGATGTGTCAGTTTCGTACAAATTGTTTTCCTTCCTGTTTACAATCAGATCGTGTAGTTTTTCTAACGTTATAGCCTCAAAATTCTGCTTTTAAGGCTTTTTAGGTGTGATGGGTTAATCGGGCCCCTGCACCTCCGTATTTCGCACACTGGTCTTGACCCCTGCCGAACCCCTGAGATTGACTCACCAAACCCCTGGGGTTCAATCGAACCCAGGTTAAGAACCACTAAGCTAAAGGTAAGGAGCTGCTCACCTGGAAACTACCACTTCATGACATCACAAGGTGGAACAGAGCGTTTGGAGCTTTGGAGATGTAGACAGACAAATACTGAGTTACTTAACCTCCTGAGACCCAAGCTTTTGTCCGGTGTGCATTTTTTTTTATTTCTTCTTGCTATTTGGGATAAGTAGGACCTACTAAGTAAGTCTTCTGTATGACACTAATAGACACCACTGGTTAAAAAATGTAAAAACATTAAAATGTATAAATAAAATGCAATTAGCTGTTTATTTCAAGCCCTAAACCTGCCAAATGTGACGTAGTCAACCGTGAGCGGGTTGGGGTTCAGTGAGTGAGGTTAAAAACAAAAAGGTGTGAAAATGTGGTCCACAGATTTCATTTTTTCTGGTTTTCAGTCGCTACAAAAAAAGGTGCAAAAAGCGGAGACAGGCAGCAATTTCCCTCCAGCAGTAGAACCGTCCAGCAATTTACAACTGTAAACTCATCGAAATATTCCCAAGTTTACCAAACAACATATACAATCAATAATATAACATAGTCCCAATGTCTTCAAATGAGGACATGACATTTACTGATGCTCTCGTCTGCTATAATCAATAAAATGTGTCAAATTTGAATGTCAAATGAAGATAGAGACATTATTGTACATAAATACGTTGGTTTCATTCATAAAATTTGCATCTAAACTTTAACATGCTGTTTTGTTTGTTTGTTTTTTACTTTCGGGAGCTGCTGTAGAGGTTTTTAGTTGATTACAGGTGAAAGTTTTAAAAAATGTAATATCTTGGTGCTAAGAGGCAAAAATGTAATGTCCTCGTATGGGGCCACAGGGTCTCAAGAGGTTAAACTAATGAAGGTGTATGGAGTTTAAAAACGTAGTGGATCTCTTGAGCTTCTTCTGTTTGAAAGAAGAACTAAATGTGCAGGGTTTGTGTGTTGAATGTGTGTGAATGAAACAAACAACTCCAGAGCGAACTTTGGCTAATATGGTTAGTTAGTTTCCATAATTGGTCTAAAAATGTTCCTTTGCGTAGGAATCATGTGGGCAGGAGTGTCCAAACGGTTTTCACTTATGGTTCAGGTTTAATAGAGTCTTTGTGTGCAGGACGGGGCAGGACTGGCGTTCCAGTCGTGTCATTCTGAATAAAGAGGTCATCGCTCCCAAAGTCCAGGAGAACTTTGTTCCGCTGCTCGAAGAAGTGGGACAGGATTTTGTGGCCAGAGTTCACAAAAAAATCAAGCGAAGCGGACAGAACAAATGGACCACAGACCTGTCCCAGGACTTGTTCAAGTACGCGCTGGAATGTAAGAGGCCGTGGAACACGGAGCGTAGAACCAAAGACTGTAGAACACAGACCGTAGAACACAAACCGTCGAACCAAAGACTGTAGAACACAGACCGTAGAACACAGACTGTAGAACACAGACCGTAGAACACAGACTGTAGAACACAAACCATAGAACCAAAGACTGTAGAACACAGACCGTAGAACACAGACTGTAGAACACAGACTGTAGAACACAGACCGTAGAACCAAAGACTGTAGAACACAGACCGTAGAACACAGACTGTAGAACACAGACCGTAGAACACAGACCGTAGAACCAAAGACTGTAGAAAACAGACCGTAGAACCAAAGACTGTAGAACACAGACCATAGAACACAGACTGTAGAACACAGACCGTAGAACACAAACCATAGAACCAAAGACTGTAGAACACAGACCGTAGAACACAGACTGTAGAACACAGACCGTAGAACCAAAGACTGTAGAACACAGACTGTAGAACCAAAGACTGTTGAACACAGACCGTAGAACACAGACTGTAGAACACAGACCGTAGAACCAAAGACTGTAGAAAACAGACCGTAGAACCAAAAACTGTAGAACACAGACCGTAGAACACAGAGTGTAGAACACAGACCATAGAACCAAAGACCGTAGAACACAAACCGTAGAACCAAAGACTGTAGAATACAGACCGTAGAACACAGACTGTAGAAAACAGACTGTAGAACACAGACCGTAGAACACAAACCATAGAACCAAAGACTGTAGAACACAGACCGTAGAACACAGACTGTAGAACACAGACCGTAGAACCAAAGACTGTAGAACACAGACTGTAGAACCAAAGACTGTTGAACACAGACCGTAGAACACAGACTGTAGAACACAGACCGTAGAACCAAAGACTGTAGAAAACAGACCGTAGAACCAAAAACTGTAGAACACAGACCGTAGAACACAGAGTGTAGAACACAGACCATAGAACCAAAGACCGTAGAACACAAACCGTAGAACCAAAGACTGTAGAATACAGACCGTAGAACACAGACTGTAGAACACAGACTGTAGAACACAGACCGTAGAACACAAACCATAGAACCAAAGACTGTAGAACACAGACCGTAGAACACAGACTGTAGAACACAGACCGTAGAACCAAAGACTGTAGAACACAGACTGTAGAACCAAAGACTGTTGAACACAGACCGTAGAACACAGACTGTAGAACACAGACCGTAGAACCAAAGACTGTAGAAAACAGACCGTAGAACCAAAAACTGTAGAACACAGACCGTAGAACACAGAGTGTAGAACACAGACCATAGAACCAAAGACCGTAGAACACAAACCGTAGAACCAAAGACTGTAGAATACAGACCGTAGAACACAGACTGTAGAACACAGACCGTAGAACACAAACCATAGAACCAAAGACTGTAGAACACAGACTGTAGAACACAGACTGTAGAACACAGACCGTAGAACACAAACCGTAGAACACAGACCGTAGAACACAGACTGTAGAACACAGACCATAGAACAGACGGTAGAACCAAAGACTGTAGAACACAAACTGTAGAACCAAAGACCGTAGAACACAGACCGTAGAACACAGACCATAGAACCAAAGACTGTAGAACACAGACCGTAGAACCAAAGACTGTAGGACACAGACTGTAGAACCAAAGACTGTAGAACACAAACTGTAGAACCAAAGACCGTAGAACACAGACCGTAGAACCAAAGACTGTAGAACACAGACCGTAGAACCAAAGACTGTAGAACACAGACTGTAGAACACAGACTGTAGAACACAGACTGTAGAACCAAACACTGTAGAACACAGACTGTAGAACATAGACCGTAGAACCAAAGACCGTAGATCACAGACCGTAGAACACAGACTGTAGAACACAGACCGTAGAACAGACCGTAGAACCAAAGACTGTAGAACACAAATTGTAGAACCAAGGACTGTAGAACACAGACTGTAGAACACAGACTGTAGAACACAGACCGTAGAACCAAAGACCGTAGAACACAGACCGTAGAACACAGACTGTAGAACACAGACCGTAGAACACAGACTGTAGAACACAGACCGTAGAACCAAAGACTGTAGAACACAGACCGTAGAACACAGACCGTAGAACACAGACCGTAGAACACAAACCATAGAACCAAAGACTGTAGAACACAGACTGTAGAACCAAAGACTGTAGAACACAGACCGTAGAACACAGACCATAGAACACAGACCCTAGAACCACAGACTGTAGAACACAGACCGTAGAACACAGACCGTAGAACACAGACCGTAGAACACAGACCATAGAACCAAAGACTGTACAACACAGACCGTAGAACACAGACCGTAGAACCAAAGACTGTAGAACACAGACCGTAGAACACAGACCGTAGAACCAAAGACTGTAGAACACAGACCGTAGAACCAAAGACTGTAGAACACAGACTGTAGAACCAAACACTGTAGAACACAGACTGTAGAACATAGACCGTAGATCACAGACCGTAGAACACAGAGTGTAGAACACAGACCGTAGAACACAGACCGTAGAACACAAACCGTCGAACCAAAGACTGTAGAACACAGACCGTAGAACACAGACTGTAGAAAACAGACCGTAGAACACAGACTGTAGAACACAGACCGTAGAACCAAAGACTAGAAAACAGACCGTAGAACCAAAGACTGTAGAACACAGACCGTAGAACGCAGACTGTCGAACACAGACCGTAGAACACAGACCGTAGAACACAGAGTGTAGAACACAGACCGTAGAACCAAAGACTGTAGAACACAAACTGTAGAACCAAAGACCGTAGAACACAGACCGTAGAACACAGACCCTAGAACCACAGACTGTAGAACACAGACCGTAGAACACAGACCGTAGAACCAAAGACTAGAAAACAGACCGTAGAACCAAAGACTGTAGAACACAGACCGTAGAACGCAGACTGTCGAACACAGACCGTAGAACACAGACCGTAGAACACAGAGTGTAGAACACAGACCGTAGAACCAAAGACTGTAGAACACAAACTGTAGAACCAAAGACCGTAGAACACAGACCGTAGAACACAGACCGTAGAACACAGACCGTAGAACACAGACCATAGAACCAAAGACTGTAGAACACAGACCGTAGAACACAGACCGTAGAACCAAAGACTGTAGAACACAGACCGTAGAACACAGACCGTAGAACCAAAGACTGTAGAACACAGACCTTAGAACACAGACCGTAGAACCAAAGACTGGAGAACACAGACCGTAGAACACAGACCGTAGAACCAAAGACTGTAGAACACAGACCGTAGAACCAAAGACTGTAGAACACAGACCGTAGAACCAAAGACTGGAGAACACAGACCGTAGAACACAGACCGTAGAACCAAAGACTGTAGAACACAGACCGTAGAACCAAAGACTGTAGAACACAGACTGTAGAACACAGACTGTAGAACCAAACACTGTAGAACACAGACTGTAGAACATAGACTGTAGAACCAAACACTGTAGAACACAGACTGTAGAACATAGACCGTAGAACCAAAGACCGTAGATCACAGACCGTAGAACACAGACCGTAGAACAGACCGTAGAACCAAAGACTGTAGAACACAGACCGTAGAACCAAAGACCGTAGAACACAGACTGTAGAACACAGACTGTAGAACACAGACCGTAGAACACAGACCGTAGAACACAGACCGTAGAACACAGACCATAGAACCAAAGACTGTAGAACACAGACCGTAGAACCAAAGACCGTAGAACACAGACCGTAGAACACAGACTGTAGAACACAGACCGTAGAACACAGACCGTAGAACCAAAGACTGTAGAACACAGACTGTAGAACACAGACCGTAGAACACAGACTGTAGAACACAGACCGTAGAACACAGACCGTAGAACACAGACCGTAGAACACAGACCGTAGAACACAAACCGTCGAACCAAAGACTGTAGAACACAGACCGTAGAACACAGACTGTAGAACACAGACCGTAGAACACAAACCATAGAACCAAAGACTGTAGAACACAGACCGTAGAACACAGACTGTAGAACACAGACCGTAGAACCAAAGACTGTAGAAAACAGACCGTAGAACACAGACTGTAGAACACAGACCGTAGAACCAAAGACTGTTGAACACAGACCGTAGAACGCAGACTGTCGAACACAGACTGTAGAACACAGACTGTAGAACACAGACCGTAGAACACAGAGTGTAGAACACAGACCGTAGAACCAAAGACCGTAGAACACAAACCGTAGAACCAAAGACTGTAGAATACAGACCGTAGAACACAGACTGTAGAACACAGACCGTAGAACACAGACTGTAGAACACAGACCGTAGAACACAAACCGTAGAACCAAAGACTGTAGAACACAGACCGTAGAACACAGACTGTAGAACACAGACCGTAGAACAGACTGCAGAACCAAAGACTGTAGAACACAAACTGTAGAACCAAAGACCGTAGAACACAGACCGTAGAACACAGACCCTAGAACCAAAGACTGTAGAACACAGACCGTAGAACACAGACCGTAGAACACAGACCGTAGAACACAGACCATAGAACCAAAGACAATAGAACACAGACTGTAGAACACAGACTGTAGAACAAAGACTGTAGAACATAGTGTAGAACATAGAGTGTAGAACACAGACTGTAGAACACAGACAGTAGAACACAGACAGTAGAACACAGACTGTAGAACATAGACTGTAGAACACAGACCATAGAACCAAAGACTGTAGAACACAAACCATAGAAACAAAGACTGTAGAACATAGACCGTAGAACACAGACTGTAGAACATAGAGTGTAGAACACAGATTGAAGAACACAGAATGTAGAACACAGACCGAAGAACACAGACTGTAGAACCAAAGACGGTAGAACACAGACTATATAACACAGACCGTAGAACATAGACAGTAGAACACAGACTGTAGAACATAGACCATAGAACCATAGACCGTAAAACCAAAGACCGTAGAACACAGACTGTAGAACACAGACTGTAGAACACAGACTGTAGAACACAGACCGTAGAACCAAAGACTAGAACACAGACCGTAGAACACAGACTGTAGAACATAGACTGTAGAACATAGACCGTAGAACATAGACTGTAGAACACAGACCATAGAACCAAATACTGTAGAACACAGACTGTAGAACATAGACCATAGAACCATAGACCGTAGAACATAGACTGTAGAAAACAAACCATAGAACACAGACCGTAGAACACAGACTGTAGAACACAGACTGTAGAACATAGACTGTAGAAAACAAACCATAGAACACAGAGCGTAGAACACAGACTGTAGAACACAGACTGTAGAACATAGACTGTAGAAAACAAACCATAGAACACAGAGCGTAGAACACAGACTGTAGAACATAGACCGATGATCTGAGGCTCAGAACTGAACCTTCTGAGCAGCAGAGGCTGGACTATGGGGAGCATCAGATAAATCTGTTGATCTTGATACTTTGCAAATGATGTCATCAACATTCCCTGGGCGTGTGATGCTAACTGGAGGCTCTGCTCTGTCTGAGGCTTATTACACTTTAATCAGGGCTTCATTTTAACACAGTCTGACCAGAAACAACTGACTTATCTTAACTCCAACAGGTGATCTGATCTGTGCTGTTAAACAAGTCCCTCTCAAATAATATTACATTGCTATCATGTGCATTGTGTCACCATGGTAACTGCTGAATATTCCACCAATAGTTATCTCTGTAGGACACCTTCAGTGTGATGTCACTGCAGAGTATTAAAGCCTTTGCCACTCAGTAATAGAGTTTCAGTGGTTGTGGTCTGTGAATCAGGACTCCACTGAAACTGACATGACGTCTAAATGGGACTTCCTGATCAAATAAAATAGAAATAAATAAATCTGCATAACGTCAGTAGGACAGAGCAGTGATGGTGATGGTTTAATCTGGTCTCGGTTCTGTTCTGTTCCCACAGCGGTGAGTTCGGTTCTGTACGGGCAGCGTTTGGGTTTGATGTTGGATTACATAGATCCAGACACTCAGCACTTCATCGACTGCATCACGCTCATGTTTAAGACCACCTCCCCCATGCTCTATGTGCCCCCCACCCTGCTCAGGAGACTGGGCTCCCAAGTGTGGAGGGACCATGTGGACGCCTGGGACGGCATCTTCAACCAAGGTATGTCTGCTTCTGTTCTGCTAACTAGGGGCACTGCTCTGACTGTAGCTCTTTAGTTTTAGTTTAACCCAGTCTGACCAGAAAGAACTGACTGATCTGAGCTCCAACAGGGGAAAGGATCTGAGCTGTGAAATACGTCCCAAGCTAGCATTAGCATTAGCATTAGCATTAGACAACAGTTTTTCAGTGAGTCACTTTCATCCTTTAGTGTCAAATCAAACTCCTGAACAGGACCATGAACGCTCCGATCACAGGGAAATTAACTCTTTAAACCAATTTTTTTCTTGTCTTTTCAGATGATCTTAAATCTTTTTGGCCATGTTTGCTAATGGGTTTATTGTGTCACCATGGTAACTGCCAAACATTCTGCCAGAGAGATCCACGTAGAACACCCCCAGTGTGGTGTCAGTGGAGAGTATCAGTTGGCTGTTGGTTGAGAGTGGTTGTCAGTATTTAAGTATTGATTATGAGGATATTTGCGGTTTTCAGATGATAAAATGGAAAATCACCAATGTTACAGGAGAGTTTTATCCTTTAGGAGTTGTTTCCGTTCTTGTCGCTCCCAGCGGTGTGCTATAGTCCATTACCTGGAATAGTCTCACTCACGCTTGTGGTTGGAATTCCAAATATGGAAATGGGCTCCAGATTCTCTCCAGTAACCGCTGGCCTCATGAGCTTCATTTGACTGGAGCCTAACGCTGCGGGTGACATCACACTCCCTTTAGGCCACTTCTTTAAACAGTCTGTGGAACTAATTAAGACACAGATCTGACCACTAACAGGCTTGTTTCATCACCTGCTCGTCCCCGTGGAGATTAGTTTAATTAAAGTCATACTATGGAACATTCCAGGGAAAGCAGCGACATCTCCACATAAACATGAAGACCCTCCAGCAGAAAAGTTACACAGTTTAAATAAGTCTCTTTTACAGTCCTCTGAAAGGTTCAGTCCTTGCATGTTGTATTATAAATGAGGCTGCTGCAGTTCCTCTGGTGTGTTCCATGTTTTCACACAGCGGACCGCTGCATCCAGAACATCTACAGACATCTGCGTCAGGACGCAGGCCACTCAGGCAAATACCCCGGAGTCCTGGCCAGGCTACTCCTGTTGGACAAACTGTCTATCGAGGACATCAAGGCCAGCATCACAGAGCTAATGGCTGGAGGAGTGGATACGGTGAGAAAACAAAAAGACAAAAACTGACTCCTGTGAGCTCATGAGTCATGTTCTAATGTTCCCTCGTCAAAAACACACTCGCCGTTGGGTTTTGTTTCTTTCTCGCTTTATTATTAAACTGTTATTTTCATCATTTTGGACTAGTGTTGTTACAATACAAAAGTCTCAAACTTGATTTCTATACTAAAGAACAGACATGATATTCAGTTCTAATTCTGATACATGACTCCTCATGACTCTTTAGACGATCTCCTGTGATATTCCACATTAAATGGTAGAACTTTCATGTCTATGTCCTTATATGATTTTCAGTTCTTTTGACAGCCCTCTTCAGGACTCGTAGGAAGAACATGTAAGTTGTTGTTTTGCTGTTGTTTTGCGTGCAGACTTCCATCACTCTTCTGTGGACTCTGTATGAGTTGGCGCGTCACCCAAACCTCCAGGAGGAGCTGAGGGAGGAGGTGGTCAGGGCCCGAGTGGAGAGCCAGGGAAACATGCAGGAGATGCTCAAGCACATTCCACTGGTCAAAGGAGCGCTCAAAGAGACACTGAGGTAAATATTACACAGAACTGCTTGGTTTCAGACATAGCTGTATACAGAAGTAAACAGCTGATAGTGAGCACAGCCACGCGTCCGGCTCCATGGACTCTGGAGTTTATATTTGAGTTTAAATGGTGCCAGCGGGAGGCATTTTAAAGTCGTCCTCTTCCGTTTGTGACAGATCCTGTTCATGGAGTTCAGCTTCCTGTTAAATGCAACAACATTCTTTAGATTATAAAAATATAAATATTATTATTATAATTATTAATATAATGAACTTTCATTCATTATTTATTCATCGCTATGGCAACCGTCTTAATCTGTCTTCTCTCTGAAATGCCCAGGTTACACCCTGTCGCTGTCAGCCTGCAGAGGTACATCACCGAGGACATCATCATTCAGAACTACCACATCCCAGCCGGGGTAAGTGACCCAGCCCGGGGCAAATAAGACAGCCCGGGTAAGTGACCCATCCCCCAGTGTAAGTGACCCAGCCCGGGGCAAATAAACCAGCCCGGGTAAGTGACCCATCCCCCAGTGTAAGTGACCCAGCCCGGGGCAAATAAACCAGCCCGGGTAAGTGACCCATCCCCCAGTGTAAGTGACCCAGCCCGGGGCAAATAAACCAGTCCGGGTAAGTGACCCATCCCCCAGTGTAAGTGACCCAGCCCGGGGCAAATAAACATCTGTGTTTCTGAATTATATCGTAATGTCGTATGTGTGGATTATATCGTACTGTCTTATTCTCTGTATTATATCGTCTCTTATGTCTCTGTATTATATCGTTTCTTATGTCTCTGTATTATATCGTTTCTTATGTCTCTGTATTATATCGTTTCTTTTGTCTCTGTATCATATCGTTTCTTATGTCTCTGTATTATATCGTTTCTTATGTCTCTGTATTATATCGTATCTTATGTCTCTGTATTATATCGTTTCTTATGTCTCTGTATTATATCGTTTCTTATGTCTCTGTATTATATCGTTTCTTTTGTCTCTGTATTATACCGTTTCTTATGTCTCTGTATTATATCGTTTCTTATGTCTCTGTATTATATCGTTTCTTATGTCTCTGTATTATATCGTTTCTTTTGTCTCTGTATTATATCGTTTCTTTTGTCTCTGTATTATATCGTTTCTTTTTTCTCTGTATTATATCGTTTCTTATGTCTCTGTATTATATCGTTTCTTTTGTCTCTGTATTATATCGTTTCTTTTGTCTGTATTATATCGTTTCTTATGTCTCTGTATTATATCGTTTCTTTTGTCTCTGTATTATATCGTTTCTTATGTCTCTGTATTATATCGTTTCTTATGTCTCTGTATTATATCGTATCTTATGTCTCTGTATTATATCGTTTCTTATGTCTGTATTATATCGTTTCTTTTGTCTCTGTATTATATCGTTTCTTTTGTCTGTATTATATCGTTTCTTTTGTCTCTGTATTATATCGTATCTTATGTCTCTGTATTATATCGTTTCTTATGTCTGTATTATATCGTTTCTTTTGTCTCTGTATTATATCGTTTCTTATGTCTCTGTATTATATCGTTTCTTATGTCTCTGTATTATATCGTATCTTATGTCTCTGTATTATATTGTTTCTTTTGTCTCTGTTTTATATCGTTTCTTATGTCTCTGTATTATATCGTTTCTTTTGTCTCTGTATTATATCGTTTCTTATGTCTCTGTATTATATCGTTTCTTTTGTCTCTGTATTATATCGTTTCTTATGTCTCTGTATTATATCGTTTCTTTTGTCTCTGTATTATATCGTTTCTTATGTCTCTGTATTATATCGTTTCTTATGTCTCTGTATTATATCGTTTCTTTTGTCTCTGTATTATATCGTATCTTATGTCTCTGTATTATATCGTTTCTTTTGTCTCTGTATTATATCGTTTCTTATGTCTCTGTATTATATCGTTTCTTTTGTCTCTGTATTATATCGTTTCTTATGTCTCTGTATTATATCGTTTCTTATGTCTCTGTATTATATCGTATCTTATGTCTCTGTATTATATCGTTTCTTTTGTCTCTGTATTATATCGTTTCTTATGTCTCTGTATTATATCGTTTCTTATGTCTCTGTATTATATCGTATCTTATGTCTCTGTATTATATTGTTTCTTTTGTCTCTGTTTTATATCGTTTCTTATGTCTCTGTATTATATCGTTTCTTTTGTCTCTGTATTATATCGTTTCTTATGTCTCTGTATTATATCGTTTCTTTTGTCTCTGTATTATATCGTTTCTTATGTCTCTGTATTATATCGTTTCTTTTGTCTCTGTATTATATCGTTTCTTATGTCTCTGTATTATATCGTTTCTTATGTCTCTGTATTATATCGTTTCTTTTGTCTCTGTATTATATCGTATCTTATGTCTCTGTATTATATCGTTTCTTTTGTCTCTGTATTATATCGTTTCTTATGTCTCTGTATTATATCGTTTCTTTTGTCTCTGTATTATATCGTTTCTTATGTCTCTGTATTATATCGTTTCTTTTGTCTCTGTATTATATCGTTTCTTTTGTCTCTGTATTATATCGTTTCTTTTGTCTCTGTATTATATCGTTTATGTCTCTGTATTATATCGTTTCTTATGTCTCTGTATTATATCGTTTCTTTTGTCTCTGTATTATATCGTTTCTTATGTCTCTGTATTATATCGTTTATGTCTCTGTATTATATCGTTTCTTATGTCTCTGTATTATATCGTTTCTTTTGTCTCTGTATTATATCGTTTCTTTTGTCTCTGTATTATATCGTTTATGTCTCTGTATTATATCGTTTCTTTTGTCTCTGTATTATATCGTTTATGTCTCTGTATTATATCGTTTCTTATGTCTCTGTATTATATCGTTTCTTTTGTCTCTGTATTATATCGTTTCTTTTGTCTCTGTATTATATCGTTTCTTATGTCTCTGTATTATATCGTATCTTATGTCTCTGTATTATATCGTTTCTTTTGTCTCTGTATTATATCGTTTCTTATGTCTCTGTATTATATCGTTTCTTTTGTCTCTGTATTATATCGTTTATGTCTCTGTATTATATCGTTTCTTATGTCTCTGTATTATATCGTTTCTTTTGTCTCTGTATTATATCGTTTCTTTTGTCTCTGTATTATATCGTTTATGTCTCTGTATTATATCGTTTCTTTTGTCTCTGTATTATATCGTTTATGTCTCTGTATTATATCGTTTCTTATGTCTCTGTATTATATCATTTCTTTTGTCTCTGTATTATATCGTTTCTTATGTCTCTGTATTATATCGTTTCTTTTGTCTCTGTATTATATCGTTTCTTTTGTCTCTGTATTATATCGTTTATGTCTCTGTATTATATCGTTTCTTTTGTCTCTGTATTATATCGTTTATGTCTCTGTATTATATCGTTTCTTATGTCTCTGTATTATATCATTTCTTTTGTCTCTGTATTATATCGTTTCTTATGTCTCTGTATTATATCGTTTCTTATGTCTCTGTATTATATCGTATCTTATGTCTCTGTATTATATCGTTTCTTTTGTCTCTGTATTATATCGTTTCTTATGTCTCTGTATTATATCGTTTCTTTTGTCTCTGTATTATATCGTTTCTTATGGCTCTGTATTATATCGTTTCTTATGTCTCTGTATTATATCGTATCTTATGTCTCTGTATTATATCGTTTCTTATGTCTCTGTATTATATCGTTTCTTTTGTCTCTGTATTATATCGTTTCTTTTGTCTCTGTATTATATCGTTTATGTCTCTGTATTATATCGTATCTTATGTCTCTGTATTATATCGTTTCTTTTGTCTCTGTATTATATCGTTTCTTATGTCTCTGTATTATATCGTTTCTTTTGTCTCTATTATATCGTATCTTATGTCTCTGTATTATATCGTTTCTTTTGTCTCTGTATTATATCATTTCTTATGTCTCTGTATTATATTGTTTCTTTTGTCTCTGTATTATATCGTTTCTTTTGTCTCTGTATTATATCGTATCTTATGTCTCTGTATTATATCGTTTATGTCTCTGTATTATATCGTTTCTTATGTCTCTGTATTATATCGTATCTTATGTCTCTGTATTATATCGTTTCTTATGTCTCTGTATTATATCGTATCTTATGTCTCTGTATTATATCGTTTCTTTTGTCTCTGTATTATATCGTTTCTTTTGTCTCTGTATTATATCGTTTATGTCTCTGTATTATATCGTTTCTTATGTCTCTGTATTATATCGTTTCTTATGTCTCTGTATTATATCGTTTCTTATGTCTCTATTATATCGTATCTTATGTCTCTGTATTATATTGTTTCTTTTGTCTCTGTATTATATCGTTTCTTATGTCTCTGTATTATATCGTTTCTTTTGTCTCTGTATTATATCGTTTCTTATGTCTCTGTATTATATCGTATCTTATGTCTCTGTATTATATCGTTTCTTATGTCTCTGTATTATATCGTTTCTTTTGTCTCTGTATTATATCGTTTCTTATGTCTCTGTATTATATCGTTTATGTCTCTGTATGATATCGTTTCTTTTGTCTCTGTATTATATCGTTTCTTATGTCTCTGTATTATATTGTTTCTTTTGTCTCTGTATTATATCGTTTCTTTTGTCTCTGTATTATATCGTTTCTTATGTCTCTGTATTATATCGTATCTTATGTCTCTGTATTATATCGTTTCTTATGTCTGTATTATATCGTTTCTTTTGTCTCTGTATTATATCGTTTCTTATGTCTCTGTATTATATCGTTTATGTCTCTGTATTATATCGTTTCTTTTGTCTCTGTATTATATCGTTTCTTATGTCTCTGTATTATATTGTTTCTTTTGTCTCTGTATTATATCGTTTCTTTTGTCTCTGTATTATATCGTATCTTATGTCTCTGTATTATATCGTTTCTTTTGTCTCTGTATTATATCGTTTCTTATGTCTCTGTATTATATCGTTTCTTTTGTCTCTGTATTATATCGTTTCTTTTGTCTCTGTATTATATCGTTTCTTATGTCTCTGTATTATATCGTATCTTATGTCTCTATTATATCGTATCTTATGTCTCTGTATTATATCGTTTCTTATGTCTCTGTATTATATCGTTTCTTATGTCTCTGTATTATATCGTATCTTATGTCTCTATTATATTGTATCTTATGTCTCTGTATTATATCGTTTCTTTTGTCTCTGTATTATATCGTATCTTATGTCTCTATTATATCGTATCTTATGTCTCTGTATTATATCGTTTCTTTTGTCTCTGTATTATATCGTATCTTATGTCTCTGTATTATATCGTTTCTTATGTCTCTGTATTATATCATTTCTTTTGTCTCTGTATTATATCGTATCTTATGTCTCTGTATTATATCGTATCTTATGTCTCTGTAATATATCGTCTTTCGTCTCTTCTTGTGGTGTGTTCCCAGACCCTGGTCCAGCTGGGACTCTTTGCCATGGGCAGGGACCCGGGCGTGTTCATGCGGCCGGAGCAGTACCTGCCGTCTCGCTGGCTCCGCACTGAGACTCAGTACTTCAGGAGTCTGGGCTTCGGCTTTGGACCTCGTCAGTGTTTGGGACGAAGGATCGCAGAGGCAGAGATGCAGATTTTCCTCATCCATGTGAGTCCCGCAGCCACCGTTATGATGACAATGGAGACGTTTAAACTTGTGTCATCTTTATATTGAGATCGTTCACCGCACACTCTATATATTTATCATGAATCACACGAGTCACTTTAGACTTGATGCACTATAGTTCTGTATAGTTGGTGCAGTATTGTATTGTATAGTTCTGTGAATACACGTCAGTGAAAACAAGTACTTTGCAGCTGACGTTATCAACATTCCCTGGAGGTGTGAAGCTAATTGAAAGCACTGCTCTGTCTGAAGCTCTGTTACTCATGTTAGACTTAAACTGAGCTTTATTTTAAACTTACCTGAATGGGCTGAACTCCAACAGGTGATCTGATCTGTGCTGTTAAACAAGTCCCACTAAATCAAATTACAGTCACAAGCTAGCATTAGCATTAGCCTTAGCATTAGTATTAGCATTAGCCTTAGCCTTAGCCTTAGCCTTAGCCTTAGCCTTAGCCTTAGCCTTAGCCTTAGCCTTAGCCTTAGCAATAGCATTAGCATTAGCATTAGCCAACAGTTTTTCAGTGAGGCTCTCTCACATTTTTGTTAAAAATCTAATTTTTTATATATTTTTCTTGGGTTTTCAGACTTAGTCAGTTTTTGCCCATATGTGCATTGTGTTGCTATGGTAACGCCTAAATATTCTGCCAAAAGAGATATTGTTTTTGTTTTTTGTTTCAGATGTTGGAGAACTTCAAAGTGGAGAAACAGCGCCACCTGGAGGCACAGAGCACATTTGAGCTCATCCTTGTACCAGACAGGCCCATTATTTTAACCCTGAAACCTCTACACAGCAGCCAGCATGTGTAACCCAAACCCCGAAGCCTCTCCACAGCCGCCAGTGTGTAACCCTAATCCAAAACCCTATGCAAACTTCGTTTTGACGTATATAACTCAGGAGGAAATTAAACATAGAACTTAGGAAACCAGCCCATGTTAGGAAACCAGCTGCATTTAACTCTAAAAGCTTAAATTAATAACATATATATAGTGTAACGCTTTTCCAAATGTTTGGTGTGTAAAATGTAATGTAGAATAAAACTTCTTTTTATAACGTTCCTCGTTGGTTTGTAGTAAATTTTGAAATGTGTGTTCAAATGAGACAGACTCTTTTCAGAATTATTTTGCATGTATTATTTATCTGATGTAATATTTCCTCTCTCTCTATATATTATATATATATTATATATCCACACACACTCACAAATATTTACTCTTTAAGTCATGTTCTAATGTGGTTTCCTCCTCACAAACGGCTGGAGTTGTGTTTAGTTTCATTCACAACACAAACCTGCACATTTATGGTGGGGTCATGATGATGAGACTCAGGAGCGTGAGGGAGGCCTGTGCTGGAGGCCGCCTGCCGTCCTTCAGGAGATTAGCCCCAACAGCGAGCGCGAGCACACACACACACACACACGTGAACACACACACACTTGAACACACACACACACGTGAACACACACACACGTGAACACACACACACGTGAACACACACACACGTGAACACACTCACACACGTGTGAACACACACACACGTGAACACACACACACACGTGAACACGCACACACACACACGTGAACACACACGTGAACACACACACACGTGTACACACACACGTGAACACACACACGTGAGCACACACACATGAACACACACACACACATGAACACACACACACGTGAACACACACACGTGAACACACACACACGTGAACACACACACATGAACACACACGTGAACACACACACGTGAACACACACACATGAACACACACGTGAACACACACACACACGTGAACACACACACACACGTCAACACACACGTGAACACACACACGTGAACACACACACGTGAACACACACACACGTGAACACACACACGTGAACACACACACACGTGAACACAGACACACACACGTGAACACAGACACACACACGTGAACACACACACACATATGAACACACACACACTCATGCAGCGGCTTATCACAGACCATGAACCAAACATATGAACTCTTATCGCTCAAACCACCATCTGAGGCAAAGAGTCACAAACATTACTGAGCTGAATTTAAAGTAAAATCACAGAACATTGAGCTCACCCATGTTTATAGTTTGGTTACAACTACTGCTACTGCTACTACTACTACTACTACTACTGCTACTACTACTACTACTACTACAACTACTATTACTACTATTACTACTACTACTACTACTGCTACTACTACTACTACTACTATTAAAACTACGATGACTACTACTACTACTACTACTGCTACTACTACTACTACTACGACTACTACTACTGCTACTAGTACTACTACTACGACTACTACTACTACTGCTACTACTACTACTACTATTACTACTCCTACTACTACTACTACGACTACTACTACTACTACTACT